>WOVY01001000.1:1200000-1732675 GCA_013436015.1 Rhipicephalus annulatus | reverse complement strand
AATTTCGCAGCTGCAAGACAGTGGAATCCCATAAACCACGCCAGTAGTGCAAGGAGCATATCTGTGGACATGACTGGAGACACGTTTGTTCCCTTTCCCTGGCTGCTGACACAATGCTCTATCCACCAAAGTACACACATTATGCACTTTATTACATGCTGAGAATGACATGTTTATGCAATAACGAGCACCAACATTTTTCAAACCATGTGCTATCCTGTGTATGTATGGGATAAATGCCTGCCTCTTTTTCTTGCTAATTTCTAGTGCACTAGAATCACAATGATAAAACTTCTCGATCTTTGAAATAAGTTTTTTCGACAAGGAGCAAATCACGTCACTCGGAAAGCCAGAATTTGCAAGGCGAGCAACTTGTGCATCAAATGCATGCGCCATAAGGTGCTCGCGTAACTTCTGAAGAGCGGCACCCAGCAAAGTTGACACAATGGCTCCCTGTGTGGTTTTGAGTGGTATGGTATGGTTCTGAGTGGTTTTGAGTGGCCAGAATTGGCTTTATGAATCTAGGTTGGTATTGCTATATATGTGATCTTTTACGAAAGCCTGTCTTAAATCGAGAAACTGTAGCTCATCAATTTTTTGAAACTGCAAAGTGAAACGCTGACATTTCGTTTTCCTTAACATCTTTCTTTATATTAGCAACCAGGAAAGAACAATTGTTAATGTCCAGTAGAAATAAGAAGTCATGGACATATCAGACAGCGTGTGATGATAACCAATTCAAATGCTTTTGCAGCTGACCGTCTACATACCCAAGAAAAATATAACTAATTACAGGTATATTCATGATTCAATGCAGATACCAGATTTTTGGACAAAACTATTTCCCTTCCAAAACACAACGGCAGAATTTAGGTGGCCTGCATGAGCTCTAAAAACGATGCAATAGAGATGCCACACTGGCACTGAAACAACAACTCATCATTATCTTCTCTCATGCACTGCTTTATACACTTCAAATCTTCACATTGGGGCAAACAATAATATAAATCTTTTACGTCTATACCGAATGCATTACGGCACAAAGAAGGTTGTTCACTTAGTGATAAGATGATAGACTCTGAGTTAGAAATTCTTAGCGGATCACAAGTCTTCAAACTCTCCGAATTTCTTTGAATATACTCTGAAACATTTATTTACCAAGTGTCTTTTTCTGAAACAACAGCTCTTAGTGGCAACCTGAATCTTCACTGAAATAAAAACTGATAGTTTTTGCCTTTTTGCTTTTTTCACACTTGCCGTTACATGTTCCTGATTAAGCGTTAGTAACAGGGCATAAACTTGTTCGTTCAGTCACCCGCTTTGTGCATCAACACTTTTTTTATTAATATATACCCTAAAGGCCCATTCAGGCATTACGCAGGGGGTTTTAGTTATACAATAAATTTGCAAATCAGAACATTGCCATTATAAAATTAAAGTGGTAAACAATGTAAAATACAGTTCCATAGACAAAGATGCAAAAGGAAAAAAAAATTGTGGCAGGAATGAAAACTCAATAAGAGAGAACAGCTATAGTGCAAAAAATATATATACAGAAAATTGCCATGAAAAAAATTGCCCCCTATCTGCATATTTGACCAAAAATGTCGTCGAAAGACTATTGTATTTCGCCTGAAAAGAGTGAATAGACAGAAATATTTATTTGATGTTTTGCACGAGAAAACTGGTGAATGGGATCCTGATGGTGTTGCGTGAGACATGAGTGCCATCTGGCGGTAATTTCAGAAAACGAAAGGATGGCCTTTGTTATAGCGAGCACGCAGCACGCAGCATGCGTGCAATCTTGGAGGCCATACTTTGTAGATTTCAAGACATGTAGCAGCACAGTATCGTCTTAGAAAAGCGTAGGAGACTCGCATGCGAAGCGTCGCATTGTCAGCTTCAGTGCTTAAAATTACTTATTTATACCTTTTCTAGTATAAATAAACACAGTGCACAATATTGACGTGTTGATATTGTGCCTCAAATATGCTCAATATTTGCTTTTTATTGACAATCGTACAAGTATGAACGCAGAAACTTGAGCAATACTGGTGGATGCTGTGGATGTGGTTGTACTTGAGCCTTTTTGCTGACAGGCAGACCAAAATTTTTGCGTTGGAATATCCCAAGCAAGACTATCATCTTTAAGGATTGATTGATTGATTTGTGGGGTTTAACGTCCCAAAACCACCATATGATTATGAGAGACGCCGTAGTGGAGGGCTCCGGAAATTTCGACCACCTGGGGTTCTTTAACGTGCGCCCAAATCTGAGCACACGGGCCTACAACATTTCCGCCTCCATCGGAAATGCATATCATCTTTAAGGAGAAAATATATTTACAATGAAAGAAGAGTAAAAATAAGCACATACATGCACTTACAAACTCACACAGATAGGTAAGTCATATGTCCAAGAAAATATTGAATTGGTTTACAAAGGCGGCATGATCAATGAATCAAGCGATGTCGCTCGGCAGTGTGTTCCAGTGATGTGTGCTTCGAAGTAATGTGAGTGTTGATACATAATTGTGTGTACCAAAAAAGGCCGTATTTTGAATTGGTTGTCAATATGTTTCAAAATATTATGAGGTGTGTTTGTGCAAGCTTTACGAAGGCAGATTTACTACGATAAAATCTATGAAAATGCAACAACAGCAACGACAGTCTGCGTGTTTCAAGAAGGAGTAATGAAAGTGAGTGTGTAATATCTGTAGTGCTGCAGTTGCGAGAATACTACTTGGTGATAAATCCTGCTGCTTCATTTTGTATTGATTCTAGTTAATCGATGAGATATGATTATTGTGGGTTCCAGATGATGGATGCATATTCTATCTTTCAACGGACAAGTGTAGTGTACGCTAGCATTTTAGAGGTATAGTTCACCAAGTAAAGGTTTCTTTTAATAAATCCAAGTGCTTTTGACACCTCACTAGTTATGATATCGATGTGCTTATTCTAAGGCAGGTCAGAAGATAAATGAATTCTAAGATATTTAAATAGGGATACTTTTTCAATGGGGAGAGCTTGAATTTTATATTGACTCATTTCTGTTTTATGTGCTCTTGTAAACGTCATGGCCTTCGTTTTGGAAGTGTTAATTTGCCATGGTGACACAAAATGCGAGTTTATTAGGGTCCAACTATAATGACTCGTTAGCTTGGGTACTGTCAATTTTTCTATAAATGATGTAGTTGTATGTAAATAATTTGATAGTAGATGACAAACCATGTCCAATGTCGTTGATGTAAATGAGAAACAAAACTGGTCCCATGATTGATCCCTGGGGAACACCAGACTTTGCATGTGAAAGTGAAGATGCATGTCCATCCACATAAATTGATTGGCTGCAGTTGCTCAGAAAATGATTTATTCAGCTTTTTTCCAAACCAGTGGCTACCTTATCATTATACATAGAGCCATCTAGAGTTGAAAAGAAGCCTTCCTTGTCAGCAACCAAAACATGCAACTTAGCTTCCAGATGCGTCTCAGACAGCATGAACACCGTTGTGAGGAGTGACCAGGCTATGTACAACAAAGGCAAGCTGAAAAAGCCAGTAGGCTTTTTTTGTGAAGCTAAGTTGCATGTTTCGGTTACTTTCATGCTACCTTCATTTACGTACTCTTCTATGAACATAATGATAAAAAATACTCATGGATTTAATAACACCATCTCAAGGAAATGAAATGAGAAGAGAGTGTGCTACTCTTGAAATATCTGCAATAAGTGCATAGCCGAGGACGTTTGCAGCTGCATCGCCAATAATAATAATAATAGCAATAATATTATACAAGGCAAAACATAGCCCAGCTAACCTCTTGTGATGGCAGTTCTAACATAAGCACCAAACTGCCTTCAAGCCAAGCCGAATTTAAGGCCACGACAAATATGCACAAATTTACCGATGTGAGAAATGCTGTGCTTGGAAAGTCAGATATGATATGTGATATGTAGAAGGAACATACATCAAAATAGTGCATGTACCAACATGAAAGCTAAGGAATGCTTTAGTCAATGGGAAGAATAAGCTGCCGAGCGAACTTTCTGTAGTCTTCTTTACACTGTAGTCTGCCACGAGTGTGACAACATGTCAGACTATGAGACCTGTGATTTCAATGAAAGAGTTAAACAACACAACAGTTCAAAATGACGTCACCAAATCATGGGTGGCCTTGGATGCCCTCGCTGAACATCCGGAATATACAGGCTTTCAAATTGACTAGTCAAGCAACCGTGTTCTGGTCGAAGAAAACAAGCTTGCATCATGCCAGCACCTGGAATCCCTGCACATTCACACAGCTGCACATATACTCAATAAGATTTATGGAACGCTGACCATATACTTTTGGTGCTTACATCACGCACCTAGTCATACTTAAATACGATGTACCTTTCTTATGGCTGTCATTCAGAACAATATCAGGTGCCCAAACATCAGTAAACCTTGTGTTATTTTGGTCGGTGTATCCTTTTGTTTGTACACTAAGAAGAAACAGTTATGCATTGCCTTTTTTTAGGCCTCTTCTAGCTGTTCACTGTAGTTGCAGTCGAAGGAGTGACTTTTTGAGTATTGATCAAGGGTAATGCTTATTTTTGTGATGGTGGCACAGACTGCCGCCAGTTTCCATGAATTAGCCAGGTTTTACCAAAGTTTCTACAGTTTTCCAGCAAGGCCCCGATTCCCCGACTTTCCCAGGTTGGTAGACACCTTGCACAAACAAAGATAGATGGCAGTTAACTCGCGTCCTGTTCCCTGTCTTATGCAAGTGTCATTCTGCACTTTATTACCTTAGAAGTACTTGCTGCTAGGCAGGTTGGTATAACATAATTAGGGAAAATTCTAGACGATGCAAATGTGTGGTGCAGTGTAAATATTTTCTGTAGTTCAGCTGCGACCGATGATTTTTTTCTGTGCTTTTTCATTTTTCCAGTGGTGCTTAGGCGTCTATAATTTTCCCCCTTAGCTTAATTAGTTCCCTGAAGCTATGCATCATCTTGCCCATTAACAACCATTGTTAAACTATTGTATGTGGCATTGTTGATGCAAAATGACCTTAGAGTATATGCTAAAGCTCCTGCAGGATCACCGGCTGAATGTGACAACCAGTTCACCATTTATAGGACCCGAAGTATTGACATTTTCAATATATATGTTCGCACAGTGCTTCATTGGAGTCATGCAAGCTTAAAATATGGTGCTCCCACAGAGAAATTTTTCTTCCTGTGCTGTGACCAACGGAAAAACTATGTAGACAATAATGAAAAGAGATCACAACTAGGCTTAGCTGTGTGATGTCTGCCTAAATAAAAATGTAATAAATTAATGCAAGTGTGCTTGTATCACCATGGTGTTGCCAGTTTATTACTACATTTGATATGAATCTCTGCTCGCTCCACCATGGTGTTCCTAAGGGCGTACACAGTCTTACCTCTGAGACAGCATTGCCAGAACTAATTTCACTGTCACAATCTTGAACAGGTGTGCAACAAGCATTCGCCAGTGCAGAGAACACAAGAGAAGTGGTCACTGCTTGCATGTCCAAGGTCGTATACACGCACACCGGACTATGATTTTGCAGTGTCTTACATTTTGAGTGGGGTATACATCGTGATGGCGGGAGCCATCTCTGTGGTCACCAGCTAGACTGTCACAATGTGCATATTGTTGCTTCAGACAACTGTTCAGGACAAAAAAAGGGCACCGTAGAAAAAAAAAATATTTTTAGGCTAATGTAAGAGCTTGTGGTGAGGAGACTCTCAAAAGGTATATGGTGTGTCAACTTGCAATAGAGAAGCAACATTTATACCTAGTTTATGTTAGTAGGAGTCTGCTAAACATTGGCCATACAAGCTTGTGGCTAGAGAAGGATGATGTCCAGAAGATGCCCTCTTGTAATGTTAACCTGCACTGTCCTCCCTTGCCCTTCTTGGTGCACTGGAATTTTTGCCCTATAGGTACTAATTCCTTCAGTGGGTACTCTTGAAGGGCTTCTGAATAAGCTCACTCTTACCACCTGCTTTACCCAAGGGCCAATCCTGCTGTTGGAACTTGTTCGCTTGGCAGAAATTTTTAACAGGAAAAGAAGCTTCACTCCTTACACAAATAAAGCTACAGCATTGCAAGATTACTATGATGTTATGTACACAGACCTCCCACATACAACTCACTAAAATGTCACCAATTACCTTTATGGTGAGCATGATTATGCCTTAAGACAGCATGTAAGTTTCTTGATCCTATACTTTTTAATCAGTACATGAACCTTGAAAAAACAAGATCGTCACGTGCAGTGCATAAAACCAGTGCTTATGAAGTGCAATGACGCCATCGGAAGCATCAGCAAAAGTAAATTCACCCTGCTGGAAAGCAAATTGTGCGTGAAGCCTGTAAATGTACTGTTAACAAAGTCTTCTCGACAACTTCATTACTTCTACTTCCGCAATTTTCATAATCCTGTCTCTTCATACCTTGCTGTCAACCCAAAAATTATTGACCTATGAGGTGTTACTCATATGACCATGCTCATTTAACATACCTGCAAGCCTCAGAGCAAACATAATAAAATTGAAGACTTTAATAAATTAATGCTCTCTGCTACTCACCCCTTCAAAAAAAATTTTTACCATCCCCTTCAAACCTGTTTTTTAAACACTGAACAGGCACAGTGACGTGACTCATGAAAGGCATATCCGGAGCTTGTGGTGCAACTAAAATCTTTTTGGAGCAGCATAAAAGCTGCCTGAAGCTTTTAAGCTAGAGCTGTTGCACCACATGTTACAGGGAACTAGTTCATGAACATATGCATGCATGTTCACTTGGACTTCTGCTCAACATAAACGTAGGCTTTTTGCTTTTTTGCAGACATCCCCAATTTATATAAAGGTACTTAGCGCTTTCCGGGAATTCACATGGCATTTGTAAATGACTCTGGCTTTCAACGATAGTTTAGCTACAATATTGAATCGCAGACTGGTAAGACTATTTATGCATTGTATTTACTTTCCAAAAAAAAAAGAGTCTGATTATATTAATGCTTTTATGAGTACAACCTAATCGTTCAATCTGTGGAGATGTGGTTGCTGTCATCGTTTATGTACAGAATTGTTAGCTCCCTGATTAAAGAGCACTTCATAAAAAAAGGGTTTTGTAACTGGTTCTTACTGCCAATTATTTATTATGGCTCAACAAAATTTAGAGTTATGGGGGAGTAAGTAGTTACACTTGGCAAACTGTTTGACATGTAAAGTCGTCGAGGTCGAGAAGCCCAGCCAAGACATACCGGAATAGTGGAACACCATGCTTTCTAGGAGAAGTAAAAGTGATTGTACAGCATGCGGTACTGCTGATAAAATTTGCCCACTGTATGGACTTAAAACTTAACCACCTTGTATGAAATATTTTGAAAGTAAACTGTAACAAATAGGACCACAAATAAAAAGAAATAAGCGGTCAGTTCTATATGCAGGTACTAAATTAGAGTATTTTAATACAGTAAAGCAAGACTGTTGTCCAAGCACAACTAGCTCATTATTACTTTTATCTGACAGTAACCACAACAGTTAGAAACTATTTGGCTGAAGTCACGTGGTAACTTTTGTAGTATAAACGGGTTCAGATTGTTAAGAAAGTTGGTGCCCAGCAACGTTTTCAACTACATTGCACGTTCATGTCCACTGTGATAACATCTTCAAATCGCAGGGGTAACGTATGGATTTCAAGCGTATGCCATATACTTGCACCCTGAGAGAACACAACAACGAAGAGTGCACGCATGCTTGACACAAATAATGAAATTTATGAAAAAGATGTAGCAGGTTTCGACTTTTGGTGCAGATCCCTGCAGGCACTTACCTAATTCCCACCCCATTTTGCCAACAAGCAGCCCATGTAAAACGTTCGAACATGCGCTATTATGTCGGGTCATAACCAGTTTCCTCTAACCACCTTGCACTTAGTTCTGGCACGACATACGTTTCAAAGATCTATTTCTTGCAAACTGTGTGAGTAATTGTAGACCATTCTTCAACAGTTATTTTTGTGCTTATTCGATAGGAAAACATGAGCTACAAATTTTCTAAGTTTCTAAAATATGAATGGTAATCTACACCCAGCCTTAGCATATATTTCCTTTATAATCATTTTCAATTTGAGGCATGGCACAAATTTTGAAGTACGACTGAAGCCTCTCATAAGCATGTTTCGTTTATTTGAAGGTGCCATTTAACAATCTTGAATTAATCCTGCAATGAACTAACATCTGAATGCCTTGCGAATTGCCTGCCACAAAATATATTTTACTAGGTAAATTGTTCTGTGCTTGTTACACAAGCTGAAGATGATGACGATACTGACTGCCGCATCGTCACTGATGAGGCAGAGGATAGCGCGTGTACAATTTAGGTGCACACACGAGGCCCAATGTCAGTGCTACATTTCCAATTTAAACACGAGCGCGCGCAATATGTATGCTTTACCGCAATACACAGCGTGCACTTCACCGCAAGGCACGACTGCCTTGCGGCACTGTTTAATTTTAAGAAGACGCTTAAGGTGGCAATTTTGAGCGAATATTTATAGTGCTCCCAGCATATCTTCAACTTTATTTCTTTTTTTTCTTTGTATACACCCACAAGAAAAGACATAGCTTAGAAAACCGATTATCGTATTCGGCGACAACATATTTCAGCCACTTGGAAAATAACGTCGTGTGAACGCCTGGTGCATAGCCTCCTCTATAACTTTGTGCCTGAGCGGTCAGTCCCTCAGCGCCGTCCCCCAGTTCTCTCGTTTTGCGCCACGACGCTCCGCCAGGGCCGCTCGCATCCCATAATAGCTGTACATGGTGAGTATGGAAAAAGCGCTAGAAGGTAGCAACATTGGTTTTAATCTGTCACACAAACAGGGCGGCATGATGATTGAGCAGAAGCTTCCAGGTTTATTTTATGCGGACGATATCGTCTTATTTGCGGACAGTCGAGATGATATACAGCAGCTGGCAAATATATGCGGAAGGGAAGGTGAAGCTCTTGGACTAGGATTCAGTGTAACGAAGTGTGGATTGATGGTATTCAATGATCCCTGTGATCAGACGGTGTCCATACAAGGCCAAGAAATACCGAGGGTAAGTGAATACAAGTACCTTGGAGTATGGGTAAATGAGAGTGATAGATACATGGAGGTACAGGAAAAAGCCTCGGCAGCAAAAGGAAAGAGGAATGCGGCAATAATGAAGCACAGAGCGTTGTGGGGATACAATAGGTATGAGGTGCTTCGAGGTCTGTGGAAGGGTGTAATGGTTCCAGGGCTTACTTTTGGGAACTCAGTGGTGTGCATGAGGGCAGAGGTGCAATCGGGAATGGATGTAAATCAAAGGACTGTGGGACGCCTCGCGTTGGGTGCTCACGGGAAGACGACAAACGAGGCTGTAAAGGGCGATATGGGGTGGGCAGGTTTTGAGGCGAGGGAAGCGCAGAGCAAAATAAGGTTCGAAGAAAGGCTAAGAAATATGAAGGAGAGTAGATGGGCAAAGAAGGTGTTCCGTTATTTGTATAGGAAGAGCGTGGACACACAGTGGAGAAAAAGAACTAGAAGACTCACTAGTAAATATACGGCTGGTATTGTAAGCCATATGTCAACAAAGAGCGTTAAGGGAAAAGTCAGGGAGGCGGAGAGGATTTACTGGATGGCAGCTATGGAGAAAAAACCGGCTTTGAGTAACTACCGAAAGGGCAAAAATGAAATAAGGAGGGAGGCATTTTACGATAATTCAAGGGGAAGCGCTTTACTGTTTGAAGCGAGATCGGGTTGCCTTAGAACGCGTAGTTATAAAGCAAGATTCAGTAAAGAAGAAGAACAATGCACATGCTGCGGGAAAGATAAGGAAACGGCGGAGCATGTTCTGATTGAATGTGGAGATATCCACCCAGGTGTACGTTTGGGCACGAGCCTACAGGAAGCCTTGGGTTTTAGGGACAACAATGGAAAGCTGAACACACCCGCGATTGAAATAAGTAAGAGACGGTTAGAGTATTGGTGGCAGAAAATTAGAGAGAAAGGACAAAAATAAATATTGGAAAAATAAAATATGGACATTGTGCCGTAAATGGCAGAGAACTTAAGCTGAAAATTTACCTTTTTTTCCATTAAGATAGAATTTATCGAAGTAGAGGCATTAGGCCAACATCAAAAAAGAAAAAAGGTTTTTTTTTTCTTTTTTTTTGTCGAGCCTGGTGGCATACTTGTCACCACCCCGTTATAAAGGGGACGCTCATAGCATCCATCCAGCATCCATCCATCCAGCTCACGCCGCGTTTGCTGCAGCCGCAGGCGCACACCGCTACGCCGCGGTTTTCCCGTCTCGCGCAAATTTGGTTTGCCGTGCTCGATGTAAAACTCTGCTTGGCCCATTGTGTTTTCTACTTGCCCTTGATGTTTTTTTCTGGCATGGTACGTCTCCCCCAAGAGCTTCGTTAACTGCAGCGCTCGCTGAGACAGCCGTGACTGTATCAAGTGCGCTTTCTTCCAACTTTTGGCCGATTCGGGTAAGCTTTGTGTTAAAAGTGTTACATCGTTAAGAAATCCACTTGCTGCAAGGAATCGTGCCTAAACGGTGCATTTTTGTTATCTGCAGCACTACCGTAAAAAAAAAGTCGGCTGTCCATGCATGGTCAGAAGTTTGGCTGCGCCCCGAACGCTCCACAATGCCATACCGCTGCGTACCACGCTGCAAATCATGGAGCGGCCGGAAAGAAACCCGAGTATCTTTTCACGAAATTCCCAGAGACCAAGAACTTCGCGAAAAGTGGCTTAAGGTAATCTCGAGAGACAACTGGACCCCGAACAGCACATCTTGCTATTCTACCGTTTGCAGCCGACACTTCGTCCCGTCCGACTTTAAAGAAGGGTGCACGACGCGAAGACTGAAGAAAGGCTCTGTGCCCAGCGTCTTCCACGAGTACCCGTCGTATTTGCAACCTTGCAAACAAACCGACAGAAGTGATGCGGCCCTCAGGAAGCGTGCTGCGGCTGTATTAACTGGCGACCCAGCAAGAAAAAAAAAAAGAGCAGTCGGCGGGGGCGCGCCACTTGTGTTTACGGACTTACGAGATGACCAGTCGTGCACTTCAGACGCCCTACTTGTTGAAGAAGTACCCAACTCCAGCAGCAGGACTGACCAAGGCTGAATCAGCCACTGAATGCTGCCGTTGACAACGCCGCGGAAATACTTCAGAAACGTGACAAACTCAAGTGCTCGATCCCGGGACACCATGAAAAACTTTTGGAAATTGTGCTCGTGAAGTTTCTCCGCCCACTTTTTGCGAACTTCGCGACGAGTGTGACTGACAAACACGACTTGGCGAAAGATTTTCATGCCAAACTGTTGTTTCGAAAAGTGCGCAAGCTTTGAGCGCGAAGTCAAATAAAAAAGCTCGCATTGCATTCTGCATACAGTGCTTGTGTTAAAAATTTTATGTGGGCGCTCTTCTTAACGTATACGCATAATACAATGCAATGTAGACGGTTTCTAGACCATCATAAACGCAAGCGTGCATATGCCACGTCGTCTGCTGTTATTATGGGATCCGTGCGGCCTCTTGCGGCAAGCGCCAGAACTATAAAGGACGGATGGCGCGTATGTATTTAGCGCCAATGCGCGGGCACAAAAGTTATATAGGAGGCTATGCCTGGTGATATTCCATCGCTTCCAACTTGTGCATTTCGTATCTGTCTCACGCATTTACGCAAGAAGAAGCTTCAATGAAAGTTTTGGCGCAAGCATACACTTCACCGAAGCGACACATCGATCCTTACGCTACACACTCACTTACCAGACATACACGTACGGCATACATCCACAAATAGCATAACACACGGTGTTCATGATCGGGCAAGTCATTACCACATTGCTTATAGACAGTATTACAGAACGAGACCACGTATTCATGCGCAGAGGCGGTTCTCGCGAATGCATGAGGCTCCCGGCCAAGCAAAGACCACGGATAAATAACCACCGCACGGTAAAGATTCTCACAAGCTAGTGAGGAACCTTAGACCTTTCGTTCCCACCACCTAAACGTCTCCCAAAAAATGTCCAACACGGCGATTCTGTCGCCGTCTATTTATACGTTTTCAGCCAAGTCAAGCCGGTTTTAAGTGGCTATTGGGTGAGCCGAACCGTTTTGCCTCGAAAAGGTTCGTGCCACCCGGTGGCAGCAAACGCGGCCTCGCGAATTCGAACAGTGTGCGGTATTGTCAGGTATCGTGTATTATCGTCTCGCGCTTTGATTGTGCGGCAGGGCAAGCTCTGTGAAAAAGTTTAAATTTGCGCAGGCTTTGCAACAATTATGGCTGAGTGAGTATTCTTCTTAACCTTTGTTTTGCTGCGACAGAGTGTACAGCCGAGTCTGATCTGTCTAGCGAAAAGCGCGGCGAGCTAGAGAGGGATCGAAGGACGCGCACTAGCCTGATATTATTAAATTTGCTTATTTCGCCGGCAGATCTCGTAGTCGAGAAAATGCGCAGTCCGTTTTCCAGCTCAAACGTCAAAGGTTGCCCTTCTTCTGCCGGCTTCAAAGCAATTTGCGGTGAAAAAAAATGGGGGGGGGGGGGGGTAATGTGAGAAGAAAAAGAAAAACGCGATAAGTCTCTTTCTTGTGCGTCTCGAACACGATCTGGTGCTTTCGCGGTTGAACAGCCTACCACAATGCCCGGAGAGCGCTCGCTTGCAGCATGTTCATTTGTTTTTCGTAAAACGCTCGTCTTGAGACGATGCCTGCAGCGTCCCAGTACAAGGGGACCCGAGTGGTGTCGCCTGGGCAGGAGGCATTTTCCTGGGCGTAAAGAAGAGGTCGCAGTGGCGCGCATCCGATTTTCGTGCGTGCTGGCTGGAGTGGCCGCTGAGTGCTATGTTGATCCTCTAATGGATGGCGCTAATAGCATGCGCATGCTAACGTAATCGGCCGAAATAATTCTTTTAGGGGACATGAATGCTCAGATACCTTGATGGATACTCAGACACCGATGGCAGGTTATTGCTAGGTCAACATAGTCTTGAGATGGTTAATGCAGGGCCTAAGTGTCAGGGGCAGAGTACGTGGAAAGTCGGACACAGGCAATTGAGCATTCATTATTGTCTTATACCCAGGGAATTTATAACAAGCTTAGAGAGATTAGAATAGACGAGGATGACATTAACAGCTTGGGCATTGATTACAAATGGGATATGAAACTGAAAATAAGAACATAGAGTCAAAGTTCAAGAGCTCGTTTTTAAATGACACACACAGCTGCAAGAGTCGAGGACGAAGTAGGAAAACTACTGGGCAAAGACTGTGAGTATAGTGGGCTGTTACAGGTAATGGCAAGGGCGATGGAAAAAAAGAAGAAATCTACTTGCTGTAAAGGAAAGAGAAAGCCAAAAAGTTGGTGGAACAGAAGAATTCGGGAAGCAATCAAGAAGCAACGTGAGGCATCACGGGAGCACAGACAGGAAATAAGGGAGAAGTGGCCGCAGAATGAAGTCAACCAAATATTGAAAACGTATTTAGAGAAAAAGAACCATGGTGCAAAAATTGGTTGAGGCAAAAATTAAAAGTGAAAGTGAACGGTGGATGATAGAAATTTGCAAAAAGAAAAAGGCTGCACCCAGAATATTTTGTAGCCACCTAAAAGTGCTAGGTAGGAAGTGTGTCACAATGCAATAGCATATGGTAGATGAAGGAGGAAATAAATTGGTAGGGTACGAAGCACTAGGTTATATCCAAAAGGTAACAGCAGATTCGTTTAAAAAGTTCGTCCTGCAGGGGACTTCTCCGGGGAGTAAAAGTATGAAGAAGAGTGCTACGGAGGAAGTAGTAGTACTTGAGAATTTCAATTGGAAGAAGGCCGAAGTAAAGCTTTCTAAGCGCACTACTCCGGGCTTAGATGGGGTTCCAGTCCATCTCATTAATGAACTAGGAAAGAGCACTGAAGAAGCACTAATGAAATCCGTAAAAAAGTGCTTACATGAGAAGGAAATACCAGACACTTGGCAAAAAAAGTAGAATGAAATTATTCTATAAAGGCAAGAGAGAAAGGTTAAAGGGCCAGTAAACAGCCCTGTGGTCAAAAAATTTTTTTAAAGAGATATATGTGCAGTTTTTCTTTGCGAACATGCTGCCGCAAGAATTTCGTGAATATGTGCTATATTAAGGAAGTTAACAGGGGTTAGAACATCGGTCTAAGCTGGTTTCAAATTTTCATGTGGCCTCGCCCCCTTCTCCCTTCCATGTAGGGGGAGGCTTAGCCCACCGTCCTGACTCCGCCCTCTTCAGCAGGGTGACACCACGTCGGTGATTGACGTCATCGGCGAACTCAATCAGTCGCAACGCACTTCTGCTTGCTGCGAAGCAAGGTTGTTTGTTTACCGTTTGCAGCACCAGTCGCAGGTCAACCGTGTAAGCGTCAGGTGCGAAGTGTCGACCACAAACGATCAGGTCCCCGACGTACGTCGTTGGATGGCCGATTCGCTTCAGCCATGCAGCGTGCAGGGCCCCATCGTAAGGCACCCAGTGCCGATGCTTCTCCGCTGCCCAGTCGCTCGATTTGCAGCCAATAACAGAGCTACGCTTTTTACCGGCGTTGCTCATGTCAAGGGCGAAGTATGTGCGCACAGGCGCTGTAGTTGAGCGAGGAGTGTACATGTGCACGCGACAACTGCGAGGCTGGTTCTTTTACTGCAGTGCCAGGAAACAAGGGGCAGTTTTGTAGCTGTGGGTGGGAACAGGAACTGACGTTGACTTCACTACTGTTTTTTCATACCTGATTTAGACCAATCGGCGAGCTGCGTGCTACGTCACGTCGCCGAGTTGACGTCACTGCGCGTGCAAGGGTGTCGGTCAGGCGTAGGAAAGATGCGTGGGAATTGTTTTCGAAATAGAGGCTCTGTGCGGGGCACAGCGCTTTAATATTCAGAGAACGTGATTGTTGCTGTCTAATCTACAAATTGCCGAGCTTGTATGGGGGGTGTAAAAAAAAAGTTGGAGCCTGTTTACTGGCCTTTTAACATTTGCTCGTATAGACCACTAACCATTACATCAGTACTATACAGGTTGGCGATGCAGGCAGTAAAATTAAAAATATAAGCGTGGGCAGAGCAAAATAATATTTTGGGAAAACTTCAGAATGGATTCTGAATCGACAGGCCATTAGACTATAACCTGTTTGTTCTTACTCAATGTATAGAAATATGTAAAATAGAAAAGAGGACCTTCTACGTAGCTTATCTGGACATCACTGGAACCTATGACAGTATATATCAGGAAATTTTGTGGGACATATTGAAGGAAGTGGGCATGGGTGACAACTGTTTACAGCTTTTGGGAGAAATATGCCAAGAAAATACATTTTGTATGAAATGGGAAGGAATAAGTAGCAGTGACAGCTCTGAAATTAACAAGGGGCTCAGAAAGGGATGTCCTTTGTCCCGGCTGTTATTCATGCTGTACATGGTGATGATAGAAGTAGCACTAAAAGGTAGCAAAATTGGGTTTAATCTGTCACACAAACAGAGTGGCGTGATGGTTGAGCAGAAGCTTCCGGGTCTGTTTTATTCAGACAATGTTGTCATATTTGCGGATAGTCAAGACAATATACAGCGGCTTGCAGATATATGTGGAATGGAAGGCGAGGCTCTAGGACTAGGATTTAGTGCAACAAAATGTGGATTGATAGTATTCAATGATCACAAGGACCAGGCAGTTTCAATAGAGGGCCGTGAAATACAGAGGATAAGCGAGTACAAGTACCTTGGAATATAGGTAAATGAGGGAGATGGAAAAAAACATCGGCAGCGAATGGAAAGAGGAATGCTGCAATAATGAAGCACAGAGCGTTATGGGGATACAATAGGTACAAAGTGCTTCGAGGTTCGTGGAAAGGCGAATTGGTTCCAGGGCTTACATTTGGGAACTCAGTGTTGTGCATTGAGTTAGAGGTACAATCAGAAATGGATGTAAATCAAAGAACTGTGGGACGTCTTGCGTTGGGTGCTCACGGGAAGACGACGAATGAGGCTGTAAAGGGGGATATGGGATGGGCAGGCTTTTAAGTAAAGGAAGCTCAGAACAAAATGAGATTTGAAGAGAGGCTCAGGAAAATGAAGGATAGTAGATGGATCAGGGAAGCCCTCAGGTATTTGCATAGGAAGAGCGTTGACATAAAGTGGAGAAAAGAAACTGGGAGGCTCACCAGTAAATGTACAGCTGGCAGTGTGGGCGACATGGCAACAAGGAGCATTAAACGAAAAGTCAGAGATGTGGAGAGGATTTATTGGATGATAGCGATGGATAAGGAGCAGGCTCTCAGTAACTACCGAAAGGGGAAAAACAAAGTAATGCGGGAGAGGTTTTATAATAATTCAAGGAGAAGCGCTTTGCTCTTCGAAGTGAGGTCGGGATGCCTTAGGCGTAGTCACAAGGCGAGATTCAGTAGAGAAGAACAATGTACATGCTGAGGGGGAGCTAAGAAGAGGATGGAAAATGTTCTGATTGAATGCGGCGATATCCACTAAGGTGTATGTGTGGGTACAAGCCTACATGAGGCTTTGGGTTTTAGGGAAAAACATGGAAAGCTGAACACGTCCACGATAGAAGCAAGTAAGAGACAGTTAAGAATACTGTTGGCAGAAAAGTAAAGATAAAGGACAGCAATAGTGGGAAAATGAGGTCATTCTGTCTGACGAGGCAGAGAGATGGAACATAAATATACATATATATATTTTACTACAATAAGATAAATTTAACAGAAGTAAACAAGGCATTAGGCCAACATAAAAAAAAACGGTTTCTTTTCATTTTTTTTTCTTGCGAGCCTGCTGGCATACATGTCACCGCTTGTTATAAAAGGGACGCTCGTAGCATCCATCTATTAAAACATTGCCTCCTAGACTAGATGCCTGACGCATGAGAAAGAAACCAGGTGCCACACCCTTTCGCTTCTTCTTTTTTGATTAGTGTCTGTCACTAGTGCCACTTGTGGCAAACGGTGCAACTCGACATTTTGCATAGCCTCCGAAATAGTCGTGTATAGTTGTAGATCTTTAATAATTCTCGACTTACGTGCTTCTATGGGCCACAAGTAAAAAAATGCCGGGATAATAGTGTCGGTTGCGAACGCCACTGTGCGGAGCTTGCTCAAAACTGAAGGCAGCCCGACTCCGCTGGGACCACGAGCTATTCGTCAGGCATCTTAAAGGGGCCCTGGAACACTTTTTCATGTAACCATGGAATGGATTCACTACGATAACTTATTGCCTTACAAATTCAACGTCGCGAAAATTTTAAGAATCTATCCGTAATGATTTGAGTTACAAAGATTTGTCGCACGCTGCAAACGCATTCTTTCTCTCGTCTCGACGAAAGCGCTGGAAGCTAAACAGGGAGGGATGGCAGAAAAAAAAAACAATACATCATGTGCATCTCGTGACCTTGAGCACTGTTTTTTTTTTTTTCCTTTTTGGAATACACCGCTTTCTCAGTGTGATTGCGCGCGCGTGCATGGACAAGTCGCGGCCTCCCGCGGCGACCCCTGTAACGACCGAGCGCGTTATTTTCAAATCAGCCAATGGCTGATAGATGGCCTTCTACGAGTGATTTTTGAGCATCTTTCGTCATCAGTCAAGAGAAGAAAAATAAATTTTGAGCTGACTTTGATAATTTCCTGTGAATTCGAGGCCGCTTGCTGCTCGCATGTTCACGGGAGCCCCCTATCGATCGACAGCGTTTTCTGAGCATGCTCAAGAAGTGTTGCTGGGCCCCTTTCATAAAGAAGGAAATAGCTAGAGTTACTGTATATGCTACCTTAAGGTAGCAGAGTTGTATCAAGGTATGCCACCTTAGGTTGAAATGTATTGCCGGAAAGCGATTGGTCACCTCCATAGGTGCAGCGCTCGTGCTAAAGAGTACTAGCGTTGCTTTATTTTTTCACTTTCTATTTTTTGTGAAGGTACGAGCAAGCCTCGGTTGCTTCGGTGATGCCTAGAAGCCTTCATTTTTTACTTATCTACTTGATATGTAATAAGGAAACAAAGTGCATTGGCTCGTTTAACCAGTGAGATATATATTTATACTTGGTTACACTTTAACTTCGTCGTCTTTTTCGCTGTTTTTTCAATTTACTGATACCAAGATATTTTTGCACTTTTTGATCGTGATCGAGCCATTTGGGGACGAAATTTTTTTGTCGCGTTGGGCGTTGGGACTCGTTCGTTAACTGTGGGAAGAAGCCAGCTATAGTTCTATCGTCTTCAACTGAATCGAGCTGGATATACTCCGTTTCATACATCAGGCGCAACGCTGTGAAGGCTAGGCAAGTAGTCCGTAAAGAAAACACGAGGTGTTGCTCCGCGCGGTTTCGTAGCCGAGTGGTCTGACGCGTCGCTCCGGAGAGTTCACCGTAGTTTTGAAGTGCATGGGTTCCATTTTTGCCATTTTTGGTTCCAATTGTGAAGTGCATGGGTTCCAAAGTGCCATTTTTTTGAAGCTGCCACAACAAGTAAAAAAAAAACGGCGGCGCGGGTCGCGCGGACAGCGAAAACCTGATACGAAAGCGACAAACATAAATTACCAACTCGCATATTTGGATTGTTTATCCGACAACACCGGCGTTTGTTTTTTAACCTGATGACAAATATGTATGCTTAGAAGTTTCCCGAGAAGCATTTATTGATTCTCGTACACCCTAAGCGACGCACTACTTTTTGGTCGCGGCAGTACACAGCGCAAACAAGAGCGCTAGCTTTGACAGCGTTGCACATGATGTGTGAAACGGAGTATAGCGATTGAGAGTGGCCTTGCGACGCCCGTGTTGTGTCGGCTCTCATATTACGCTCTTATTACAATCACGTCTCAAGACAGCTGATGTGAATCGTTGGCCAACAGCTCTGTCGCGTCCCACATTCCTTTCGTTTTAGGTTTGAAAGCTACATAAATTCATCCACTAGCTGCAACACGTTGCAAATTCGAATAGTTCTATTGTAATTTCCCTTTTATTTTTAGCGTTTTGCCCGTCAGATCAATTTGAAAGTATGCAGCCAACACACGCTGACCAACTCTTTATGTATAACGTATTCACTGCATCTTTGGATAACACAAACGGAGCAAGTTTCGCAGTGCCGTGGATAGATAAAAAGAAGCGATTCATTTATTCTTTTCTTATTTAACACTAATCTTTCTATAGGAACACCTGCTGCACCCACTTCTAATCAATAGTGCAATTCAACACAAAATGCACTTGCTACCACATTTCTTGCGACTAATATGCCCGGGCATAATGGCTTCAGTACCGAAGAAGCGCGGTGAGAATAACAACAGCCGATGTCAACCACACTTGATCTGCCCGGAATCTGCATAATGTTGGCTTCTCTGGAGCGCAAATGAACCACTTATGACTACATTATGGTGCCCGGTGAATGGGGGCACTAAACTCCTGCAGGCGGAGTGAGCGGCGCCCAGAAAGTGGTGGTGCAACTGCTACCTAAAGGTAGCATATGCACTAACTCTAGCACACACCATCTCAGATGGCGTATATAGCAGAGGGGCAGTTCTAAATGAAGGCTCCCTTCTTCTTGTTGTTATGACCTGTGCTTATGTCTTACTGGGCATCCCTGAACTTGATGTGAGAAGTGGACACCTAACGCGGAGTTATGGACACAACAGCCGGTACCGATGCCGATCCTTCCCATCTCAACCTCGTTCACGTCGGTATGCCGGCAGTTCAGGCTCCCTCCCTGTTTAACTTCACTAGCCCTGGGAAATGGACTGCATGAATAACAAGGTACGAAGATTACGCCTTCGCTGGCGAATTCAACGCAGCCACTGATGAGGTGCTGGTGCGAACTCTCTTATATTGCATGGGTTCCTAAGCACGTAGCATCTTGTCGTCGCTAGGACTGTCTGCTTCGGAGAACCGCCCGTTTGCGGAAGTCAAAGCTAAGCTCACTTCGCATTTTGTCCACCTTATCAATGAGATTTACGAGCACCGCCGATTTCACCACCGAGTACAAGGGGAGCTGGTTGATGAATTTTTTACTGCGCTTAGAAATTTTGTCAAGCATTGTGGGTACAACAATGCAGAGATCGTAGGCCGCCTTGCAGGAGACGTGTTTGTCGATAGATTGTAGAGCAAGAAGCTATCGAATCAATTGTGCCAATGTACGAAACTTTCAGCTGAGGAAGCGTTGTGCCAAGCGTGCATTCACGAAGAAGCTCGAAAAGAGCGTCTATCCCGCGAAACTCTCAGCAAGACTGGGGCCTTTGCACATTGCACGAAGAAGGCAGTCAAGGCAGCAATGCGGGCTAGTTGGTTTTGCTCACTTGCATTCATATTTGTAGTGCAAACCGGAAAGGAACGGAGACACACAGAAATGACTCACGTGTTACTTCTGTGAGTCCCTGTTCCTTTCTGTTTTGCGCTAGAAATATGAATGCAAGTGAATGAAGAAAGCGTCATCGTGTTCAGCAAGTCTGCGCAGCCAACTCAGTTTACTTGTGATTACTGTGGCCACAGTCACCACTCTCGAAAAGAATATCCAGCACGCAAGGCTACATGCAATTTCTTCAGGAAGCAAGGTCACTTTATTGCTGCCCGGAAAGAGTTGTTAGGCTCAGTTGAACTTCACGTGCTCAGTACGCGTCGGGTACGATATGCCGATATTCAAGTGAAAGGTCACCTTGCACACTTGAAAGCAGACTCAGAAGCTGAAGTAACAATTGTTTCACTTTCCTTTCTGGCATTCTCTACTGTTTTGGATAAAGTGGATGCCGAGGTGTCTGGTCCTGGAAATGAAAGGCTGCACATTCTGGAATCCTTCATTGCTATTTTGCAGTGGCATTGCAAGATGTCTGTGCACATACACTTATGTCATCAAGAACCAGACACACTTGCTGGGATTTCTGGCAATTGGGCAACGTTCAGTTTTTGGACTCTGTGGAGGGTATTTTGTCACCTCAAGGAAAAATTTTTCATGGGCTTGGTGAAGTGCAAGTAGAATACCAAATCTGCATCACTCAAGATGCTTGTCCCTTTTCATTAAGTGTTCCTTGATGATTACCTCTGCCTCTACTCGAGAAAGTGAAGAAGGAATTGGATGAAATTGAAACCCAAGGAGTCATTCGCAAGGTTGACACGCCTACCGCATGGTGTTCAGGCCTCGTCGTTGTGCCGAAGCCGTCGTGCGGGCATAGGCTGTGTGTTAACTTGACGAAGCTTAACAAGCTTATCCAGCGGGAACGCTACATTCTGCCAACAGTTGAAGACGTCTTAGGCCAGCTTGGTGGGGCACAAATTTTTTTCAAGCTTGATGCAAGATCCAGCTTCCTCCAAATCAAACTAACTTTCAGAGCGAAGAGCTGACGACATTCATCACACTTTCTGGCCGCTATTGCTACAAGTGTCTTCCTTTTGGCATTGCGACAGCACCCAGGTATTTCCAACGCGGTTAACTCAAGCGGGCGTCACTCTTAATAAAAAAAGTGCCAGTTCAGTCTCTTCTGTCAAGTTCTTAGGAGTTGTCGCCAGCTAGCAAAGAACTAGTCCAGACCCGGACAAAGTCAAGGCTATAATAAATCTCCCACCTCCAATCGATGTCAGAGGTGTTCGCCGATTGCTTGGAATGGTAAACCATGTGGCTTGATTCATTCCTTACACGTCTGAGATCTCCGCACCTATTCGTGCTCTCCTCAACAAGAACAACGCATGGAGCTAGAGTTATAACTAAAAGCAAGCGTTCAAGAACATAAAGTATTCGCTCAGCTCAGACATATGTATGGCTATGTACAATCCCCATTACCCAATGGTAGTATTGGCTGACGCAAGCTCTCATGGCCTTGGTGCCGTCTTACTACAAATCAACTGTCAGGAATTCGAAGTGCAGTTGTCTATGCTTCAGATCTCTCACTACTACAGAAAGACGCTACAGTCGGAAAAGGAGTCTCTGGCTGTCACATGGGCTGTCACCACGTTCGACCAATACTTACATAGACTAGGCTTTGAGGCCAAATTTGTATCGCTCTTGTCACGTAAAAATCTAGATATCTTGCCACCAAGAATTCAACGTATGCAGATCAAACTGATGCACTATCAGTTCTCCGTTAAGTATATTCCTGGAAAACTGCTAGATACAGCTCGCACACTATCAAGAGCACCCTCTAACTTGCCAACTTCTAAAGCAGTCAGGAGCTTGGAAGGCTATATAGGAGTTCTCTAGGACCTACCTACAGAACTGGCAAGTCAGCTGGATGAGATTCGTTGTCTTCAAGCTCAAGATAGCGAATGTTCTTCGATTATGACCTATTGTGAGAAAGGTTGGCTGTCCAAGAAGAGAGTGCCGACCCATTTAGCACCATACTAGAAGGAGTGAGAAAGACTGAGTAGGTAGGATAGGTTACTCTTACTGAATCGCCACATTGTCATCCTGTCAGATCAACGCGAGGACAATCTCGCACTGCTGTATGAAGGACATCAAGGTGTCCGCCGCTGTCAAGAGCGTGCCCGAGAATGCGTTTGGAGGACCTTGCGACTCAATGTGCTAAGTGTGCTGATACTCTAGCCTCATGTTCTGAGCCACTGATACCAACGCCAACACCAGAATGACCATGGCAATGCCTGGAAATTGACTTGTTTCACTTGGAAGGGCGGGACTATGTCCTCATCGTTGACTACTACTACAGATTTCTAGAAGTAGCCACACTCTGAACTTTGTCAGCAAAAGCAGTTATTGCTGCCGTCAAGAGTTATTTTGCTCGTTTTGGAATACCAGACTTTGTGCGGACGGATAATGGACCTCAATCCTCGTCCAAGGAGTTTGCCGACATTGCAATGGCATATCGATTCTGCCACGAGACCAACAGCCCTCGATACCCTCAAAGTAATAGGGAGGCACAGCACGCGGTGCGTACCATGAAAGATATGCTGAAGAAAAGCCCAGATTCGTACCTCGCTCTACTCACATACTGAGACACACCTGGAGTTCTGGGCGTCTCTCGAGCTCAGTTGCCCATGCGGAGGAGACTACAAACTCATCTTCTGCTTCTGTGGACGTACTTCTTCCGGCTTTACCAAATCGTGGGGAATTTCAAGCACAGAATACAGCAGCGAAGTTGAAACAGGCGAAGGGCTACAGTCGCCCTTATAGTGCTATTCCTCTGATTTCTCTCAGTATGGGGGAGGAGGTGTGGATAAAGGATTTATGTCGCAACGCTCGTGTTCTCAGACCAGCTCAGCGACCAAGGTCATACATGGGCGAGACTCCCAGTGGTGCTGTCCAGAGGAACCGTTGCCATGTGGTGCTGTTTGTGGGTGACCAAAATGTCCAAGGACAAGTAGCCACAGCTTCATCACTGACGCATGGAACCTTGCCATCAAGTCCGCCAAGAGCATCAGCCTCAACTTCAACGCCGGAAGCATCGCCTTCAAGTAGTTCATGCCCATCACCTGTGCTGCCTGTGAAGATGCCCCTTGCCTGAAGTGCAGACTCTACCTGTGCAAGCGAATTCGCCTCAGTGTGGTGAACCTAAGCGTACGCGTTCTGGTCATGCCGTGAAAACACCGTGCAGGTTGAACTTGTACCCGGAGGGAAGATGTAGTGGACCTGAGTCGTACGGTACGGTGAGGTGATGTTTTATGTGTTTGATGTTTTAGGAGTGTTTGATGTCTTAGGTACTTTATAGAATGTAGAAATACGCAGATAATTTTCTTGAGTCACCGTGCCACCAAAGGGAAAACTCTTGTTACTGCTCTGTTTCTTTGCGCAGAAAAAAGGTAACCAGACCGCTGCAGTTTGTCATCAAAAAGAGGCATATTTGAGGCTGCAGTGCAATTGGCAGACCCCTTTGTTTGCAGTGCTAAGATGACTCTCGCATTTATTCACAGCTTTAGTTCTGTTCGTTCACTGTTACTCAATATGTTGTTTGTCTTTGTTTTCTTTGATTCACGATAATTCACTTTTGATTCTCTTTTGTTCAGCTTAACATTTGATTCACCTTATCAATTGTTTTTGATGACTTGGCAGACACTCGTTACTTCAATTCACATTTTATTCATCTTTAATGTACGTAATTCTTACCCAGGGAATGTGGGCATGTACCACACGTGGCTTTTGGTGTGTTGGCAGTGCCAGCAGTGGTCTTTTAATTTTTTTATTGGTGAATATAAGAGACTGACATTGAAAAAAAAAAAAGACTTGTGACATGGCTTAGAAGGCAAAGCATACAGACATGGATGCAAGTGAAGGCTAACACAGCAGACGACACTTATTAATCTAGTTACAATAACAGCAATGTTGTGATTGGCTGCCAAGAACAGCTGCACTTCTGAGAAAAGCTGTGTGACCTTGTGACTGAAGTAGGCGAGACTTTGAGATATTATGTCTGGCTTGTGACGATAGCGCTAATTGCACTCCACTGAATCTCTGTAAAAGTGCCCTGCCGGTAGGTGAAGAGTGAAGGCTGGTCTTGCGTTCATTCGTCTAGGAAGAACATGTGCTCATCCAGAGACAAATGCCATTCACAGAGCGTGCATTAAAGAATGAGATCTATGTTGCAGCCTTACTGTGAAGCACACATTCTTTTTATTCTCCACCTTCATATCACCGTTGTATTATTGAAGTTCACATAGAAGCTCCTATATTTCATTGCAAATACAAATGCCAGCCAGTTTCCCGAATGACCTGTATTCGCGCTACGGCGCGCGAAGCATTGCCGCCTCGCATGTCCAGTTTGACCGCTCTGGTAGCATACGTGTGGTAAGTTTACTCAATGGGCCTAGGTGATCAAATGCACTCAAGACAGACTAATGAATATACAAAGACAATATTTATTTAGGACCAGGACTTCATATTACACAAAACAGCAAGACGATACGAGGTGAAAAAGAGTTTACAAGGAAGTTCCTTCCAGCGCTCAATGCGGCGGCAGAATTTACACACTCAGCGAAAGCAGTCTCAGCGACGGCACTCGCACACACCTTCATCGCGATGACCGCAGCACCGGGCAACATGGTGTAGAGTCCGTCGCTGTAGTGACTATGGTGCATACATGCCTGGTCGTTTGCCCCGCTGGTTCGAGCTCGACGACTCTGTGCTGCACCTTGGCGTCTTGCTGGTGTCCAGATCATGCTCAACAGAAGCGAGGGCCCTAGGCATGGGGTCTAAGCCTTGAAGACAATCAAAGGCGGCCATACATGGCTTTGTGAACCAGTCTTCTTTTTCCTCCTCTTATCAGTTGCGTGCTCAGGGTTATGTCCCTATGGCGCACTCATTGCATTTCTCGCATTTTTTCCTCATTTCAGAAAGTTATACGTACATCTGCTGTAATGGTTGAAGAAGATCACATAGCGTGCAACTTGACGGTGTCGAAGAATGTAGGGGCGCAGTTAGCTTGATGCTTTGGTTGCTCTTATACGTCCGGTTTGAGCTCCATGCAATTTCAATCCTGGTTGGAAAAAAGTTTTCTTTCGATGGAGTGAAATGCTAGTGGCTTATGTACTTTGCACTGCCAGTACACGAGTGTGTTACCCCACTTGGTTGAAATTATCGGAAACTTTCTGCTATGGCATCTTCTATAGCTTGAGCCATTCTGGGACGTTAAACCCTGCGAACCAACCTTTAAAACACGACACTGTGCTGATCACCAGTCCTGCTAACATTCTGCGTGCTTATGGGACCACCTAAAAACAGAGTTGCTGTATTGTAGTCTTTCAGAACTTGTGTAGATTTCAGTCTGTGATGGTGGTTCTTGTGTTTGCAGGGCAAGTGAAGGTGTCAGCAATGTCCAGGTAGATTCGGCTGTGGTGGACCGGCTGTTGCTGCAGGGTGCCACCCTTGTGTTTCTGGACGTGCCACCAGGCACCGAGTTTGGCCTTGACATGTCCACAAATGTGGTTGGAGACAAATTTCGAGGTGTGAAATTGATTCCCGCTGGGTTGCACTTCGTGCACTACAGTGCCGTGAGCAAGACTGGCACAGCTGCACCGCGCACGGGCTTCTTTCACTACTTCGAGAAAGGCGAAATGCTTGTCAAAAAGTGGGACAAAGCCACTGAGGGTAAGATTTTCTTATCTTGCAAAAAAAAAAAAATGATTGTGCTCTTTCATTTTTTCATGCATCGTTTTTGTGGTTAGTGCTTATGTCATGTGCTGCAGTCTTTCTTTGTGCTCTCTCCTTCATTGGTTCCTTTCTTGCCTTTCCTGCTATTCTCGCACTATTAATTGCCATACTCGAAGATGTAAATAAAGAGCTATTTGCTGGGGTAATTTTGTTTAATTTGTCAAGGCCATCAGCTGCATTAAGGCTGCTTTGATGGAAAAGCAAAGGTTTATGATCATAAGGCACTCATATTGCGTAAATGGTATATGAAAAACTTTTTGTTCATGTTTTGTTCAGTTTTGCAACATTTCACACTCTTCCCAAATGTGTACACAGCAGTCTTGTGTTAAAAGAGCTTGTGTTATCGGGCTGTTATCGGGCTGTTTGTATATTAACATAGACTTTATTTAATCACTTTCAACTCAACTACTGGCTGCAGTGACTGTTTTCAGCAAGGCATGAGTGGCTGCTAGAGGTGTGACCAAAACGTAGCTTTATTTTTTACGCATATTTTTTTTTAGCAGCTTAGATAATTATGAACCTGTTCTAACTTGTCATAGCTGTTAGCGTGCTATAGACATCTTTCATGTCTGCGGACATTGCAGCACAACCGGCTGTAGTTCTTGGCTTGATTAAATAATAAATTTAGAAATGTATTTGAAGTACCCTTTTGCTCTTTGCGTGTAATGGTACGTAACTAGATGTTACAGACTTCACCACCTGCCATGCTAGCTTATTGGCTATTCAAGGAATCTTGCAATACTTTTTGAACGCTGTCGGAAAACATTGGCATGGTGTAGTTTAACTCCTGTGTATAGGTGAGCCAACTATTACTGCACTACATGCAACAAAGAATTTACAGTATTGTGCAAAAAACAGCATTTGCTGTTTTCTTTGCACTGTCATTACCTAGTGTGCAGAAAGTGGGCTTGACAGATTTCTTGATGATGAGAACATTTCCAGTAATACTGGTACTATAATAAAAAACTGGGACAGCCAGAACTGTTATTTGAGACCAGGTTGGAGCATAGGCCTAGCCAGCGACAGCAGCAGCAACATCTAGGCCTTGCGTCTCGTGCTTAGCACTGACGATGTGTTTGGCGAGCTTTGCATAATCCACTACTTCTCCATTACATATTTCCCCCTCGCTGAAGACGGGAGCCAAGTAGGTGTTCCAAGGTGTCGTAAGGACTAGTGGTTCATGATACGGTTTGAGACGATCCACGTGTATGATTTCGCGGCCTCGGCGACACAGGTCCGCAGTGGGCGTGAGGGGTTCGATGAGGTAGTTGACAGCGCAAGTTCAATCTATGACGCGATAAGGTCCATGGTACCTGCTGACGAACTTTGTAGAGGTACCAGGAGCAGCAGTGGGAGGCACCCACAGCCAAACAAGAGAGTTTGGCGAAAATTGCTTGTGGGACCGTTCATCGTTGTGACGAAATTTCTGTAGCCCTTGCTCTTGTGTTGTAAGAGTGCGAGCTAATTGCCGACATTTTTTCGCATTCCAAGCGGCTTCGGAAACTGGTGTGCCTTCGGATGAGTCAGGTCGGTAGGGGAGAATGGTGTCGATTGGAGATCATGGTTCTCGACCATGAAGTAAAAAGAAGGGAGAAAAGCCTGTCGTCCCTTGATGTGCCGTATTGTAAGCGTTCGTTACGTAGGGAAGGATAAGATCCCAGTTGGTGTGGTTGGAGGCGACATACATAGAAAGCATGTCGCCAAGAGTGTGGTTGAAACGTTCGGTCAAGCCGTTCGTTCGTGGGCGATATGCGGTAGTACAGAGATGAATCACATGGCATTCAGCAAGAAGTTCTTGAATAACATCTGCGAGAAAGACGCGGCCTCGGTCACTCACAAGTTCATATGGAGCGCCGTAACGCAGAACAACACGTTGCAGCAGGAAAGACGCTATGTCACGTGCCGTCGCGGCTGGTAGAGCGGCCGTTTTTGCATATCTCGTGAGATGGTCGATCGCTACAATAATCCAGTAATTCCCAGCTGATGTATATGGCAGAGGACCATAAAGGTCTATTCCAACCCAGTCGAATGGTCGCACTGGGCACGGTAATGGCTGCATTGGTGCAGTAGGACGTTAGGATCGGGCTGGCGGCGTTGGCACTCTGTGCAAGATCGAATGTACTTTTGAACAAATGTGTACATGCCGCACTAATAAAACCGAAAACGTGGCCTGGCGTAGGTTTTAAATAAACCGACGTGTGCAACACTGCAGATCGGCATGGAAAGCTGCAGATATGCTGGCACGGTGATGCCTGGGTATGACGTGTAGCCATTTGCGGCCGTCAGGTCGGTAGTTTGTGGCTATAAAGTATTCCATCACGGATGGCGAAATGAGAGGATTGTCGGTGTAGTGCTCGAGATGGCGGGCGAGTGTTTCAGATGGGTTATCTATCACATACGAAATCCACGAATCTTCGCGCTGCTCCGCAGCCATGTCGATGGGTCCTGATAGTGGAAGTAAGTCGTCTTGGATGGAGACACTCGCAATATCTGTAGAAACAGGCGAACGCGAAAGAGCATCGGCATCGGCCTATGCTCTTCTGGCCTGAGCAATAAATGACACGGATGTCGTACTCTTGGAGCTGTTAAGTCCATCATGCCAAGCGTCCGGAGGGATCCTTGAGGGAGGGTAACCAGCAGAGTGCGTGGTGGTTGGTAACAACATCGAAAGGGCGGCCGTACGGATAAGGTCGAAATTTGGTAATGGCCCAGCTGATCGCTAGACATTCTTTCTAAGTTACCGAATAATTTGCTTCTGTTCTTGTGAGAGTGCAGCTCGTGTACGCAACAACATATTGTCGCTAGGTGAAAATAACAGAATACAGGACGACGGTGCGACCAGAAAAAATGAGGTCTGTATTAACAGAACAAAAGAGCAGCCGCTTCGACTTCTTCTTCCTCGGAGGAACCGTGGGTGCTGTCCACGCTCATCACTTCATCGTCCTCTGTCTTCTTTCCCGGCCTTTAGCCGTGACATTAGTGTCCCATTCAAGAAAGCATCGTCCCGATGCTTTATAATCAAAGCGGTTTGTACTCGTTGGAAACGCACGAGTTCATTCGGAGAAATAAGGCTTCATGCGTACTACGTGCACAACTTCTGGAGCATACCTTCGATGCCTTGAAGAGTGCGCAGTATCAGGAACAACCTCATAATTAATGTCACTGAGACGTCGCAGAACTTTATAGGGACCGAAGTACCGTCTTAACATTTTTTCTAAGAGGCCATGGCGCCGAATAGGTGTCCATATCCAATCTTTCTCTCCTGGCTCATAGGAGACTGGTCGGTGACGAAGGTTGTACCGTCTTGAATCGTAGTCCTGCTGGCGAACTAATACGTAGGCGTGCAAGTTGTTGGGCTTCTTCGGCCAGCTGAGTGATATAATCAGCATCCGTTTCAGTGTCTTCGCACTCGTGCGGCAGCATAGCATCCAGCATAGTGGTGACTTCACGACCATGAATAAGGCGGAATGGCGTTCTTGTTGTTTCTTGATGAGCCGTGTTATAGGCGAACGTGACATACGGCAAGATCTCGTCCCAGTTTTTATGCTCCACATCGATGTACATGCAGAGCATATCCGCTAGTGTCTTGTTGAGACGCTCTCTAAGACCATTCGCTTGCGGATGATACGCCGTTGTTCGCCGGTGAGATGTGCCGCTAAGTCTTAAAACTGTCTGTAATAGTTCGGCTGCGAATGCAGTTCCCCTGTCAGTTAATACCACTGATGGAGCACCATGCCTCAGCACCACATTCTCTACGAAAAATCGGGCTGCTTCACTTGCCGTGCCTTTCTCCAAAGCCTTGGTTTCGGCGTAACGAGCGAGGTAGTCGGTGGCCACTATAATCCATCTGCGACCTGCTGATGAGGTTGGAAATGGGCCCAAAAGATCCATTCCGACTTGTGCGAATGGAGTAACAGGCACGTCAATAGGATGGAGGAGGCCTGCTGGTTTGACGGGTGGAACTTTTCTGCGCTGGCAATCAAGGTACGTCCGAACATAGTGCTGAACGGTCGCCGTCAGTCTTGGCCAGTAGTATTTTTGCCTCACTCTGCACAACGTGCGCGTGTAACCCAGGTGGTCGGATGCTGGTTCATCGTGGCATGCCTATAATACTTCGCTCCTTAGAGATGTTGGGACGACGAGTAAGTAGTCGTTTCCGTGTGGCGTGAAGTTCATCTTATACAGGACGTCGTTGCGTAAGCAAAATGACGAAAGCCCTCTCGCAAACAGTCTAGGTACAGCTGAAGTGCGATCCTCTAAAAAACGTATTATGGGTTCTAGTTCGGGGTTGTCTCGTTGCGGCTGTGCGACAGTTGCCATGTTTACAACTCCGACAAAGGCTGTATCGTCATCTTCTGCCGTCGCAGGTTCGTATGGCGCACGAGAAAGGCAATCAGCGTCTGAATGTCGCTTCCCCGATCTGTAGACCACCGTCATGTCAAATTCTTGAAGCTTCAGGCTCCAGCGCGCCAACCGTCCTAAAGGGTCTCTTAAATTCGTCAGCCAGCAGAGGGAGCGATGGTCGCTGACAACATTAAAAGGACGACCATACAGGTATAGGCGGAATTTTATAACCGCCCACACCATCGCAAGGCACTCTTTTTCCGTAGTGGAATAATTTTCTTCCGCACGTGAAAGAGTTCTGCTCGCGTAAGCAATTACTCGTTCGGCGCCATCCTGCCACTGCAGGAGTAGAGCTCCTTAGCCGACATTCCTAGCGTCGGTGTGCACTGTTGTCGGTGCGTCATCATCAAAGTGTGCGAGGACTGGTGGCTTCTGAAGGCGTTGCCACAGCTCATCGAATGATTTTTGCTGCTCTTCATTTCATACGAATGCGACGTCTTCTCTGGTAAGGCGGGTCAACGGCGAGGCAATGCGCGAGAAGTTCTCAATGAAGCGTCGGTAGTAAGCACACAGTCCTAAAAACCGTCTGACCGCCTTTTTGTCAGTTGGCGCTGGAAAATTCGTAACGGCAGCTATTTTTTCAGGGTCAGGCCGCACACCTTCACTACTGACAAGATGCCCCAGGAACAGAAGCTCTTCGAAGCCGAAATGGCATTTTTGGCATAAGTGTTAGTCCGGCGGAACGGATAGCTTGAAATACTGAGCGCAGTCGCCTGACGTGTTCGTCGAATGTGGCAGAAAATACGATGACGTCATATAAATACACTAAGCACGTCTGCCACTTGAGGCCTGATAGTACGGTGTCCATTAGCCGCTGAAACGTTGCCGGTGCTGAGCACAAGCCAAATGGAAGTACCTTAAATTCAAAAAGGCCGTCAAGTGTCACGAAAGCTGTTTTCTCCCGGTCTCTTTCATCGACTTCTATCTACCAATACCCACTCCTTAGATCCATCGATGAGAAATAACGCGCGTGCCGTAGTCGATCGAGTGAATCGTCGATACGTGTAAGTGGGTAGACGTCTTTTTTTGTCACCTGATTCAGCTTGCGGTAATCCACGCAGAAACGTAAGGTGCCGTCTTTTTTCTTCACTAATACAACCGGCGAAGCCCAAGGGCTTTTCGACGGCTGCATAACGTCGTTTTCAAGCATCTGTCGCACCTGCTTTTCGATGGCTTCATGTTCTCGCGGAGCTACCCGGTACGGGTTTTGCCTGATGGGTCTGGTCATGTCGTCCGTTATAATTCGATGTTTCGTCAGCGGCGTTTGACGGACCCTGGAAATCGAAGAGAAACAATCTTCAAACTTGTTAATAAGCTGCATGATACTGTGCTTCTGCGCCGGCAGCAAACTTGGGCGAATATCAACAGATAGAGGTGCGGGGGTCAGATCAGTTGAATTATCTTTTTCAAGAGTTAGGCAGTCTGTCATCTCGGCGAGCTCTTCCATGTACGCGACTGCCATGCCCCTCGTTAGATGTCGGCGTTCAGAGCTGAAGTTCGTAACAAGGACGTGCGTGTGTCCGCATTTTATGCTTACGACGCGTCTTGCGATAGATAAACCATGGCTGAATAGCAGTGTTGGAATTTGCTCGGCGATGTTTTCAGAATTGCTCGACGTGTCACATGTCACAGCCACGAGTGCACTCGACCGCGGTAGGATGGTCACGTCGTCTTCGAAGACGCGCAAAGGCTGACGTCGCTTGTCTGTACAGGGCACATCCGAAACTCGATCTGGGGCCGTCCAAAACATAACCGATCTCTCAGGAATGTTGATAATGGCACCGTATTCACGCAAGAAGTCCATGCCCAAGATCAGGTCTTTGCAGCACTCCGGTAAAATTACGAAAGTAGCGACGAAATTTGAACTGCCGATATTAATTCGAGCTGTACATTTGCCCATCGGTGTCACCAATTGACCCCCTGCGGTTCTTATGTTTGGGCCCGTCCATATTGTTCTTACTTTAGGCAGTCGGCGAGTTTATGGCTGATAATAGAGAAGTCCGCACCAGTATCTACCAGTGCTGTGATTGGACGTTCGTCTATAGAAATGTCTAGATTGGCGCTTATGATTTCCGTTGATGTCGGTGACGTCGTATCGTCCTTGGTATCGTGCGTCGTACGATCCGTGGTATCATTCGTCGTATCACATCGTAGAGAAGAATAGCATCTCGACGGGCGGCAACCTTTCCCCCAAAGGTCGCAGCTGTTAGTTTTCCCGACGAGGGCTAGGAGATCTGCCCCGGACTACCTCGGAGTAACTGCGCTGCGGCGGCGAGTTCGGTGCAGGTGAAGGAGAGTGGGGTTGACGATACGGCACTTCGGGTTGCTGTGCTTGCGGGCCTGTACTGCTGTCGCGGCGGTTATCGAAATAGGCACGAGGGAAGGTTTGTAGAAAGTTATGATGTCTCCGGTCACGGTACGGGCAATTGCGGAAAATATGGCCGGCTTCTCCGCAATGAAAGCAAAGTGATCGACGGTGCGCCACAAGTCCGTCTTACGGATGAATGGTCGACTGGTGGGCATACCTTGCGACCAAGGTGCAGATGTCGGCGGAGTGTGCATCAGCGCTGTTTGCATAGGCACGTTGGACTGTGAATACGGCTGCGGCGGATTGGGAGCTGGGGCCCACGGCTCGTTGTAAGGCCCTTGGCTCACGTCACGATAAGCCAGTGGTGACGAGTTGTACGACACTGGAGTGGGTTGACGGACAGCTGATGCGTAGCTTACAGACCGTTGGTCTGAGAGCGAATCGGGCAACGAAAATGCCTGGCGGAGTTCTTGCCGCACAACTTCTGCAACGCAAGCCATGGTATTTTCTTGCGGAGTCTCAAAAAGGTTTCGGATCTCCTCCCGAACGACCTCACGAATGAGTTTGCGCAGAGAACACTCACTACGGGCACTCAAAGCAGAGAGGCTGGGAGATGTTTTGTTGGTTGGTCATGGTATCGGCGCCGTTGCTGCAGTGCTCGCTCGATTGTTGTAGCCACTTTGACGAATTCGGCTACGCTTGTTGGTGGGTTGCGTAGGAGACCGGCAAACAGCTCTTCCTTGACGCCCCTCATCAAATGTCGAAGTTTTTTACCTTCAGGCATCTCGGGGTCGGCCCGCTGAAATAGGCGGGCCATGTCTTCCGCAAACATGGCGACGCTCTCGTTTGGTTTCTGCATGCGTGCCTCGATGAGCTGCAGAGCAGAATCACGGCGGTCGGTGTTTGCGAATGTCCGGAGAATTTGCTGCCGAAATTCCTCCCACGAAGACAGCGTTGACTCGTGGTTCTCGTACCACGTACGAGCGCTGTCTGCCAAAGCAAAGTAGACGCGCAATAGCTTTTGTTCAGTGGATTAGCGGTTGGCTTTGGCGACTCGCTCGTACTGGGCTAACCAGTCCTCGACGTCTTCATAAACCTCACCGTGGAAGGTCTCAGGAATTAGAGGCTGATCAACAGTAAGCTGTGAAGGCCCTCCGGTAGCCATTTCTACCGGTACGGTGTGTTGCTGGAGAAGTTCGAGCGGGGTCGCCTCGGGACTAAGGCCTCGCTGTCGGCGACTGTAGCGGTGGACAGGAGTATCCACTGCAGGAACAGATTGCGGTGGTGGAATCGATGTGCTAGGGTGCGGAGGTGTCCCAAGCATCAGTTGGAGAAGTCCAGCACCTCCACCAATGTCGCTAGGTGAAGATAACAGAATACAGGACGACGGTGCGACCAGAAAAAACGAGGTCTGTATTAACAGAACAAAAGAGCAGCCGCTTCAACTTCTTCTTCCTCGGAGGAACCGTGGGTGCTGTCCACGCTCATCATTTTATCGTCCTCTGTCTTCTTTCCCGGCCTTTAGCCGTGACAATATTCTTGGTAACCAGGCTTTCGTTGGGCGAGTACAGCGCCAAGACCGACACCGCTAGCATTTGCGTGGATTTCTGTGGGAGCGCTTGAATCGAAATGACGCAGTATGGCTGGTGTTGTAAGTAGTTCACGGAGCTTTGCAAAGGCACTGTTGCAGGCTGGAGACCACGCAGATAGATTGCAGTCTCCCTGAAGGAGGTCTGTCAGAGGTGCCATGATCGAGGCGAAGTCCCGGACGAAGCGGCGGAAGTACGAGCAAAGCCCAATGAAACTACATAGCTCCTTGAGAGACGCGGACCTTGGGAACTCGCGAACAGCCGTAGCTCATCGGGGTCAGGTAGGATGCCATTTTTCGACACGACGTGTCCGAAAATGGTGAGCTTGCGTGCTCCAAAGTGACACTTGGAGCAAGCAAGTTTCGTTGGAGGCCTGCTGCAGAGAGGCAGCATAGAACCTGTTCCCAGCGATGAAGGTGCATGGGAAAATCGGGCGAGAATACCACCACATCATCCAAGACAAACACATGTTTTATTTAGGCCTCGTAGGATACTGTCCATCATGCGCTCAAATGATGCCGGCGCATTGCATAGGCCGAATGGCATCACATTGAATTCGTATAAGCCAACTGGTGTAACAAAGGCAGTTTTTGGCCTACTATCCGGATTCGTGGGCACTTGCCAATACCCAGAGCCTAGATCAAGGGACGAAAAGAACTCTGTGCCATGTAAAAGTCTTCGTCATCGATTTAAGGCAAAGGATAAACATCCTTTCGTGTTATCTTATTTAGATGACAATAATCTACGCAAAGGTGTATTGTGCCATCTTTCTTTTTAACTAAAACAACCGGCGACGCCCAAGGACTGTTTGATAGTTGAACGACGCCACGCTTTAGCATGTCACCTACTTCATTGATGACACTGTGTTCAGTCGGCGAAACACGGTACGGTCGCCACTGTAGTGGTGAGTAATTACCTGTGTTGATCCGGTGGCATGCAGTAGATGTTCGATCTAAAGTAGCGCTGTGACTGTCAAAAGATGGCCACTTCTCAAAGAGGCTCAAAAGCTCACGCCTCTGTTGTGGGTTTATTCCTTCGTCGATGACCGGGTTGAAAATGTCGGCAGTGAAAGGGCCTTTCACGGAACTACAGGAGAGGGTGCTGACTTCTGATGATCCATCAAGAACCTCGAGGGTAGCGATGGTTTCGAATGATTCTATTGAGCCCCATAGTAGCGTAATCGTGAATGGGGACGAATTCCCCTACAGGCACGTCGGTTGCACCACCTTGAAAAGTAACGAGAGTGGTTGGGGGCAGTGATAGGTGGCGATGAACGAAAGCAGCGGAAAGCGTGAAGAATACGGTAAAGTCGACGACGGCGGAACACGACACAGGTGCAAAGACAGTAGTGCGCGGAGGGATCTGGGTGTCGTCACTAATGACCAACTTCGTGTAGAAGGGCAATCATCCGCAGGTAGAGCATCACCAAAAGACGACTTTGGCACGGGCGCAATCAATGACGGCTTGGTGATGGGAGAGAAAATCCCAACCTAAAATGATGTTGTTGTGAGAACAGTGCGGGAGTACTACGAACTGCACTGTGTAGGGCACTCCTTGAATTACAAGTCTGGCGGTACATGCGGCCACAGGCTGCACGGGCTGTGCAGTGGCAGTATGAAGACACGAACTCAAGTAAGGCGTTGTCACTTTTCGAATTGAACAGCAAACCTTTTCGGCGATGATAGAAATGACGGCACCAGTATCAATAAGCGCAAGTACAGGTACACCTTCAAGAATGGCAATAATTACATTCGGCGGTGAACGAAGAGGGCTTGTGCTTTGCGACGAGGATGCAGTTCTTGCCTTGGGAACTGCGTCATTTAGTTTTCCGCGTCGATTGTAGGGGGGCGGGGCATCGGGGAGGGCGAGCAACAATGTGAAGAAGGAGATCGGCGATTAGGAGCTGGTCGGTGGCTTGGTCAAGGTGGGTGCAATTCAGGGTCTGGAGTGTAGAGAAACATGTGGTCGTACTCATATGGACGTGGGTTTTCACGTGACCGGAGTGGGCGGCGGCGGCACAGACGTGCGACGTGTCCAGGTAGACCACACGAAAAGCAGATCAGTCGGTTGTTGGCCGTGCTCCATGGATTAAGGACTCGGTGCACTGGTGGTCATGGCCGCTGGGTGGCATAAACAGAAGCAGGCAGTGGAGGTGGCACTCGAAACGTCTGTAGTTGTGGTTGTGCTGCTGCTTCGGCGTACGTCAATGGTGCCTTGACTAGTGGCACCAGCTGCGGAGGAAGGGCCTCATACACTTGGTCTTCTATAATAGTCCGTAGTGTAGGGCTAAGCGGCGCACTGCACTCTGGAAGGCCGGAGATGGGCGAGAGTTGGCGGGCAACTTCTTCGCACACAAAATCTTTGATCTGGTGAGAGGAGGAAAGGATCTTGCGAGAGAGTTAAGCCGGACATCGATTCCTGATGTGAGACAGCACGGCGGGTGATGAGGCGTTGCCGGCGGAGCTCGCAGAGCTCGGTAATTTGGCCGACAGTAGCCAAGCTTTTTGACATGAGCATCTGGACTACGTCCTTGCCGACACTCTTAAAGATATGCTTGATGCGGTCCGCCTCTGCCATGTTCGCATCGATGCATTTGCACAAGTCAATGATCATTGATGTCCTCTATGTAACTGGTGAAATTCTTAGCAGGCAGCTGAGATCTTGACTGAAGGCGCTGCTCCGCACTAAGTTTGCGGACAGCAGGACTACTGAAGGCTTCGCTCAACTTTGTCTTTATTTATTTATTTATTTATTTTCAGATTTACTGCCAGCCTTTGAAAAAGGCCTTTGGCAGGAGCGGGCAGAACAAATAAAAGAATGTGAGAACATACGCAAATACGTCCACAAAACAACCGCAACAATGAGCGGGAACAAAAAAAATAAAAATATACAATTACGCAATCAACAAAGTGACAGCAGGTACTATTAACAACTTGCTTGGTACCAAGCCAGACCTACACTGATAGAAACTATTAATAATATACAAGACATGACTGGAAAGAGCAGGAGAAATCTGGACCGAGGTGCACCGCTAAACAAAACAGAGCTACAATGTGACACACTCAACATCAACAACAAAAAAAAGAAAAAAAACATCAGAACAACATTATTGTTTCACAATCACATATCAGTTTGCAGAAGTCACGATACTAGGAAAGCGGAATGACGACCAAGATACCGAAAAAATTACAGATAATCTGACAATGCTTTAGCAAAAGAATTTAGTGTATTACAATCAATTACATTGGATGGAAGTCGATTCCATTCACGCGTTGTTCTCGGAAAAAAGGAGTTTTTGAATGTGTCTGTTTTACAGCTAAAATCCTTTATCTTTTTCGTGTGGTGTGATCGCGTCGAGCGCTTACCAACCAGGTCGATAAAATTACTCTTGTCTATTGCCAGCTTATCATGATAAAGGGAGTACAAAAACTTGAGCCGTTCAAGCTGACGTCTCTTTTGCAATGTATCCAGCTTTGATTCTGCCAAGATTGAAGTTACTGATACTTGCCAGCGATAGCAATTATGAACAAACCTGATGCCCTTCCTTTGAACGAGTTCTAGTTTATCAATGTTGTTTTTTGAATGCTGTCTTGAATGCTGTCCAGGTTGGAACGTCGGTTTCATGGTTCTGAAGCCACAATTGGGCAATGTTATTCAGGTAAATGCCGATGATGGCCAGTCTCGTGGCTTCGTCCCATTTGTTCAAGACACTTACGAGTTCGTAGGTAGCCAGCCAGTCGTTGATGACGTGATCGTCAGTCCCGCCAAATATGAGAGGGTCCCGCTGACGGACCGCGCCGGAGCACACGATGGCCTGTGGAGCCATAGGTGGAAGGCTTGTGGCAGATGCAGTGCTCATGGCAGCAGGTCGAGTCCGGCTTCGCAATTCCTGGATTGCGAGGAGACCCAGCAAACTCCACCAAATATAATAAAGAACTGAGACAGTTAGAATTGTTATTTGAGACCAGGTAGGAGCATAAGCTTAGCCAGCGAAAGCAGTGACAATGTCCGGGCCGAGCGTCTCGTGCTTAGCACTGACGATGTGTTTGGCGAGCTTTGCATAACCCGCTACTTCTTCATTACAGTACTATTACTGATGCTTTGTTCACATCATTAATACTGCTCTTTTGAAGAATGTTCCCATGTAAAGTTCAGTGTTTTAGCATAGCTGCAGAGAAGCTATTCTGATAACTTACTACATAATAAACAAATCTCAAATTTATTAATTTCGAATGGATGCTGCTCGCAGTGCTGGAAAAACTGCGTGAGTGGCTTTGAATGTCCAGGTAGGAAGTGCAGCTCTCCTTAGAGCCAGTTTTCTGTGGACCAGCAAACTACTATCTGAGTGCAGAATTAAGTAGTATCACATGGGAATAGTGTTGATCCTTGCTGCAGTAGGATATGTCTTCACATCTTCATATTACTATCATTTTCTGTGCATTAACTTGGTGTGAATAATGCTTACATAAACTCATAACGAAGTTGAGCTGTGTATTACTTCCATTCAGATGGCAGAGAAGAAATATGTTGGACATTTTACTATTTTTACATCTTTGCAATTTGCCAATATAGCATTGGCAAATTGCAGGGAAAGATAAAACACGGGCAAGTGAGAACACAGGACTTGTTCTCGTCTGTGTTTATTTCATGCTGCCTTCTATTGAATATACTACAAGCATGATTATAATTTTGATTCTGTATATTTGTGACTGCATGGCATTGAAAATTATTGGGCAGCACTAGAGGGTGTGTAAACATCGAGTTTCCAGCTTTAAAGCGGATTCGAGAGGTGCAAACGAATGGGATGTTCCGGAAGCAGTGGCACCGTGTGCATACCACTTTTCCTCAGCTGCTCGCCAGACACACTGGTGCTGTTGTGTTCATCTTGTCATCACAGTATAATGCTCTAAGCTTGCTTTCTCAAGCGGGTCGAGGAATGACAACTGATTGGCATTGCATTCATCAGGTGCTTCATCTTTGATGGCACGAGTAATGACTCCGGTCAAGCACTTCTGGTTTTCCAAATATTCGAAAAATTCTTATGTTAAATCTGTATCATATTGGAGCTCAAGTTTACTTGAGGAAAGGGTCTATTGACTGTCAGTAAAATTATAAAAATGCTTTAATGACTTCATGCACCTGGCAGAGCAAATCCAGCCATGTGCTTCTTTATATGCGGTCTCTGATATACGTTTTAAGCCGAAAGCTTTTAATCTCCCATGCTCACATCCGTCTGTCCCTTTGTCAGGGCCCAGATATCTCTGTCATGGTAGAGACCCACAATTGTGTCACTGGTTTCATTTGAGAAACTTGAACAATCTGGTGAATTTCGTTTGATATTCTGACATCGCTGCTCAGGCAAACATAATGTTATGAACAGTGACAACGAATCCTCAATTAATAATAAGTGCAGCTGTCTTTCACAGGAGTAGAGCAGGCATGCCGGCAAGCGGTTCTGAAAAGCGCCCCAAGAATGTGGATCTCTGATACCAAATGCTATTAGCCCTGAAATTGAACAGTGTCATCTGCTAGTCACAGCATGTTTACATGTGTGCTTATGTTATGCACGTCCTTAGAAGGCTGTTTATTCTGTGGTGTTAGCACAGTGCCAAATTCTTGAACATATGTCTATACAATATTGCCGCATTCAACCTGCAGAGAAGAGCTCGCACAGCCAGAGAGGAAGACGAAGCTCTTGCCCGGTCCTCTTTACGAGCGCCTTTCATCTTTAATTAAAGGGAGCTCTTCTATATCGGACTCCTGCTGTGTCTGTGTCGTGACACTGGTGGAGGAGCTGGGTACATGTCCAGGACACCTTCCAACAGCCCGGGATCTAGTCCACAAAGACTTCCGCTCGTCGAAACACCCGTTCACCGCGCCAGCCGCCGCCTGTTAGGCCTGAGCCCAGAATTCGGTCCTTGGACGGAAAACATGACCGCGCCGGGAAGCAGTTGCCCCACCATGACGAGCCCAAGCACGACACAAGTGACTGTTTTCACCCCTAAAACTCCTGTGGACTTCCATCGCAACACATATGAGGACGCACATGACTGGCTTGAGGAGTTCGAGCGCACAGCCAACGTTAACGGGTGGAACGCCGCACAGAAGTTGGGGTACGTGTATTTCCCTCTTCAAGACGGGGCTCGCACGTGGTTCACGAATCGCGTGTGGTCAACGTGGGACGAGTTCCGGCGGAAGTTCCTGGACACCTTCGCAAACACCGAAAGGCGGGAGCATGCACAACGACCCCTCGAACACGGATTCAAAAGCCCAACGAGTCTGTTGCTATGTTTGTTGAGGACATGGCTCGTCTCTTTCATCCAGCCGGTCCTGATATGTCCGAGAACAGAAAGATCAGCCACCTCATGCGTGGTGTTAAAGAGCAGCTGTTTGCTGGTCTCGTACGGAACCCACCTTCAAGCGTCGACGAATTTTCGAAGGAGGCGACCGCCATCGAACGCGCACTACTGTTACGGTACTGCCAGTACGATCGTCCAAACAACAGCGGACAAATCAGCGCAACCGCCAAGCGTTCTTTGCGTGACCTGATACTCGAAATTGTGCAAGAAGAGGTGAAGAAGCTCGCCGCCACACCGAATGACTGCGCGATTGTGTCGGTCACAGAAGTTGTTCGCCAAGAAATAAGGCAAGCGCTTTCACTTCCCGAGCCGAACACTGAAATAGTTAGGCCAACATATGCAGATATTCTCCGTCGACAGCTTAGATCTAACGTGCCGCCACCTCACCAGTACCACCAGCAACAGCTGCCGACAGTGCCTTGGTACTACAGGGAAACGTCGACGCCGATGCGACCCCCACTCCGCAAGACTGACATATGGCGTACCCCTGACTACAGGCCCCTGTGCTTCCATAGTGGGGAAGCAGACCACATCGTGCAGTATTGTCCTCATCGCGTTGCCGGGTATCAAGGATTTCCGTCCACTACCACTCGGCGCTATTTCGATGGAAGACGCAACGTTGAAACGAGCACGACGATCCCGCGGGACGTTTCTCCTGAGTTCCGGTCACGCTCGCCCTCCCGAGGTCATTTTCCCCAATCTAATAGAAGTAGCACCACGGACATAGCGAGAGGAAGATCTCCCAGTTCACGCTGGGGAAACTAAAAGCAGCAACCTTAGGGGGGAAGGTTGCGAATTGCCGAAGATTTGAAAATCCCCCATTACCGCCGCACGAAGTGCCGCACATTTCGAATGAACCGTCGAAAGACGAGATTGTCACCGCCGACATTACACTTTCAATTGACGGTCATAACGTGACCGCACTGGTCGACACTGGTGCGGACTTTTCAATAATGAGTGTGAATCTGGCCGACAAACTCAAGAAGGTAAAAATGGAATAGACGGGGCCGCAAATTAGAGGAGCCGGAGGCCATCTGCTGACGCCTACCGGAAAGTGCACCGCACGAATCAAGATCGGGGATTCATCATTCGTGGCAACCTTCGTTATTCTTTCTGAGTGTTGTAAACAGGCCATCTTGTGTATGGATTTTTTGCGGGAGTACGGTGCCATCATAAATATACCAGACAATGTACTGACCTTCTCAGCGGACCATAGCGCAGCGCTACAGCACAAGCCCATGCGCGTGATTGACGACGTGACCATGCCACCGTTGTCATGTCGCCTCGTCTCTGTCACATGTAACACGCAGCATACTGGAGAAGGTGTCGCGGAACACATATCGACGCTTTTACTCTCTCGAGGAATCGCTATTGGCAGAAGTCTCATCAGTGTAGTGTCTGGGCAAACAGAGGTCCTGTTGACAAACTTCAGCAACGGGCGTCGACACATTACAGAGGGTACCACAGTTGCATACTTCGAAGAAATTGTATAATTCCGCGAGTGCTTCGTAGTACAACAGGCAGAGACGCCGGCCGCTTCAACACCACTGCCTGTCGACGTGAGCACAGATTTATCGCCAGCGCAGAGGCAGAGTCTTCTAGATATTCTCGGCCAGTTTGAAGATAGTTTTTCGTCGACCTCGAGGGTAAATAAAATGCCACTGACAAAGCATCGAATTATAATGGAAGAGACGGCAAGACCAATTCGACAAAACCCATACCGCGTGGCACCGAAAGAACGCGAAGCAATCCAAGAACAAGTCCAAAAAATGCTCCATGATGACATCATTCAGCCGTCAAAAAGCCCTTGGGCATCACCGGTAGTGCTAGTTAAGAAGAAAGACGGCAGCGTACGCTTCTGTGTGGACTACCGCAAGCTGAACCGCGTGACAAAGAAAGACGTATACCTACTACCGCGTATTGACGATTCACTTGACAGGCTGAGGCATGCACGCTTCTTCTCGTTGATGGACCTGAAAAGCGGTTATTGGCAAATCGAGGTCGATGAGCGGGACAGAGAAAAGACTACTATTGTTACGCCTGACGGGCTTTACGAGTTTAAAGTCTTGCCCTTCGGATTGTGCTCAGCCCCAGCAACGTTTCAGAAACTGATGGATACCGTCCTATCAGGCCTTAAGTGGCAGACGTGTCTGGTATACCTCGACGACGTCATTGTTTTCTCACCAACATTCGAGGAACATCTAAGACGGCTGCTATTAGTATTTCGAACAATACGGTCCGCTGGCTTATCGCTGAAACCTGAGAAATGTCATTTCGGTTTCAAGGAACTCCGATTCTTAGGACATGTGGTGAGCCATGAAGGTGTTCGTCCGGACCCCGACAAGATCGACGCCGTCCGAAAATTTCCGGTGCCAACAGAAAAGAAGGCCGTAAGACGTTTTCTTGGCCTTTGCGCCTACTACCGCAGGTTTATCGCCAATTTCTCGCACATAGCGTCGCCCTTAACACGCATAACGAGAGACGATGTTCCATTTTTATAAGGCGAAAAGGAACAAGCAGCGTTTGACGGTCTACGACAGCGCCTGCAGACACCACCTGTGCTTGCTCAATTTGACGAGGACGCCCCAACCATGATCCACACCGATGCCAGCAACGTAGGTTTAGGCGCTGTACTCGTCCAGTGGCAAGACTCAGCCGAGAGAGTGATTGCATATGCAAGTAGGACGCTTTTCGTGTCGAGTCCCATCATTCCACAACGGAAAAGGAATGTCTTACTGTAGTAGGGCAGTTCTGAAGTTTCGCCCATACCTCTACGGCCTTCCCTTCCACGTAGTCAGCGACCACCACTCCCTTTGCTGGCTGACCAACTTGAAGGACCCATCCGGTCGGCTAGCGCGCTGGAGCTTACGCCTACAAGAATTCGATATGACGGTCATCTATAAGTCGGGACGGCAACACTCTAATGCTGATTGCTTATCCAGGTCGCCTATAAAGCAAGATGATGTCTCAGAAGATGATGACATGGCATTTTTAGGAGTGGTCGACACAGTCACCATTTCGTCTAAGCAGAAAGAAGACAGTGAGTTGCCCCTCTTATTAATTTTCTTAACGGCCAGTCTACAAGCGTTCCCAAGATATTTGCAAGGAGCCTGCCATCATTCTGCTTGTGCAGTGGTGTCCTATACAAGAACTTTGCCTCCAGCGGAAATGCCCACTTACTTGTCGTCCCGACATCCATTCGCGATGAGATCCTGAGCGCTTGCCACGATGAGCCAACCTCCGGCCACCTCGGATACACGTGCACATTGGCCAGAATCCAACAGAAGTACTACTGGCCAAAGCTTCCAGGCACTGTAAAGCATTACGTCCGCACGTGCCTCGATTGTCTACGTCGAACATCGCCACCTTTAAAACCAGCCGGATTGTTGCAACCAGTTCAAGTGCCCACCATGCCTTTTGCACAAATCGGAATGGATCTCCTTGGACCGTTTCCGACTTCGCATACTGGAAACAAGTGGGTAATTGTCGCTACGGACTATTTTACTCGCTACGCAGAAACAAAGGCTTTATCAAGTAGAACCGCAGTAGTAGCGGCACGATTTTTCATTGAAAATATCGTTCTGAGGCATGGTGCTCCTAGAATTATAATAACAGACAGGGGTACCGCTTTCACGGCCATGCTCCTCAAGTCAGTGCTTGAGTAGAGTGGAACAGCGCATCGAAAAACTACCTCCTACCACCCACAAACCAACGGCTTAACAGAACGCCTCAACAAGACAATTGCTGATATGCTCAGTATGTACATCGACGTGGATCATAAAAATTGGGACGAAGTTCTACCATACGTGACGTTTGCCTATAATACGGCGCAGCAGGAAACTACACGGAGCACGCCATTTAGTCTTCTTTATGGCCGTGAAGTGACGACAATGCTTGATGCCATGCTGCTGCACGACTGCGAGGATACAGACACGGATGTTCAAGCGTGTACCCAACGAGCTGAAGAGGCACGGCAGCTAGCGCGCGTGCGAATCGCACGACAGCAGAGTTACGACGCACAACGTTATAACCTGCGACACCGATACGTCACTTATCAACCAGGCAAGAAAGTGTGGGTCTGGAGCCCTATTCGCCGACGCGGCGTTTCTGAAAAGTTACTGAAGAAGTACTTTGGTCCCTACAATGTTATACGGCGCCTAAGTGACGTGAACTATGAGGTCATCCCTGACAGTTCCTCGTGAGCTCAAAAATCTAAAATCGTACACGTGCGGGTAAGCCATATTGCAGTGAGCCAGTTGCGTAATACGTCAACTACATACACCGCGTATTCTGTAGCCGAGCATCGGATCGATGCTCTTCCTGGAGGGAGGCAAATGCCGCATTCAACCTGCAGAGGAGAGCTCGCACAGCCAGAGAGGAAGACGAAGCTCTTGCCCGGTCCTCTTTACGAGCGCCTTTCATTTTTAATTAAAGCGAGCTCTTCTATATCGGACTCCTGCTGTGTCTGCGTCGTGACAATATACACTAGCGTTTTGCCTTTAGAGACTTGTGTGCCCACTAATAAGTGATTTCCTGCATTTCCGATGTAGGTGGAAATGTTGTAGGCCCGTGTGCTCAGATTTGGGTGGAACTCCAGTTGGTCCAAATTTCCGGTGTCCTCCACTATGGCATTTCTGATAATCATATGGTGGTTTTGGGATGTTAAACCCCACATATAAATCAAATCAATTAATAAGTGATTTCGTGCATGTGTCCGTACGATACTGAGTGTAATCGCCATTCCGTCCATAGTTTAAAATATTTTTAATGTGGGTGACACTTTGCTGTTCAAGCACATCGCATAGTGCATTTGCCGTCATTATAAATGGAATAAGTGCTAAATTACTAACTAAGAAATGCAAAATTTTAGCGACACCATCTTGTGAAGTGTCGGTGAACTCGAAAATGCCGCGAATATTGAACGGTATAAGCGCATGCTCACACTCGCTCACTCACTCACACACACAGAGAGAGAGACAGACAGACAGTAAACTGGACAGGTTTTCCCCAACATACGTTGGAATTTACAAAGTGTCCTTCAAATTTTTGGCTGTGAAACAGAGCACACTTAACCGAAGGGATGCTCCAGTGTTCACAAGTGAGTGCTACTGCCATGCTCTAATGTCAGGATTACGTTCACCTCCTATTTATCGAGATACTTCTTAACTTCATAAGGGCTTCCTACTTGTTTCAGCAGTTTTGTTGCGTATTGCTTTGGCACTCTGTTGCGTCAACATGCACAGCTTCATACATGCTCTTAGCAACTGTACTCAAATAGTTGCACAACATTTGCAAAAGCACAGTGAAGGGGCTGGGGAAGGATTTAGGTTTTAGGGCTGATTTTAATACTCATTATGAATTTTCGTGGTGTTCGAATAGAAAAGGTGCCTTCTGAATCAAAAATACCAAACAGTTTGAACCGAATATTCGAAGTTATGTATTTTGCATACCTGCTGTCAAGATGTGTTGCCTGATCGATTGATTCACGTTTTGGTGCGTCCTTAGACTTCTCCCAAGTGCTTCTTCATTTTGATTTTGACAGTTTATAATATGCAGCCTGGGAGAAGTCATTGAACAAGAAATGTTGCTGTAGCCAGCATTTCGACAAGGGGACTTGCCTTGGTCTACATGAATTCTGTGCTTTGAGCTTTTCCTGAAAATCCGCATCGTTTGGAGTGCCATCTCAGAGAGTGTGGTTTGCATTGTAATGCGGTACTCCTTCTTAAAGAAACCATTTTATTCATCATAGTATGAATAATTGTTGGGGTTTTATTACGTTCCGAAACCGCAATGTAATTATGAGGGTGCCATAGTGGAGTGCTCCGGAATTTTGACCATGTGTTGTTCTTTAACCCATACCTAAATGTAGGCATATCGACCTCGAGTATTTTGTCTCCATTGAAATGCATCTGCCACGGCCAGGCCCATTTCATTTGTGTAGTTGCATTAGGTTTCATATGGTAATTATGAATGGTAGTCTACCACTATCCCTAAAAAAATGCATATAAAAGGTGCATCTTACCAGTACACACCTACGGAGCAGAAACCTGGAGTTTTATAAAGAGGGTTAAAATTAAATCAAGGATGGCATAGCAAGTACCGTAAAAACCCGCGTATAGTTCGGACCCACGTATAGTTCGAGGTGTAACTCGGGGATAGCAAACGCGAGAAAAAAATTTTTCACGCGAATATTGTTCGAGGAAAACAGAAAAAATGCATTTATTTACACACTTGCATGCGCTCGTTCCACGTCTGGAAATGCTCCATTTTTCGTTCCCCGGAAACTTTTTCTCTTGCCGCAGCATGGAAAAAGGGCTTTCTTCTGCTTCCGCCAACCGCGAATGCTCCGCTCATTCACGCCGAACTGCCGCTCCGCGGCACAGTTGCCGATGGTTTCGGCAGCAGAAATAACTTTCCTCTTAAAGGCAGCCGAGTACTGCCTGCGCGGTCCCGACATGGCTTAAAATCACGTAAAATCGTGGCCGTCGTGATGTGCGCCAAGTGATTGCGATGGCCACTGTTGCTCGCCTGATGCACGCCTGTACCTGTAGGTCTCTAGGACTAACGCCGCTCACGCTACCACGCCACCTAACGTAGAAGTGCGCAGACACCTGATAATTATGATAGCACCAACCAATGCCGAAACCGAAACTGAATTCGGGCCGAACTTTTTTTGGGCTCCGCATATAGTACGGGGCTGAAATTTCGCACCCTAAATTTTAGAGAAAAAAAACCCGGGCTATACGCGGGTTTTTACGGTAATAGGAAGGAAAATGATAGGCGTAACCTCAAGAGACAGGACGAGAGCAGAGGGGGGTCAGAAGTAAACGGGTGTTAAGGACATCATAGTTGAAATTAAAAAGAAATGAGCAAGGGCGGGACGCACGGCACGCATGCAGGATAACCACTAGTCATTAAGGGTAACTGACTGGATTCCAAGAAAAGGCAAACGTAAGTGAGGGACAGAAAGTTAGGTGGGGAGATGAGATTAAGAACTTTGCAGGCATAACTTGGCGGCAGCAAGCACCGGACCGGTTTGATCATTGTCAGGCTTACTGAAGGGTGGCTCTTTACTTGATCTAACATTTTCGAGTGCATCACTGGCTAAAAAAAAATACACACTTGAGAAGTCAAGGCTGGTATTTCAGGTCACAGTATTGTGATTCTTCAGCTATTAGGCATGTGTCATGCAGCGCCAATCACCGATTACTCTAAAGCTGATCATATTTCAATTCTGGATTTCTTTTGACGTGGAATATGAAGATTTTAAATGCATTGCTGTATCTTATAGTTCCGGTTGATGAGGCATGGGAAAAATTTAAAGAAATGGTACAGAAACTTATAAAACGATACATACTTGAACGAAGAAAAAAGTCCAAGGAATGAATCTATGGGTTTCACGAAAAATTATTCATGCGTAAGCGTTATCTAAGACGCATGCGGGCCAAACAAGAAAAATGGTAAACAAAGTTTAAGATCGGCTGGTGTCATGATGCTCTTTTTGTTGTGCAAAGCTGAGTTGGCTGACGCAAAGACGTGATACGTGAATGAATCTTCAACGCAGTTTATTAAAGCAGCACTGCAGAAATTTTCACCACAAAAAAAAATCCACTGATGTGTAGTTAACTAATGAGAACGGCAGTGTTACCGACAGTTTTCGAATTGCGTGTACTCTTACTGATTATTTCGAATCGGTTTTTATAAGGTATCATGGTGTATTGCCGGAATTCAGATTAAGTTGTCCTGCTCTGCCAATAACGGATATTGTGGTTACTCAGGAAGGCATTTGTAATCTTCTAAATTTTTAATTTTTGATGAAAAGAAATCACCTGGCTTAGATGGCATTCCAAATGTCTTTTTAAAACGGTATGCTGAAGGGCGCTTTTATTATCTGACTGATATATCTAACAAATCTTTGCGTGACGGGGAGGTTCCTCATGACTGGAAATGTGCTAAGGTCGTACCTATTCACAAAGGAGGAGCTAAAGACTGTGTGAATAACTACAGGCCTGTGTCTTTGACAAGCACATGCTGCAGAAACACTGGAGCATGTACTTACTAAGCACTTAACAGCATTTTTCAAAGAGTACAACCTAACGGGAGAACAACAACACGGTTTCAGGCGAAGTTTCTCGACTGTGACGATTCTTACCAAAGTAACACATTTTATTAACCGAGTTCTAGACTACAGAGGGCAAGTTCACGCTTTCTTTCTTCATTTCAGAAAGGCATTCGACAAAATACCACATCCAAAAGTGCTACATAAACTTAGCATGGCCCTGCAGAATGATGAGCTTGTAAATTGGATAACGGCCTACAAAAAGTGAGCAAGTGCTTTGCATTAAAGGCACAATTAGTACGAGGCGGCCGGTAGGTTCCGGTGTTGTTACTCAGCGCTCTGTCATAGGGCCACTACTGTTCCTATTATAGCTTCCTAAATATACACTAGAGGGAACTCTGGCGCTATTGTCTGTGGGAGCTGCTACGCACGGCACTTTAATGAGCATGGGAATGATGGGTAGTACACAGATTTTTCTAATTTTCGTACTTCTAGCTCCGTGTGTGTTCGTGTGGCTTGGAGCTGTTTTCTCATGAAACAAAAATTAGCAAATGTTCAGCAGTTGCGCTTCACTACCTTATTCTTTTAGGCTTACCTTTTCAAATTGGGTCGCAATGTTCAAAAGCGTTTGTTCTTTCTTCCGAAACAAAACCGAAGCACAGCAATAAAGGAAGCCACAAGTACGATTCGCCGCCTACAAGTACGAAGACTAGGCAAATCTGTGTATTACTCATCATTCCCATGGTCGCCGAACGATCACAGCCCCCCCGAGTCCCCTCTAGTTAATTTTAGGAAACTCTATGGTTCTTATTGTATATCACTGATATGAACAGTGGCTTCTCACTAGATGTTTTCATTAAGCACTATGTGGACGAGACAATCATTTACTCAAATATAGAATCGAACTACAACCAGGAAAAGCTCAATAAGCATCTGGGCATAATAGGCTCTTGGTGTAAAAAATGGCAAATAGAATGGAACCCTAGCAAAAAGGTTTTTATGCCGATTGCAAGAAAAACCAAGCCTCTGTTATTTTTTTAGACAAACCACTCTGCTGTGTGTCAGAATATAAATACGTGGGTGTTTACGTCACAGCTAACTTGAACTGGAAGCGCCATATAGACTATATCTGTGAAGAAAAGCTTTGGATGCTTCGTTGGAGGCTTAGTGACGCGACAATTGAAGTAAAACTCAGAGCAAATAAAACCATGGTACTTCTTTTGCAGGAATATGCATGCCCGATATAGAAGCCATATACGCCAAATAACATAGCTAAATGTAAGCGAGCTCAAAATGGAGTACTTAATTCTTACCATAGAACGCAGTCAGTAACAAGCCTAAGAACAAACGCTCATATCCTTGCATTGCAGGAAAGAATGAACATCAACAGCATACAATACTTTTTTCAGATAATCCATGGCATTTAAAAAACAGAGCTAACAAAAATTCTCGCTCTAGATCCGTCCTATTCGCAGGCAAAGCACAATAAACATGTTAAACCTTTGAAGCATAACACCGAATCGTTCAAAAATATTTTCGTCATATCTGCTGTTGACACATAAAATAAGTTATGAAAGTACGTTGTATTGGGTAACGATGTTGAAAATATTTTGAAAGCGCATTGTTGAATTAAATGTGCTGATGAAAATGTCCTCACTTGCGAACCTATGTTCCGCTGAGTTGACTGCAATGTGCCCATTGAATGTTGCATTTTTTCTTTTTCATTTTTTTTGCATTGTGTCAAGTTGCGAGGTTTTCTTCCCCTATTGAATTGGTTTTTGAAACTGCTGTTTTGTGGCCAGCTGAGCAACTCCTGTTTTGGAGTGTATGCTAACAGTGTGAATAAATAAATAATATAAATAATGATGGGTGGTACTGCAGTATTGAAAGAAAGCGAGCTTGTCTGTGCAGACATATCGCCCGAGCCAGTGGACAAGGAAGAGGTGGAGCGCCTGCGCTCGAACTTGAGAGGCGACCTGGATCAGCATTTGGCGGTGTTTGCGTACGCCGAGTGGCGGCGCTGGATTTCCCTCACGAAGCATGTCAGCCGGGCGGTACTGGAGCGGCTGCAGCCAGAGAGGAGCGTCATCTATTCGGCCACGCCTTTTGAGCCAATTAACTTCTGCTCACATAGAGGTGGTGACCTGGCCTCGGTCGATTCGAGGGGCGACTGTGGCGAGGACATCAGGCTGTCTGACAGGGCCAAAGAATTGCTTGAGCTGAAAGAGGTGCCCGAGTGCAAGATACGTTATACAGAGATCCCCAAGAAAAGGCATGTTCTCACATTATGCTCATTGTTCAGCTATACTGGAAATGATTTGCTGCTAAGGATCATGGAGATTCCAAATGCCAATGCACGAAGAAAATGTACAAACCTGCAGTATTGTACAGACTCAAAAACAAAGAAATGTATCATGCTTTAGGCAGGCATGTCAGTGAAATTGTCTGCATGAACCAAAATTTTAATATTTTTCATAAAGGAGAAATGTGCCTAAGTGGTTACCTTTTGTGTTGGCCCACACATGTCGGAGAGTCGATAGCCAATGCTCTTTTTGTCTGTTATTCTTCTGGTGTGTTTGTGTTTGCATGCCTGTCATGAAAGTGTCATACTGTTAATATATGACAAATACATAGGTAATCTTTCATGCTCTGGCAAGGGACTTTGTAATTGGCACTGAATCCCAAGAAGCTCTATGAGCTTATGCTCGTCTGTTCAATCAGTCACAGGTGACTCTTGGCACGCAAAGTAACTTTGCAAGAAGATCAGTATGAGGTGGATTGCAAATGGCAGAAAATGACAAGCAACAGGACGCAGGCACACCTCCCCTCGATTGCGAAATTGTGCAGTAATTGCGTTCTACTGGTTCTACCGTCTGGGACAGGGAAGCTTGCTTAACAATGCTGAAGGGGCAATGGGAATACTTTCAGTTCTACAACCCTGAGGCTATGTTTTATGTCATGTGATAATATTAGAACAAAATAAGCAGTAGTAGCATTTTACTTGTGTGCTGTCATAAAGAACTATGAGAAAATCGGGCTTTAGAAAATGCAAGTCTGCAAATTTTTTATAGTAAAGTGTCATCATATTAGTATCATTTGAAAAACGACAGACCAGAGTTCAAGATAGCCACAAAACTGCATTGTTCTAATGAAAAATCAAACCATCTTCCTTCCGAGTTCAGTTTTCTCAGCTTTTAACTCTGTTTTCTTTGAGCACCGTTTTCTCAGCTTTCACTTTTTTAGCAGTTGCTGTCAATCGTCTGTGTGCCATATTACAAGAAATTATGATAATAACCATTCTGTTTTCATCATTTAGATCCAGAGATATTGGTGAGCGCCACAAAGCTGTCAATACTTGTCTCCACGTCGTAAAGATTTTTTTATGATTGGCTTTTTGTAAAGGAGACTAGTAACACGATATCTACAGGAAATTTCAAAATTTGTGTGCTTACTTAAATATTAATAAATAAACCAATAGCATTATTATGCATAATGGGCCTTTGTGACTATTCTTATGCAGAAATCTTGACGAACTTATGTCTAATTCATTATTTAATTTTGGGATGACAATGAAAGTTTGTCAAGTGTTGTAACTCAGAAACTGCAATATATAGCTCAAAAGTGATTTAAGATAAAATATCAGCACAGTAAATCATATCTGCATGCCGAACTTCATCACCTTATCTCTCAAAAATAGTTTTGATTGTCACGCACTGGACAGTGGAAATGAATACTCTAGAGGTTTCTATTGTTGACACCTGTTTGCTAGACGCATGGCTTCTAAGCACAAAACCGTAGATTTCTAACGGTGCCGCTGATGCCTTTCGTTTAAAATTTAGATATCGTTGGCAACAACATGCACTAAAAAACCTGTCACTGGTGAGTGTAAAGAAATTGCTGCCTTAGAAATGCAAGTTTTGTGCATATCTGTATGCGGCATTTACTAATAATTACTGTTTTCTCAAACATGAGCTTGCCGGCCATATGTGATGTGGCAGTCTGGTTTTTTATTGAGGTATCTTGTCCATTCACATTGCCACATTTCATTGTTGCCTGCATGTGAGTGCATCACCATCATTGTTGCCTGAAGCAAAGAAATGTAGCACTGCTCAGCAAGTGGATGCAAGTCCTATTCTTGACGTGAAGGAAGAATCCGGAAGGACGCGTCGCACAGTGCAGTAGAAAGAAAGATGCCCCCATTTCCTTGATAGATCCTTTGAATTTTGTTCCAGTGAGGCTGTCTTTGGGGACCTTGCACTAGTGTTCGCTAAAACACCGGGGGGGGAGGGGGGGAAGTCACTTGATGAACCTTGGAAGAACTGACCTGGACTGAAAAGGGGGTGTGGTGAATGTAGAATTTAATAAAACAAAAACAGAATTAACTTTTTTGTTGACGCGGGGTATGAACGCAGGCAATCCGTGGAAAAGTGCTGATCTGAAGGCCACTGTACTATACACCCACATCATAAATTTTGTGGGAAGCTTGTGAATGCTTCCGATGAAATTCATGTTGTAAATTATGGCACTCATGGTGCTCTGTTTCACACTCGCCATAATAGCTACTGGTGGTGCTGACACTCCCACAATTAAAATGCACATATATATATATATACCCTATGAAGTGGACGGAGAGATTAGTTGGTAGAGCATCGGACGCGTTATTCGAAGCTTGCCGGTTTTGTTACCGCCAGTGGCAAGTTATCTTTTCATCCACTTTTTATTTCTTCCCATTTACATGACAAGTACTTCTAATAACATCGCCTATACTTTCCTTGGTGTCATTATTCTTATTTCTCATTCGTATTGTGTCTAACAAAAAAGAAAAATAAAAAAAATAAAGGGAGCACATTTAATTACACTTCTTTCCTTCATGAGGAAGTAGTGATATGAACATTTGGCGGTGACAACTTAAAAAAAAAACATGCTCACAATTAACTAAACAGTTGTTGAAAATGTATGAGCTTGCTGCTCGATCTTATGCCAAGAAATTCGCAATGCCTATGTGTTCAAAATTTTGTTGCAAATGACGAGACCAACATAGTGAATAAACAGGCCAACTGTTCCTGTTGAGCAGAAATGATATGCCTATTCTTATAGGCACCCGAGTGGCTCGACCCCATCGGAGATCACCAAGCACGGCATGGACTCGAGCTACGTGTTGGAGCAGCTGCTGGCCACCTGGCCACACCAGGAGGACCTGCTAGGTGAACTGCAGTTTGTGTTTGTGTGCTTTCTGGTGGGGCACGTCTATCCCTGCTTTGAACAGTGGCAGAAGCTGGTGCGCATCTTCTGCACGAGCAGCGAGGCCATCGACCGGCATCCGGAACTCTTCAGCGACCTGGTCTCCGTGTTGCACTTCCAGCTGCGCGAAGTCCCCTGCGACTTCTTTGTGGACATCGTGTCTCGAAAGAACTTCCTCACTGAGGCCTTGGCCTCGCTGTTCCGAAACATTGCTGAGTCCAGTCTGCCTGACAACTCACCGACGACGTTAAAGATGAAGGCCAACCGTTTCAGGATAAGTTTGACCAAGTTGATGGGCTGGAGCTTCGAGCAAGAAGTGGCCGAGGAAGAGTGTCCTGTTGTGGTGGAATTGCCCGGTGGGAACTGAAATGCTGTCACTGCGAGGACAACGATTTGTGGGACAGGACAGCTGTGTTGGCTATCTCTCGTTCTTCCTTGTTAAGTTGTCATGGTTTGGGTCAGTCTGTAATGATGAACAAAATTGAGGTGGCTGGTCAGCTGGCTCATATAAATGGCATAAATGTTGTGACACGTGTGCTGGTAATTTGTTTGTTGTCACCTTTGATGTTTGATGCGCCGAGCACTTCGGCTAGGATTCTATAATGTGCTAGCTGACGAAAAATAGCCTAAATTATTTTTCACTGGAAGCACACCATTAGTGTGCACACTGCTATGCAATTGGTGGTGATTCGATTCTTGACATTGCAAGTGATTTTTAACCATTGGCCACATGTTTTACTCTAGAGAAATTACACACTTTTACGTAAAATAGCATGGCTTGTTATATGCAAGCTTTTCTTCTGAAGCATCAGAAAAATGAACTTGGAAGACTAAGGCAATGACAAGTTTAGGCAAGTGTACAAAAAAGGCCTTGTATAGGATGTTGAATTAAAAAGCATGAATTTCTTGTCTTTTTTTTACATGACAGTATCCCATTTGCAACATGGCAGTGCACGTCATTGCTGCACTGCATTTGCAGGCTGCTGATGCATTTGTCATTGCATTTTCATTTGTCACATCATTTCACCCGGACAAACATCTTTTATTACACAGAGTATTACAAAGAGCAACTTGTTCAAACTTTACACGAATTCAGTATGGCAGCACTGCTCAGACAAGTGCCTTTGGTCAATCTGCATAAATGTGTGCTACCCCAAATGAGCAGTGCTTTAGTTTCTTCAACTATTCAAATTGTATGTGCCATTTGCATTCTATGCGATGCCTTTTTTTTTAATTTAGTATATGCACAAGGTACTTGTGTAGTGAGCAAATAATTTAATGCATAGGTCATGTTTAACATCTCATGTACTACAAATAAAATCAAAAGTCAAAGTTATATAGCCTATTAAGATAAATTTCTCAGCGATTGCTAGTCAACACTTTCGTCGACCTCATGTTGCGTGCTTGGTGGTTTGTCAGAATATTTCATTTTATTTCTTCCGATTCGTTTGCTGTGATAGTTGTTATACTGTGGGCCCAGTGGAGGTAAATGTGACAGACATGCTGTTGTGCGGATCAGCCTTATGATGAGAGACTAATTTCTAAAATATTTTGTCTAAATCTCATTCTGTGTACACCTTGTGTGTCACCATTGTATGATTGTAATAAAACGTGTTTGTTAATGTCTGGTATGTTAACTGCTTCTTAAGCAATTTTATCACCTTGATGCACCCCTTTTAGGTACTATAGCCAAGGTGGGGAAGCACAAGTATGGCCTGCATTTTGCGGTTACTAGTTCCAAGAAGCTGCCAGAAATGGGTCGCAGTTCTCCCACACATGTCTTTCCTGACTATATGAGATGCTTTCTTTGCACACAGGATTTGTTTAAGCTAATTATAGCATCTTTTTAAATGGAAGTCCTCGGCATTGCTGAGGGTTAGTATTCCACTCGTTCAGGCAAGTGGTATAATGGTTAGAGCATATGGTTTTATGTGCTCCAGCTGTTGGGAACCTATTTCTACATATATTTGTATTCATCGGCTTCATTGTGCACTACGTAGCTGTCCTAGATGGCACGACGATCTCTCTCAATCTCCGCAGCGTGCCTCACCCAAAATATTCTCATTTGTCCAGGCTGTGGAAGTGTCTTCCTGCCAATGATGTGCATCACTCCAGCTACACTTTGATCAAAAGTCTACAACTGACTAGATGTGTCCACCCTTGATGTGTCAGTAAATAAGAGAATGAACGAAGGAGCCATTGGCATTGTATTAAGGATGAATTTTCCAGGGAAACTAGCTCTAGAATGCTTACCCATTCAGAGAGCAGCACGTTTATGGGCTTGTCTTTTCGACAGAAATGCCACTGCCTGTACCATCCTCAGCTGATCCCCACCTACTATGTATACTCGGGGACAACTTTCTGTGGCAATGAAGGGAAGGCTACGTGGACGGAGCTACTACTCCTGTGCTTCTCCGCGATGTAGTCCTCTTTGGCTCACGTTTTGAGTGACAGCCACGTTCATGTGATTCCGCTGCACACAATGTTATACGCTTGCTTACACAGCCATTTGTGAGAGAAATTCAACACAAGCTCTTTCGGCGAGTCGACGGAATAGCTGGAGGGTGACGCGCGCTCACCTAAGGACGAAGACGCCATTTTTATTGCGAGGTGCACGTAAAACATGCGTCATTTTTCACACGTGCGAACACATGAAATTACTCTTCATAAAGCAACAATAAATAATGGTATCTTCTCCGTGCATGCAGCATCTCTCTATAAACAGCATCTAGTACAAAGTAGTGTTGTTCTTTTTGATTACTTTCACGCGGAAAACACGGACACATTCGTGGCACTATTTTCTAGAGTGGTGGCACATGCCCACTTTGCCTCCATAGCCTTCCCTTCATTGCCTCAGAAAGTTGTCCCTGAGTACAGTTGTGCGTGCCGTCCTCTTAAGAGGCGCTCCCTGCATACACTCCTTGTTTTTAACAAATCTTTGTTCATTTAAATCCCTTTGCAAGAGGCATGCTCCGGGCAAGATAAATTTAATAAACAGGGGACATTGTATGCATTTTCCTATCTCCCGTATCTTACTGTAGGCATACTGGTGTCTCTTACACCCATTTTTCTCATATAAAGGGCTCGGCTGTACCATCATCAAGCCACGAACCAGTCTTCTGTTGTGTGTGTAATCACTGGGAATGTCAATATGTGGCCACTACTACCACAGCCGAACTACAATTCTATTTATTGAGAATTCTATAAATTGAGCATACCAGCCTCGGCATCAATCACCAATGCCAAATCTATATATAAATGCTGCACATCCTTGGCCCAGACGATTTGATGAACCAAGATTAAGACACATAATAACCTCCAGGAGATGGAAAAATCTGTCTACAAGCTGCTGAAGGTCACTATCGCCGACATAGCATAAGAAAGTGACCAGCTGTTTTGCAGCGCAAGCTGTTATGAGCTTAGTACCAACGTTACTCAGTACAACAGCCAAATTTGGTGGTGATGTCTGCTGGCGTATGTTTCAGTCAGAGCTATAGCCCATAATTGGAAGAAAATATAAAAAAATTCACAGTATATTCATGTTACTAGATATTCACAGAATGAACGATGATTGGGGTGAAGTCTCTGTCTGTTCGTCGGTCAATTGCACGAAATCATCAACTACGGTCGACTCTGGTTAATTCAAACTCGAAGGAACCTCTGAATTTGTTTTAAATATCAAGAAGTTTGAACTATCAGAAGTTCTCAGATATACAACTGGGGGTGAGGTGACATCAAACATTACGATTAGGCATTGATTTTGTCTGATTTAAAAAATTTTAAGCGATTTTAAAAGCTAACCGTAGCAATGAAGAGAAAGCAGAGGTGTAGGGTACCATCTACAAGTTCATCGGCCATTTACTGCTTATCAGACCTTTTAAAGAAATTGTTAACTGCCAACTGGTTTTTTGCTATGTGCCCTCAGCACAAAGCTCTCTATACCAATTGAGAAGCATCATGGTTTACCCCATATGTGCTTTGATGCAAGCATTTGTTTACTAGCAAAGCCGTTTGCCTTGAAGGCCTAAGGCGCTTAGTTTTCATTTTTAGACTGTTAGCATTCTACAAGCACGCAAATTTTTAAATAGTAGTGCTGGGAAAGAATCAAATACTTTCTGTGTGAAACTGCAATAAGTATGAATTAACCGAATGACGGACTTTGAATTAGGAGGCTTTTAAGTACATTGAAAGAATAGAGGGCCTACCAAATAATTGAATTTTGTTTGAATTAAACGAAAGTATGAATTATCGTAAGTGTACTGTATACGGAAACCACTAACTTCTAGTGATAACCACTCGTGATATCATTTCCAAGGACATATACACACAATTCCACCTAGTGAGCAATACACACACACGTATCATATATATATATATATATAGCAACGAGCGAGTTCACGTAAAAACACTTGTTATTAATCAAGAAGTGAAAGCTGCAACAAGCTGGTACAGGCAGGAACCCAGCAAGCACAGAGCCACACGGTGTCAACGTCTTCTTTCACGCTGGCACAGAGCTGGCGCCACTATGCTCCGATACAATTACTCCCCGCAGCAGAAAAGAGCCAACCTGGTGATCTAAGGAAATTACACGACATGGGGGTCATAGCATGGTTTGAGGCGTGATACACGAACCGTTTTACGCGCACGGCAGCATTGGTCTGAAGGTGGATCGTTGACGGGAGATGTTTGTCGCACCACACGGTAGGGGCCATGGTATTTCGGCGAAAGCTTCGGGGAAAGACCGGGAGGGGTAGACGGGACCCAGAGCCCAACCAACATTCCAGGGTTATAGTGGGCACTAGATGCAAAGGCATCGTGGTCAGTTTTCTGGCGCCATTGGTCTTGCGCGGTAAACGAGCGAGCGAGTTGACGACACTCTTCGGCATAAGCAGCTGCTTCGGAAACTGGCGTCGCTTCGGAAACGTCAGGTCTGTAGGGGAGAATGGTGTCCATGGAGCATGATGGTTCACGTCCGTACAGGAGGAAGAAAGGAGAGAAGCCGGTGGTTGTTGGTGGCGCAGAGTTGTACGCGTATGTACAAAAGGGAGCACTTGGTCTCAATTAGTGTGGTCGTCAGACGCGTACCTGGCAAGCATATCTCCAAGGGTGCGAATAAAGCGTTCTGTCATGCCATTGGTTTGAGGATGGTATGCCGAGGTTTTCCGATGAACAGTGCGACATTCCTTGAGCAGCTCGTCGACGGCGTTTGAGAGAAACAGGCGTCCACGGTCACTCAGTAATTCACGAGGTGCACCGTGCCGCAAAATGAGATGGTGAAGCAGAAAGGACGCAACGTCTTTCGCAGTGGTAGCAGGCAACGCAGATGTTTCAGCGTAGCATGTCAAATGATCGACGGCGACGATAATTTACCGTTTGCCTCGAGGAGTGTTGGGTAGAGGGCCATAAAAATCAATTCCGAAGCGGTCGAATGGTCTCGCTGGACAGGTTAAGGGTTGCGAAGGGCCAGTAGTGCTGTGAGAAGGCGTATTGCGACGTTGACATGTTGCACATGACCGAACGTACTGGCAAACGTGCCGATACATGCTGCGCCAGTAGTATCTTAGACAAAGGCGAGAGTAGGTCTTGAATACTCCAGCGTGGCCACACTGGGGGTCATCGTGAAAGGCAGCGCAGATGTCCGAGCGCAAATGACGGGGGATGACAAGGAGCCACCTACGGCCATCCGTCTCGTAATTGCGGCGATACAACAAGCCTTCACGGACAGCAAAGTGTCTTGCTTGATGAGAGAGGGAACGTGAAGTTGGTTCTACCGAACTGTGAGAGGAATTCGAGCAGAGAATTGATCCAGGGATCCTTGCGCTGCTCGGCTGTATGTCGGTGATGCTCAGCGATGAAGAGTCGCAGACGGCAGTTGGTAAGCAGGCAAGATCAGGAGGCAGAGGAGAACGAGATAGGGCATCGGCGTCTGAATGTCTGCGTCCTAAGCAATAAATAAGAAGAATGTCGTATTCCTGAAGGCGTAAAGCCCAATGAGCGAGACGGCCAGTAGGGTCTTTCATGAACGCTAGCCAGCATAAGGCATGGTGATCTGTGACAACATCAAACTGGCGTGAGTAAAGGTAAGTGCGAAATTTTCCTATAGCCCAAATAATAGCCAAGCACTCCTTTTCCGTGACGGAATAGTTGGACTCTGTTTTGTTAGGGTATGGCTGGCATAGGCGACAACATACTCTTCGCAGCCATCCTTGCGTTGAGCGAGAATGGCACTGAGGCCGACACCGCTAGCATCCGTGTGAACTTCAGTAGGTGCATTGGGATTGAAGTGGCGGAGAACTGGTGGAGACGTGAGTAGCCGGCGCAGTGTCGTGAATGCGACATCGCAATAGGAATTCCAGACCGAGAGGTCCGCGCTACTGGAAAAAACTGAGTTAGGGGGGCGATTATAGAAGCAAAATTGCGGATGAAACGCCGAAAATACGAGCACAAGCCTACGAAGCTACGGAGCTCCTTTAGGATGGTAGGCTTGGGGTACTCGGCAACGGCACGCAGTTTGGCAGGGTCCGGCGATATTCCTTCTTTCGAGACGTGGCCGAGAATTGTGAGTTTGCGGGTGCCAAAATGACATTTTTTGAAGTTCAGTTGCAACCCGGCTGCTGTAAGGCACTGGAGAACTTGTTCCAGACGGGAAAGATGAGTTTCGAAATTTGCAGAGAAGACAACTATGTCATCTATATAGCAAAGACAGATATGCCATTTAAGTCCCCTGAGGACACTGTCCATCATCTTTTGAAAAGTAGTCGGCGCATTGCAAAGACCGAAGGGCATTACATTAAATTCATGTAAGCCATCGGGAGTCACAAACGGCGTTTTTGGACGGTCTGGTTCGGCCATTAGCACTTGCCAATATCCAGAGTGCAGATCCAGTGAAGAGAAAAACCCCGCACTTTGAAGGCAATCCAGGGCGTCATCAATGCGTGGCAGGGGATAAACATCCTTGTGTGTGATCTTGTTTAGTCGCTGATAATCCATGCAAAACCTAATGGAGCCACCTTTTTTCCGCACAAGGACCACTGGCGAAGCCCAAGGACTGTGCGAGTGTTGAATGACACCACGTTGGAGCATCTCATTGACGTGTTCAGTGATGACGTCACGCTCAGCCTGCGAGACGCGGTAGGGGCGCTGACGAAGTGGATTATGATGACCGGCGTCGATATTGTGAGCGACAACTGACGTGCGTCCCAAGGGAGGTTGTCCGTGGTCGAAGGAGGCGCGGAGCAGCCAAGTAGTTGAATGAGCTGATTGCGCTGGTCTTGCTTAAGCCTGGTCTCCACGCTGCGCGACAGAACGTCTCCTTCAGGTAGTGAGGGTGCGGTGGCAGCCGTGACAGCATCCAAGGACATCGGCGTCGTATCGGAAGGGGCATCGAAAGGAAAGATGGCATCATAAGCGTCAAGATGACGTCAGGGCAGCATAAGCGTAAATACATTCACCATGTAATAAGGTAGCGAGACAAGAGAACAGATTGCACACGTACATGGCACTGGAACCATCGGCAAGCGTTATGACGGCAAACGGGACGACAAGGTTCCGGCGACGAGCGCATTCTTGCGACGGTATAAAGAGGGCAGTTGAATCAGGAACAGAGTTGCAAAAAATAGAGACCACGGCGACCGAAAAAGCAGAGATGACGACGTCAGTGGCGACGGTCACCTTTTTAGGCGAGTAAGGGAGATCTATGAATGTCGTGCTGAACGGAAACAAAACGAGTTGTGCACGGGCGCAGTGGACAACCGCATGATTAGCGGAAAGAAAGTTCCATCTTTGGATGATTTTATGAGACGCATGCGGAAGGACGACAAATTCAACGATGTACAGCTCCCCTTGAATCACAACACGAGCATGTGGCAGAAGGCTGGACGTGCTGCGAACTCGCTGTGCGTAAGAAAATATCAACCAGTGGAGTCGTCACTCTGTTCAGTTTGCGGCATAACACTTCACTCATTACACAAACAGCGGCACCTGTGTCGACAAGAGCAGTTGTGACGAAACACGGCAATCTCGTTAGGGGGCGAAAGATGAGGCCTTGGAAATTTCGTCGGTGGCGCAGTTCTTGTCTCAGGAACTGCGACTGTTAGTTTTCCTCTTTGGCGTGGTTGGAACGGCGAAGCATGGGAGAAGGAGATCGAAGATGGGGTGAAGGAGATTGACGTGGGCTGAAGTCTGGTCGACGTGAGCGGCGGTCAGGTGCATCAGGTGTAACATGTGATTCTGGTTGCCGAGGAACGTTGCTGGAATGCTGAGCCTCATCAAAATAGAATCTACCGCGATGACAGTAGCGCGCAACATGCCCTGGAATACCGCAGTTGTAGCAGACTGGCCGGTTGTCCGGAGTACGCCAAGAGTTAACAGGTGCTCGAGGTGGCGAGAAGGGTTGATTTACTGGATACTGTAGTAGTTGGTGGCTGGACTGTATGAAGGGAGCGGCGGTTGGGCAGGAGGTCGGCGGACGGCTTCTGCATAAGTCAGTGGTGCAGTACCAGATATTGGGGACGTGGGCGAAGGGAGAGCCTCGCCAACTTGCGTCTGAATAGCACGGCGAAGTGAGTGGTCCAGTGCTGTGGGGGTCTCGTCGATGGTGGTCACAAGAGAAAGCTGTCGAGCAACTTCTTCGTGGATGTACTGTTGAAATTGAGGCATCCATACGGTGTGGTCGGTGCCACTTCTTTTCCACTCGAAAGCCGAAATATCTGCCGTTTGCGTATTAGCGCGACGTGTGGAAATTCGCTGCTTGCACAGCTCATCAAAACTTTGACAGAGCTGAATCACGACTGTGACGGTCTGAGGGTCTTTGACCACAAGCATGTGAAAAGCGTCGTCATCAATGCCTTTCATTATATGCTTTATTCTGTCATCCTCGCATCCACTCGCCTACAGAGGCCGATGACATCCTCAATGTAGCTCGTGAAGCTCTCACCATTTCACTGAAATCATCCCCGCAGGCCAAGTTCACCGCGAAGCTTGCGCATAACTGGACGACCGAAAAACGAGGTCACGGTCTCCTTGAAAACCGACCAGGTGGGGATGTTGGCTTGGTGGTTGGTTAACCACAGATTGGCCAAATCTGTCAGATAGAAGATGACGTGAGTCAGCTTCGCAGGGTCATCCCACTTGTTAATCGCGCTGGCACGCTCGTACTCTGCCAGCCAGTCCTCGACATCGTGATCTTCAGTGCCGTTGTAGACTGGTGGGTCACGCAGACGAAGTACGCCAGGGCACATAACAGGCGGCAACGTGGAAGAGGCTTGCGGGGGATCAACGCACTCGGTCAATGCGAAATCAGATGATCGCTTACGACTGCGGAGCTCCAGGATGTTACCCAGCACGTTTCCACCAAATGCAACGAGCGAGTGCACGTAAAAACACTTGTTATTAATCAAGAAGCGCCAGCCGCAACAAGCTGGTACAGGCAGGAACCCAGCAAGCACAGAGCCACACGGACGTCAACGTCTTCTTTCACGCTGGCACAGAGCTGGCGCCACTATGCTCCGGTACTATATATATATATATATATATATATATATATATATATATATATAATATATATATATATATATATATATATATATATATATATATATATATATATATATATTGTCACGGTACAACGCGAATAAAAACACAGATACACCTTGGGACGACGAAAGCAGCGAGTCCTCAGCAGCTGAGCCACAAGATCGTCTTCTTCGGCCTCGAGAGAAGCTAAAGGCCCACTACCTCGTGCCCCCTAAATGCCCCATCATCGTTATCGTCCACATGTAAACGCGCGTCGTTGCTCACTTCGACGAGAGAGCCCCTACGATGCTTCAAACCGATGCTACACACCGAAACCCAGCTAGCAATATTGGTCTGGGAGCTGTGCTTGTGCAGCAGCAAGAGGGCGCAAAAAGGGTAATCGCTTACGCAAGCAGAACGTTAACACGTGCTGAGGCTAATTACTCCACGACTGAGAAGGAATGTCTCGCCGTGGTATGGGCGGTTACGAAATTTCGTCCGTACTTATATGGCCGCCCCTTCAAAGTGATTAGGGACCACCACTCACTGTGTTGGTTAACTAATCTTAAAGACCCTACCGGCCGATTAGCGCATTGGAGTCTCAGGCTGCAGGAATTCGACATGGCAGTCGTACATAAGTCAGGGAAGCGACATATGGACGCCGACTGTTTGTCCCGTTCACCCATTGAGTCGGCAACCCCACCCGAGGAGGAGGAAACATCATTTCTCGGTGTCCTCGACACGACCACCATTGCGCAGCAACAACGAGACGACGCTGAGTTGCTTGGCTTAATTACCTACTTGGATGGCAGATCTCGGAAGGCGCCAAGAGTTTTCGCAAGAGCGTTGTCATCATTTTGTTTACGTGGCGGAGTACTCTATAAAAGAAATTTTTCGTCGACGGGATCTGCCTATCTGCTCGTCATCCCAGCAGCCCTTCGCACCGAAGTACTGAAAGCATGCCACAACGAGGTTATCTCTGGCCACTTGGGTTACACAAGAACATTGGCCAGGGTACAGCAAAGGTATTACTGGCCAAGACTAACCACAGCCGTGAAGCACCACGTTCGTACCTGCCTCGACTGCCAGCGACGCAAGTCACCGCCAACTAAACCAGCTGGCCTCCTGCAACCCGTACAGGTCCCAATGACTCCATTCCACCAGATCGGCATGGACATTTTGGGCCCACTCCCTACTTCTACTGCAGGCAACCGATGGGTTATCGTCGCGACGGATTATTTGACCCGTTATGCCGAGACAAAGGCTATCCAGAGAGGTACAGCAGCGGAGGTGGCAAGATATTTTATCGAGAATATTGTTCTGAGGCATGGTGCACCAACCGTCGTAATCACAGACAGAGGAACCGCATTTACAGCAGCTCTTTTGGACCATGTTTTGATGCTGAGTGGAACAACGCATCGTAAGACCACCGCATACCACCCACAAACGAACGGGCTGACAGAGCGTCTAAACAAAACCATTAAAGACATACTTTCGATGTACGTTGACGTCGAACACAAAAATTGGGATACAAACTTGCCTTACATAACGTTTGCATACAACACGGCCAAGCAAGAAACGACCCGCATGACACCCTTCAGCCTCGTTCATGGACGGGAAGTACGAACCATGTTAGATGCAATGTTACCGCACGAAGGCGACGACATCGTCCCGGACGCCGACACATTTACGGAACGCGCAGAAGAAGCTAGGCAACTTGCACGTTTACGGGTCAGCCAGCAGCAAAACTACGATGCAGGCCACTACAATGCTCACCGCAGAACAGTCGTCTACCAACCTGGCGACAAAGTATGGGTTTGGACGCCCATACGAAAACGAGGACTTTCCGAAAAACTCTTAAGAAGATACTTTGGACCGTACCTAGTTGTGCGACGACTGAGCGATGTGACTTACGAAGTTGTTCCCGACTGTTCATATGGTACAAGGCGTCGCCAGCACCATCCTGAACTCGTTCACGTAGTCCGCATGAAACCCTACGTCAGCAAGTGATTGCATGATACTTTACTTTAGAAAAAAAAAACTGCATTACAGACTGCGCATCGGGGCGATGCTCTTTGAGAGAGAGGCAAATGACGCGCGTTTACATGTGGACGATAACGACGATGGGGCATTTAGGGGGCACGAGGTAGTGGGCCTCTAGCTTCTCTCGAGGCCGAAGAAGACGATCTTGTGGCTCAGCTGCTGAGGACACGCTGCTTTCGTCGACCCAAGGCCGGTGTATCTGTGTTTTATTCGCGTTGTACCATGACAATATATATATATATATTGTAATGAATCTGAATAATGGACGCTCTGCTGCTGCTGAAGAAGACGATGATGATCGGTGGTAGTAATAGTAGCCCGCGCACGCCACTTGCCGGTAGCCATGCCTGCCTTTTAAAGCACCTATCGCCAAGCTGCGTCTGAAGCTTTCTCGACCTACAACACCTCTATTTTAAGTAATGGAGGAGCCGGGATTCCCATCAACCTGGCCCTTCTCAAGCTGCCCCACCACCGACAGTCTACTGTACTGGCGTGCCTCGGCAACGCGACCCTCCAATTTTTCGCGGCAACGACGAGCAAGACGTCAAGGACTGGCTCGTCGAGTACGAAATCGTAAGTGCTTCCAACAAATGGAATGCCTGCGACCAGCTCACGAACATGCGCTTTTACCTCACTGATGTGGCCAGCGTCTGGTTCAAGAACTATGAAGGCAAAATCACCAACTGGTCTGCCTTCAAGACCACCATCGCCGCGGTCTTCAATCGTCCCGCCGTGCGCCTGCTTCGCGCAAAACAGCGTCTGCGTAGTCGAGTCCAGCGCAGGGACGAGACCTTTACAAGATACATCGAAGATGTCTTGTCTCTTTGCAAGCGCGTCGATGCATCTCTAATCGAACACCAGAAAATCAAGCACATCATCAAAGGAGTTGACGACGATACCTTCCAGATGCGCGTTGCTAGGAACCTACAGACTGTCACCGACGTTGTCCAGCTCTGTCACGAGTACGACGAGTTGCGTAAGCAGTGTGTCTCGACACGCAGGGCCGCTGAAGATACAGCTAAAGTTTCTGCCCTCGTGCACGACGTCGCTGCTGATCACACCGTCTTACTGCCCCACATCAAACAATTCATGAAGAAGTTGCATGTCAACTTTCTCTTGTGGCCGAAGCATCTGAGCCAGTGACCTCGTTAGACCCGCGTCTACACCAGGTCATTGAGACACAGGTCAGGCAGGCACTGCCTTCATCGCCATCTGTCCCTACGCCGCTGACCTACGCTTACGTCGTTGCTAGACCCCCACCCCCACCTGTCTCTGGCGCATACCGGGGCACCGGGTCCTTTTACCCTACGACGCTGCCTACATACACGGCACCCCATCCTACTACGCCCCCTGCACCTTCTGTCGTTAACCCATGGCGCAACTTCAATAATCGACCCATCTGTTTTGCATGCGGTTTTATGGGACATATAGCACGCTACTGCCACCGTCGCAACTTCCAGCCTCCGGACCGTGGGAATTCTGCAAATTACCAGGCTGCCCAGAATCCCCAGCGACCATCTTCCCTTATCGTCGACTCGTTGTCCCCACAACGCCCTGTCGACTCTCACCGGTCATTACCGCCCCGTCGCCGATCTGTCTCCCCAATGCTTCGGCGCACGAGCCCCGCTCGAGAGGAAAACTGACAGCCGCAGTTCCGGAGGCAAGAACTGCGTCGTCGTCGAACTCTTCAAGACCTTCTCTTTGTACGCCCAACGAAATCGGTGTGCTAGTAGGTGTTGCTGTACATGCACTTGTCGACACAGGCACCGTCGTTTCTGTAATTAGTGAAAAACTGTGTCGCGATTTGAAGAAAGTTAGAATGCCGCTTACGAATCTTGCTCTGTGTACAGCCACCTCCCATTTCATCGTGCCGACGGCTCAGTGCACAGCACGTTTTCTTCATCAAGATGTTGGGTACGCCGTCAAATTTGTTGTTCTTCCGCGTTCATCTTGCGGCGTCATACTAGGATGGGATCTCCTTTCTACCCATCAGGCCCTCGTCGACTGCGCTCGTGCTGAACTTTCGTTGACTCCGTGCCTTGATATCGACCACCATAGTCCTCAGAAAGTGTTCGCCGCAGCTGACGTCCGGGTCGCGCCTTTGTCCACCGTCCTAGTTCCTGTGTTTTCTCCTGCTGTAGCTAACTTGACACTACTGTTTCAACCATCCATAGCTAGTGCGCGCCACCGAACCATCATCCTCCTGTTTGCCGTCATCAGCTTTTCCAATGGTTCGGCGGTATTTTATGCGTGCAACGTCTCTGCTTGTCGATACATCCTGCTACGCGGCGAGTGTCTGGGGAGCCTCGGGACCTTAAATTGTATTTTCGAAGACCCAATGTATATAGACAAGCCATTTCCGCCGACTTGTGCCATTGATGATGTGTGGCGCTTTATGCCGCAAGGGCCAATTGATGGCCAAAGAGCACCATTTCAATGAGTAGAGATGTGGACAATGATATGTTGCGTGGCTGTATAAGGGCCTTAAAATTCCTCGCGATAATGCGGGTAAAAACATAAGTATTAAAATCATGACAGTGGCGTGATATGCATAGTAAAAAAAGTGACAAAGGTTTTGATAATAAAAAATTGCCCGCAGCTTCCCTCGGGGGAACACTGAGGAGGATGCGGAGCATATAATTGGTTAACGGGGTGTTAAAGTGCGACTTACCTGGGTCGATGGCTAAATTGGTTAACGTGGTTGTAGGAGGGGGTGTTAAATGAGTGAACACGTACACACGTATGCGAAAGGGCGGCGCTGGTCGAAGGGACGTCGATCATTGTGTTTGTGGATTCGTTGGAATTCATTTCACCGCGACCTTGGACGTCGACGCGCCGTACAAACCAACCGACGAGCGGCAACTGAGCGAGCGAGCGCCGACCTTGAGTATATATACAGCGCGACGGCGCATGCACTGTCAGCTGTTGAATGTTCTCGAAGGAGAAGCGCGCGCGCGGCACAGATGGCGACGGCGCGACGGCGCATGCGCTGTCAGCTGTCGAATGTTCTCGAAGGAGAAGCGCGCGCGGCACAGATGGTGGGCGACGGCGCATGCGCGCGCGTCAGCTGTCGAATGTTCGAGAAGCGGCGCGGACGGCGCACTACAAGGCGCGAGTATAAGATGCTTCCGCATCTAAAACGTGTAAAAATATTTGGCACTAGCGCAAGTGCCTCATCGGCGCCCTTGTGTCCAAGGGCTGCAAGGCAAGTGCTTTTAAATGTAGTCTATGCAGCAGCAACCTCTCTTAAGAGGTCGCGCTACGCATTGCCTGGGTATATGACATGATAAAAGTGAACATCTCTTTAAAAAGCTAGCAGCGATTTATGAGTGAACAGTGGTTCCCTACCGACGAACATTGCAGGGTGTAAAGGTATATGTTGTCGGTAGCGTAATGAAAAGTGTTGTTTTCTTAGAGTGTCTAGTTGTTTGCACTGGATTAAAATGTGAAGAACTGTTCATGCTTCACCACATCTGTCACACAATGGTGGATCACCACCGGACAAAAGATGTGAGTGTGTCGTGTATATGTGTCCTATCCTGAGCCTCGTTAGTGTTACCTCTGTGTGACGTGATTTTGATACTGGCGGCCAATGGCCAAGGTGTGGCTTAATAACATGTAGTTTGTTTTGTGTGTGTCTATCCCACTTGCTCTGCCAGTAGTCCCTGAGGTTTCGTTTGAGAGACGGCTTAATATCAAGGGCCGGAATCGATATGGGTGTATGAGCAGTGCTTTTGTGGACGGATGCAGCGAGCTGATCCGCCCTCACGTTGCCTTGGATCTCACGGTGCCCTGGCACCCAGCACACTACAACATGTTGTTTGAGTGTGTAGAGTGTGCACAAAATGGAGTAAAGTGAGACGAGGACTGGGTTTTTTCTTAAGAGTGTGCAGAGCCAATACCACACTGAGAGAGTCCGTATAAATTACTGCTTTCTGTAGTTGTAGTTGTTTGATGTGTTTAGCGGCCACAAGTATCGCATAAGCTTCCGCTGTGAAGATACTTGTCTCTGAATGTAGAGGGCCAGCATCCGAAAAGGATGGGCCGACAGCAGCGTAGGACACAGAGGAGATAGACTTGGAGGCATCTGTAAAGAACTCAGAACTTGTGTATTTGTGTTGAAGTTCCAAGAAGTATGTTCGGATATGGGCAATAGGCGCATGTTCTGTAACTTCTAGGAAAGACACATCGCAGTCTATAATCTTCCACTGCCACGGTGGCGGGTATGCTACAGGAGCCATTAAACTGTGCTCAAGTGACACTCCAGTTTCTTCAGCTAGACCCTTCAGGCGAACTGAGAAGGGCTGCCTCATCGAAGGCCTGTTTTGAAATAGAATGGAGCTCGACAAATCATTAATAGTAGAGTATGACGGGTGCTTATTGTCCGCTTTCATCTTAAGAAAATATACAAAGGACATGTAAGTTCTTTGTAGATGAAGCGACCATTCATTTGACTCAACGTAAAAACTTTCTACGGGGCTGGTGCGAAAAGCACCCGTAAAAAGGCGGATGCCCAAATGGTGCATGGAATCCAGCATCTTCAAAGCACTTTGAGTTGCAGACTGATAAACAACGGCCCCATAATCTAAGCGGGTGCGAAAGAGGCTTCTATACATGTTCATGAGACATTGCCTATCACTACCCCAAGTAGTACGTGACAACTTTTATAACATTCATGGCTTTTAAACATTTTGTTTTTAAATACTTCATGTGTGGTGCGAAGGTCAACTTGTCCAAGATTAAGCCTAAGAATTTATGCTCAGCTTTGACAGACAGACGTTGCCCGTTCAGTCGAATGTCAGGTTCCAAGTGCGTGCCTCTCTTTCGAGAGAACAAGACGCACAGGCTTTTTTGTGGGTTAATTCGAAATCCGTTTTTCTCTGCCCATTTGGAGACCTTGTTTAAACCCAGCTGAACCTGCCACTCACATATTGCCAAGTTGCATGACTTGAAGCCAAGCTGAACGTCGTCGACATATGTACAATAGAACATATTGCGGGGGATGGACAGGTGCAAGGAATTCATTTTGATAATAAAAAGTGTACAACTAAGTACACCACCTTGCGGTACTCCCGTCTCCTGGACAAATGTTTGGGAGAGAAAACTGCCTACATGGACACGGAATGTTCGATTGGACAAGTAACTCTCGATTATGGAAAACATTCTACCGCGCACACCCAGGTGAGACAAGTCCCTTGATATGCCAAAACACCATGTTAATTAATTGTGTCGTAAGCCTTCTCGATATCGAGGAACACAGAGAGAAAGTATTGCTTGTGGGCGAAAGCGTCTCGGATCTGTGCCTCGATACGCACCAAATGGTCGTTGGTGCATCTACCCTCTCTAAATCCACACTGGAATTGGTCGAGCAGACTGTGTGTTTCAAGGAGTAAAAGTCGGCGGTTTATTATCTTTTCAAAAAGTTTACAAAGGCAGCTTGTAAGTGCAATGGGCCTATAACTTGAAACTGAGGAAGGGTCCTTGCCCTCTTTTAAAATGGGAATAATTATAGCCTCTTTCCAGGAATCAGGGATGACGCCAGAAAACCATATAGCATTATATAGGGAGAGTAATGTTTTTCGTGTTTTGAGCGGCAGATTTTTCAACAATTCATACACGACACGATCGTAGCCTGGGGCAGAATTACTGCAGGAGTTTAGTGACGTTTGTAGCTCAGCTAATTTGAAAGGCTGGTTGGATGCCTCGTAGTTTGTACACTTGTGTTCTAGTTTCTGCTTTTCTATCCTTGCTTTATATCTTTGAAAAGCTTGAGTATAGTGTGATGAGCTAGACACCTGCTCGGAGTGGGCACCGAGAAAGTTAGCATGATTTTCCACGCTGTCACCCTGTGTGTTAACGAGTGGGAGTGTATGTACTTGTCTTCCTGCTACCCTACGAACCATGTTCCAGACTTTAGCCTCTTGTGTATATGAATTGATCTCTGATAAGATCTTGTGCCAGCTTTCTCTTCTGGCCTGCCTGCGCGTTCTCCTGCCTTGAGATTTTATTTTCTTAAAGCTGTGAAGATTTTTGGCTGTCCGTGAATTCCGAAACAACCTCCATGCCTTGTTCTGCTCCTTTCGCGCATTACGGCACTCATTATTCCACCATGGGACTCGTCGTTTCCCTGACGGTCCACATGTTTATGGTATACATTTCGTTGCTGCATCAATCAAAAATGCTGTCAGGTAGCTCACAGCAGCTTCTACGCCTAAACCCTCCATGTCAGTCCAAGTTAGGAGAGTCATTTTTTGATACTGTTCCCAATCGGCTTTGTCGGTGAGCCATTTGGGAACCTGTGCAGGACATATATTTGTCATAGATGTGCTGATAACGATAGGAAAATGGTCACTGCCGTATGGATTATTAATGACCTTCCATTTAAGTAGAGGCAGGAGCGATGGAGATGTTATGCTGAGGCCTATGGCTGAGTACGTATTGTTAGCGATGTTGTAATATGCTGGCTCTTTCCAATTCAGAAGGCACGCATTGGAAGAAAAAAGAAACTGTTCAATCAGGCGACCTCGCGCATCGCAACGAGAGTCACCCCATAAGCTACTGTGAGCATTTAAGTTCCCTAGGACGAGAAACGGTTCAGGAAGTTCTGCTATCAGCGACTGAAACTTGTGTTTAGTCAGTTGATGGTGTGGCGGTATGTATATACTGCAAATTGTTACCAATTCGTGGAAGATGACAGCTCGGACAGCTACTGCTTCCAGGGATGTCTGAAGGGGTAAACGTGTACAGGCTGTTCCTTGATTAACAATTATGGCAACACCACCGGATGAGGCGACAGCATGATCTCGGTCTTTTCGAAAGATAACATATTTCGAAGAAAGTTAGTGTGTCTTGATTTTAAGTGTGTTTCTTTCACACACAGCACTTTTGGTGTATGTTTGTGTAGAAGTTCTTGGATATCGTCGAGGTTCCTCAGTAGGCCTCTCACGTTCCATTGTATTTATGTGTCATTTTAAAGATGTGTGGTGCTGTGTGTACAATGAGTGTCAGTTCAGCTTGCAGGGCCTTTTGGGGCCCCGTAATTCGACATTTTTCTTTCTGGGCGCGCTCCAAAGAGTTGCGCCTATCCTTCGGCGTCTGAGGCGCCGAAGGATAGGCGCAACTTGTATCATCACCTCCTGGGACTTGTATCCATCACCTCCTGCGAGGTGGCGGATGGTGCCTGATGAGCAGGCACATTCACAGGAGTTTTGGACGCAACTGCAGGTACAGTGGTCCGGGGTCCGGCAAACTCTGAAGTCTGCTGAACCTGTTTGGCAGGAGGCGGAGCAGCACAGGCTAGTCCAGCCTTGGGCGCAGATACCACGACCGTAGTCACACTTCGTGTGACATTCGCAGACGCAGAAAGATGTGGCACGGCGCCTTGGCGCGTCACATCTGCAAAAGAAGGAGAGTGCTTGTTATGGAGGGAGAAGCGCTGGCGCACCTCTTGAAAAGACAGATTGAATTTAACTTTGAGTAGAAGAATTTGTTTTTTTCTTTTTCCAGGATGGGCACGTTCTTGAGTAGGTGGGATGGTCTTCTTCGCAATTCGCACAGCGGGCTGCAGCAGTAGAATTGTCCGATGGGTGTTCGTTTGAGCTACAGTTTGCGCAAGTCACGCGCCCTCTGCAGCTTTGTGAACCGTGTCCAAAGCGCTGACATTTGAAACACCTACGAGGATTTGGTATGTAGGGCCTGACTCGAAGCTTGTAGTAGCCGGTTTCGATTGAATCGGGTAAATCGCTAGTACCAAAGGTGATAATTATATGTTTCGTTGGTGTTTCTTTTTTGGCTCGTCATATTACTATTCTTTGAACCTTCACTACAGTTTGGTCTTGCCAGCCTTCTAATAATTCACTCTCTGATAATCCAAGGTCGTCATCAGAGATGACACCGCGGACTGTGTTCAAGGATCTGTGGGGGCCTACGGAAACTGGGACATTCCCCAAATGCTACCAGTTTAGGTAAATTGTCATATTCGCCGATTCCCAACTTTGTTACACGATATCCTGGCCCGATTGCTTCTGTGAGTGTTTTTGAGACAAGAAAGGGTGAGATTGCTCGCACTGTTTTGTTTTCTTTCTGGCTATGTATGACATGAAACTTGGGGAAAGACTGCTTTAGTTTTGAAAGGAGGAACGGGTCTTCGGTGTGCCACCTTTCCAGGTGGCGATCAGGGAGAGGGGGGAAAAAGTTAGCCATACAGATTGTGTAAACTTCGGTGGCAATGGTGGCCACCCACCACCGAGCCCAACAAGGGGACCCTACAAGGTTGAATAGTAAACACTTGGAGACGCCAGCTATGCATCGCCGCCATAACCGAATATAACTACCCAAGGTTGGGTAACTACACAAGGTTAACCCTTGCCGCCTGGAGGATGGAAGTAAACAGAAGTGAGGAGACGACAGGAAAGATTGAAAGAGATAAAAAGACGAAGATCAGGGGAGAGAGAGAGAGACAGGAAAAGGCGACTACCGATTTCCCCTGAGTGGGTCGGCCCAGGGGTGCCGTATACGTGAAGCCGGGGCCAAAGAGGTGTGTTGCCTCTGCCGGGGGGTCTTAAAGGTCCAATCACCCAGCGTCAGCTCAACCCCCAGGATCCCCTTTTTCCCGGACATGGCAAAGCCATGCACGGCTAGGCGTGGGAGGGAGTCAAAGCTCCCCCGTTAGCTCGGGTTCGTGATGTCGCTACACACCAAACACCTACTTGCGCAGGCGCCCCTGCGGGGGACTTGTGCCATTACACCCACAACTGACGCCAATGACCCTATGGATGTATTCCGCAAGTCCATTGATCGCCACCTCACGTCTGGGCAGCAGGAACAGCTGATCAAGCTCCTCCAGCGTTTTCTCAACTCCTCCAGCGACGTCTCAACCGAATCACGCGCAAGGATGTCTATCCGCTGCCACGCATTGACGATGCCTTGGACTGCCTACAGGCAGCGGAATTTTTCTCCTCTTTAGATCTGCGCTCTGGATACTGGCAGGTACCCATGGCAGAGGCCGATCGTAAGAAAACAGCTTTCATCACGCCCGATGGGCTTTACGAATTCACAGTCATGCCCTTCGGCCTCTGCAACGCACCAGCTGCGGTCAAGCGAGTGATGGACTCTATTCTTCGAGGTCTCAAATGGAATGTTTGTCTTTGTTATTTAGACGACATTGTCGTCTTTTCAACTGATTTCGCAACCCATATAACTCGCTTCGAGAAAGTCCTTCCTTGTATCTCCGCCGCGGGGCTGCAACTGAATCTGAAGAAATGCCATTTCGTTGCTCGAAAGCTTACGATTCTTGGCCATGTGGTTTCGAAGGATGGCATTCTTCCTGACCCTGCCAAACTTACAGCCGTTTCAGCGTTTCCCAAACCAACCACCATGAAACAGCTCTGAAGCTTCATAGGCCTTTGCTCCTACATCCGGCGTTTCGTCCGCAATTTTGCGACGATCATCGCTCCTTTAACCAAGCTCCTTGCTGGCTCTAGAGACCTTTCAGCCTGGTCTGCCACCTGTGACGATTCTTTCAACGAACTGCGCCGCCTCCTCACGTCGCCACCTATTCTGCGACACTACGACCCATCGGCACCCACAGAGATCCACACCGACGCTAGTGGTGTCTGGCTAGGTGATATTCTTGCGCAGCAGAAAAAGCTCCAAGAGTACGTGGTTGCCTATGCAAGCCAAACTCTTAGCAAAGCCGAAATCAACTATTCTGTCACTGAAAAGGAATGCCTCGCCATTATTTGAGCGATAGAAACATTTCGACTTTACGTTACGGCCGCCCTTTCTACGTCGTGACTGACCACCACGCCTTCTGCTGGTTGTCGTCACTGAAGGATCCAAGTGGTCGCCTCGCCTGATGGGCGTTACCAATGATATTCGCGTGGCCTATCGCTCCGGCCAGAAACATTCGGACGCAGACGCCCTCTCCCGTTAGCCCCAATCCCCTGACCCAGCCTGTGGGAAAGTCTCATCTGTGATGCCACTGCCGTCACCATGGCCGACATGCCATCTGGGCAACGCAAGGTCCCTTGGGTTGCTTCGATTCTAGACATCCTGAGTGGGCGGACGGCTTCTCCTCCTACTGGCACATTGCGTCGGCAAGTCGAGCACTTCACCACTCGCGACGACGTGCTGTACCGTCACAACTACGCACCCGGTGGACGAGAGTGGCTACTCGTGATTCCACGTCATCTGCGATCCGAAATTTGTTCCACAATTCATGACGACCCCTAATGTGGCCACGCAGGTTTCCTGAAGACTTATTCTTGCATACGGCTCTGATATTACTGGCGTGGCATGTACCGTTTTATACGACAGTACGTTCGGGCTTGCTCGACGGGCCAGAAACGAGACTCCTTCTCATCACGCCAGTGGTACCTTATTACCCCTACCGTGCCCACCCCGACCATTTGACCGTGTCGGCATCGATATCTATGGTCCCCTTCCCAACACTGCAGCCGGTAACCACTGGATCATAGTTGCCGTTGATCACCTCACGCGGTATGCCAAAACTTAATCCCTTCCCTCGTCTACAGCAAAAGACGTTGCGGCTTTCGTTCTTCACAACATCGTATTACATCATGGAGCACCTCGAGAGTTACTGAAGATAACGTGGTCGCGTATTCTCGTCAGACGTCATCACAGTATTGCTGCGTGAGTGCCACGTCATTCACCGCACTACAAGTGCATATCATCCCTAGACCAACGGAATGACGGAGCGCTTCAACCGCCCCCTTGGCGACATGCTCTTTATGTACATACCGTCAGACCACTCTAATTGGGACCGAGTGCTTACGTTTACGTTCGCCAATAATACCGCCATTCAAAGCACTACTGGGTTCTCTCCTTTTTTCCTTCTTTACGGACGCGAACCTTCTTGCACTATGGACACTATTCTTTTACACAGACTTGACTCCTCAGAGTCCACGACTCTGTCTCAAGCCGCTACATACACTGAATAGTGCCGCCAACTGGCAAGATCATTCACAAACTAAGACCAAGGACGCCGAAAGCACCACCATGACGCATCAGTTAACACTACTTTCTACGATCCAGGTGCACTCGTCTGGCTGCATGTCCCTTCTGCTACACCTGGCCTCTCTACCCAGTTGGTCCCCAAGTATCATGGCCCATATCGTATACTACAAATAACGTAACCGGTGAATTACCTCATCGAGCCACTGGGACCATCTTCTGACCAACGTCGTCGTGGCCAGGAAATTGGCCACGTGTCGAGACTTAAACCCTGCTACGACCCTCCCGTGTTTACTTGTCCATAAGTCGCCAGGATGGCTCCTTAATTCACGGAGAGTAATGGTAATGAATTTGAATAACAGACGCTCTGCTGCTACTGAAGAAGACGATGATGATCGGTGTTAGTAGTAGTAGCTCGCGCACGCCACTCCCCGGTAGCCATACCTGCCTCTTAAAGCACCTGTCATCAAGCTGCGTCTGAAGCTTTCTCGACGTACAACACCTATATATATATATATAAATAAATAAATATATATATATATATATATATATATATATATATATATATATATATAAAGGAAAGAAGTGTATACCTAATACTTAAGGGCTCGTTTTTCAGTGTTTTGACACAATATTAATGAGATCGAACACACAATAATGCTCACGGCAAGTTATTCTTTTACCCACTTTTCGTTCTTATTTACATTACATTGATTCTAATAACTTCCCCTATGCATTATTCTCTGTTATATCTCATTAATATATATATATATATATATATATATATAGATATATATATATATATATATATATATATATATATATATATATATATATATATATATATATATATATATATATATATATATATTGCCACCTACTTCTAGTAGTGGGTCCTATGCCAAGGTGAAGGCTCACACCACAGAGAAGAAAGAAGTGCGTGTGCCCCCCCCCCCCCCCCCGCTCTGGAAACAAGCCCAACCGACGCGCTTTGTTACAGCCCTGTTGCTCAGACGTCAATAAACTTTGTCGACACCCCTGGAGCGACGTGACGATTGGTGGAGGTGCTGGGTAGCCCCTCACGGATGTTTCAGACCCCTCCTGGAAGCGGCACCACAAGCCCAGTGCGAGTCAACACTCCCGCTCATTGGACAAGCCGCAGGATCAGGGGATTGCCACCCGAAGCTGACCCTACAGTTCACACCAGTATGATGAGCACGTCCGTTCAAATCACTTTAACAGGTACGGAAAACCCCCCGGTGACTCGGTACACCCTCGAAAGTCCACAGGTTCCGACACCGTTTCACGGCACCGAGCTCGAAGACGTCGAGGGCTGGTTGGTCGACTTCGAACGTGTGGCTGCTTTGAACGACTGGAACGACGCGGCCAAACTACGGCGTGTGTACTTCTATTTGGTGGATGGAGCACATACCTGGTACATGAATCACGAGGAACAGACGACATCGTGGCCCGAATTCCGCCGCCGGCGGTTGGATACTTACAGAAGTGCTGATCGCCACGAACGAGCGGAGCGAGCGATCCAGGCCCGTTTCCAGATGCCCAATGAAACTGTAATGACCTATGTAGAAGATATGACGCGCCTGGTCCGACAGGCTGATCCGAGTATGACAGAAGAAAAGAAGTTGCGTCACCTGATACGGGGAGTTAAGGAGCAGCTTTTCGCTGGCCTTGTACGGAGCCCTCCGAACACGGTCGCCGAGTTTTTGTCCGAAGCCGGCACGATGGAAAAGATGCTTCAGCATCGATCCACCTTGTATGAGCGGCAAGTGGACACGTCCACTGGTCAAGTTCTCACGACTTTTGGGAGCAACACCGAGTATCTGCGTGACCTTATCCGCTCTATACTACACGAGGAGCTGCAAAAGGCTGCCACACCACCACTACCTACGGTGAGTTCCATTGCAAGCATCGTCAAGGACGAGCTGCATCATGCCCTTTGTGACCCTGTGAGTCTGGATAACGGCACACCCGCCCCAGCTGACTACCACCGTGCGACCTACGCGGAAGCCTTGAAGCACCCAGCTTCCTCTTCCCCACTGTTTGTTCAGGCACCTCCTACGGTTTCACCTCAGTCGGTGCAGCCTCTACGGTACTACGAGAACACACGTACGCCCCCACCCCTCGTTTACGCCAGCCCTGTGCATCTTGCGGAACAACCAGCACACTACCTTGACGACAGACGTGCTTCGCCTCGGAAATCTGATGTTTGGCGCACTCCTGATCGCCGACCTTTGTACTTCCACTGCGGTGAAGTGGACCATTTGTACCATACCGCCAGTGTCCAGTGTCCATACCGCCGAGGCGCCAGTGTCCATGCCGGCGCCTCGGGCTGCGCGGCTTTTCAGTATATTCAGCGCCTCCTCGGTATGGCCAGCGACCCCGGGACATTGAGGACTACCTGGCTCAACAGTGCATGCCACCCACCGCCTTTTGGGCGGCAGCCGCGCTCACCGTCGCCGAGGCGCTTTTCATCTTGCTGGCGCACGGTCCCCCAGTCCCCACTGGGAAAACTAAAGCAAGTGACCCATGGAGGCGAGGTCGCTGGCAGTCGACGTGCTGAAGACCTCCGATCGACGCTAACAGTAAAGGGTGTAGATTCGACTGAGCGATATGTGCGGCTTTCTCTTGATATACCGGTGCTGATAGACGGCTATACAGTAGGTGCTTTAGTTGATACCGGGGCTGACTATTCGATACTAAGCGGGAAAATGACCAGACTACTAAAGAAGGTAATCATGCCCTGGCATGGCTCCGTGATTCGAACGGCTGGTGGCCTCACCGTCTCTCCGCTTGGAACCTGCATGAGTAGAGTTTGGCTCTGCGGTTATACTTTTGTAGCAAGTTTCTTTGTGCTCCGTGAATGTTCACGCGACGTTATTCTTGGTGTTGACTTCCTGCAGGAGTATGGAGCTGTCATTTACCTTCAAGAGAATCGCATCACCTTCTGAGCCGACCGAGCAATCGACAAGCAGGACGACCAACAACGTGCCGACGCTCTTCGTGTTTCTGCTATAACGCTTCCTCCAAGAGTGCTCCTGTATAACGCTTCCTCTAAGAGACAGTGTTATTGTCGACGTCACATGCTGTGGATTGCGAAATGGTGAAGCGATTGCAGAAAGTAATTTTGAACACCTGCTGACTCAAGGTGTTTGTGTGGCTAGGAGTATCATACAGCTACGTGATGGCCGATCTCAACTGCTCGTTACAAATTTCAGCAAGGAACACCAACACCTTTTCCGTGGCACTTCGTTAGCATTTGCAGATGAATTAGGAACCGTTCCCATCTGCTTCTCGTCAGACGCAGTGGAGCCCGCCGATACGTCTCTAAACAATATCGATATTAACTCTAACCTCACACCAGAAAACCAGACTGCACTGCGAAAACTCTTGCTTGAATTCAAGTCATGCTTCGCTGCTTCCTCTAAGGTGCGCCAGACTTCCATCACTAGGCACAGAACCATCACTTACGACGACGCCCGCCCAGTACACCAACAACCTCACCGTGTGTCAGCGAAGGAACGAGAAGCCATTCGCACGCAAGTTAGAGAAATGCTTGACGACGGCATCATCGAGCCTTCCAACAGTGCGTGGTCCTCTCCGGTCGTGCTAGTCAAGAGGAAAGACGGAATGCTACGTTTTTGTGTTGATTACCGGAAGCTGAACAGCGTGATTAAAAAAGACGTGTACCCGCTGCCACGCAACGACGACTCGTTAGACAGATTATGCCACGCCCACTATTTTTCCTCTTTGGATTTAAAAAGCGGATACTGGCAGATTGAGGTTGACGAGCGAGACCGGGAGAAAACGGCCTTTGTTACCCCTGATGGCCTGTACGAATTTCGAGTCCTTCCTTTTGGTTTGTGCTCAGCACACGAAACCTTCCAGCGAATGATGGACACTGTGCTTACTGGTCTGAAGTGGCAAACTTGTCTCGTATACCTTGATGATGTTGTCGTTTTTTCTGAAACCTTTCAGCAACATTTTCACCACCTCGGGAGTGTGCTACAGGCTATTCAATCAGCAGATCTTACACTCAAACCGCAGAAGTGTCACTTTGGTTATGAAGAGCTCAAATTCTTTGGCCATGTAGTCAACGCCAAAGGAGTCCGACCCGACCCCGACAAACTTGCCGCTATAGCCGCGTTTCCGCATCCTACAGACAAAAAAACTGTTCGGCGCTTTCTGGGCTTGTGCGCCTACTATCGACGATTTATTAGAGGGTTTTCGAAAATAGCGGAACCCTTGACTCGCCTTACACGCGACGACACAACGCCTGTATGGGCTACCGAACAACAAGCTGCTTTTGCCGAGCTACGACAGCGGATGCAGTCAGCCCCTGTTCTTGCGCATTTTGACGATGATGCTGACACAGAGGTGCACACTGACGCCAGTAACATCAGCCTCGGCGCAGTGCTCGTCCAGCATCAACTCGGCAAAGAACGAGTCATTGCCTATGCCAGCCGCTCACTGTCCCGTACCGAGGTGAATTACACGACCACAGAGAAAGAGTGTCTCGCAGTAGTGTGGGCGATCACCAGTTTCGCCCGTACCGCTGAGTTCGTGTGCCCACCAGCTCATATTAGGCTGGGATTTTCTGTCTACGGCGAAAGCTTCCATCTGCTGTCGAGAAAATGTCGTTTATATGATGAAAACTGACTATGCCCTGTATGCGGATGACAAGCCCGTTCACTTGCTCGCTGCTGAAGATACCGAGCTACCACCTGGTCATCAGCGGATAGTTGCCATAACTTCTAATGTGATCGACTCTGGTGACGTGTTTGTCCAACCATCTGCACGCTGTCTCACAAGAGGTATAGCCCTTGCTTCAGGTCTAGTGCGGTTCCACAATGGCTCCGGACTTCTTTACGCTACAAACCAGACTTCTGAGAAAATTCTCATTCCTAAAGGCACCACAATGGCTTGCGTTTCTGAATCTCAACCTGTCTCTGTTGTCCCGCTTATGCCAGCGTGTTCTGACCTTCCTTCTATTGGACGTTCATCAAGCGTTTCTGTTCTTTCTGCGACTATTAATTAGTTCAGAACTGACCTCTTCACAGACAGATGAGTTGCTTGCCTTGATACAAAAGCATAGGAGATTGTTTGATGCCCATTCCTCGTCTCTGGGACAGACGTCCATTATTAGGCATCGTATCTAGACCGATGGCACTTCCATCGTACGCCGTCGACCATATCGCGTCTCTTCGTCCGAGCGTCAGATCATTGAACAAAATGTAGCCGATATGCTGCAACGGAACATTATACGTCCCTCCACGACTCCTTGGTCATTTCCTGTTGTTTTAGTAAGGAAAAAAGATGGCTCCGTGCGATTTTGCGTGGACTACAGAGCACTTAATAAGATTACCCACAAGGATGTTTACCCCATGCCGCGCATAGACGATGCTTTGGATTCACTGTAAGGTGCTGAGTACTTCTCAAGCCTAGACCTGCGTTCAGGTTACTGGCAAATACCCATGCACGAGGATGACAAAGAAAAGACAGCGTTTTCAACACCAGATGGGCTGTACGAATTCAACGTCATGCCATTCGGCCTTTGTGATGCTCCAGCAACATTCGAGCGGATGATCGACACTGTTTTACGAGGCTTGAAGTGGAAGACTTGCTTGTGCTATTTAGACGATATCGTTATTTTCTCGTCAACCTTCCCTCAGCACTTGCAACGACTGAACAAAGTTCTTACGTGCCTTGCAAACGCAGGCCTTCAGCTGAACACCAAGAAGTGCCGTTTTGCGAGCAAGACGATTAAAGTGTTAGGCCACATCGTAAGCAAGGACGGTATTCGTCCCGATCCTGACAAGATTTCCGCTGTCCAACACTTGTCGCGTCTTGAAAAATCCAAAGACTTGCGCAGTTTCCTCGGCCTCGCTTCTTATTTTCGCTGATTCATTCGAGACTTCGCCTCAATAGCTTCACCATTGCACAAGTTGCTCTGATCAAGCGTCGCCTTTGTGTGGTCTCCTGTATGTGAAGCGGCGTTTGCTCAACTGAAGTGTGCACTCACATCCGAACCAGTCCTCTGCCATTTCGACGAAACCGCGCCTACGCTCCTGCATACAGACGCTAGTGGTCGAGGCATTGGTGGAATTCTCCTACAGCGAGACAAATCTTCGCGTGAAAAAGTCGTCGCATACGCGAGCCGTGCACTGACCCCTGCCGAAAAGAATTATACCATCACCGAACAGGAGTGCCTCGCGGTCGTATGGTCGATACAAAAGTTTCGACCTTATCTCCACGGCCGCCACTTTACTGTGGTTACGGACCATCACGCCTTGTGCTGGCTCTCGACAATCAAGAACTTGTCCGGCCGCCTTGGTCGCTGGATTCTTCGCTTACAAGAATACGACTTCACGATCACATACAAGTCGGGAAACAAGCATCAAGACGCCGACGCACTTTCGCGTTGCCCGCTCTCTTCGGAGCCACTTAACAAACCCGCCACTGGCGCACTCGAGAAGCTTTCGGCCATCTCTTCCCTACATGTTCCGTCATTAGCTACTGTGGACCCAACTTCTCCAAGCGGTTTGTTCTTATCTCACCAACGTGCAGAGCCCTACTGTCGCCGCATCATGGACCGTCTTGACGGAACTTGCTGGCCTGCTAACGCCCGTCTTCACTGACAGCTGACGCAATTCAAGCTCAACAACCACGTCCTTTACCGTCATATCTACCATCCTGATGGTAAACGCTGGGTGCCCGTTCTACCTCGCTCTCTTCGGGCTCAAGTCCTCAAGACATATCACGACGACATGTCTGCTGGACACATGGGCTTCCAGAAAACGTATGAACGCATAAGATCCCAATACTACTGGCCGGGCTTGTCCACCTGTGTCGCGAAGTACGTTGCCTCATGCGCCCTTTGTCAGCGTCACAAGCTACATACATCGACTCGAAGTAAACAATTACAACCGCTCCCGTGTCCCCTGCAACCATTCGAGGTAGTTGGCATTGACCTGTATGGTCCGCTTCCTACGACTATCAGGGGCAATCGATGGATAGTTACAGCTGTCGACCACCTGACCCGCTACGCCGAAACAGCTCCCGTGCCTTCTGCATCAGCTTCGGAAGTGGCCGACTTCATCCTTCGAGCCACAATCCTTCGACACGGAGCTCCTTGTGTAATTCTGAGCGACCGTGGAAGAGTATTTTTTTTCAGAACTCGTTGAAAAAGTGCTCAAGGCATCCGGCACTACACACAAAACAAGCTCCAGTTACCATCCTCAGACGAACGGCCTGACTGAGCGCTTTCATCGTACACTGTCAGATATGATAGCGATGTATATCGAACCCGACCACAGAAACTGGGACACCATTTTGCCATTTGTCACTTTTGCGTATAATACCTCTGTACAGCACACAACCGGTTACTCGCCATTCTACCTCGTCCACGGTCGCTTCCCTTCTTCTTTCCTCGATGTTTCGTTCTTCTTTGCGCCTGTCAAACCATGTTCATCTTCAAGTGATGAATACGTGTCTCGTCTACTTCATTGCCGCCCGCTGGCTCGCGTCAACACTGAAGCCAAGCAACAGGATCGCAAGCTTGAATATGATGCCTCTCATCGTGCCGTGTCTTTCAGCCCTGGCGACGAAGTCCTCCTTCTTATACCCATTCGCACTCCCGGACTGTGCGAGAAATTTCAATTACGTTTTATTGGCCCCTACACTGTCTTGGAGCAAACATCTCCTGTGAATTATCGCGTGGCACCCGTTCTTCTTCCGAAAGACCGTCGCTACAAGGCAGCAGAAATAGTCCACGTATCCCGCATGAAGCCTTTCATAGGGCGTTCATCTTCGCTTTAAACTGCGGCCAACAACTGCGGTCAGGATGACCGCTTTCACGTGGGGGGGGGATGTTAGTGTAGGCATTCATTAAGCACATCTGCTCTCTTTACACATAATCATCATCGTGAGTGGTCGACATCTTCATCTGCTGTGGGAACTTGGCTTGTCTGAGTTCTGTGCCTTGGGCGTGGTCGCTTCATCGTGTCTTCCGGGCCTAATAAAGGTTGCCTTCACCGTACATCACAATATATATATATATATATATATATATATATATATATATATATATGTATTGTCACGTTAAAAAGACAGGAGACGTTTTTAAGGCGTCCTCACAAAAGTCCGAAGAGCGGTCGGCTCAGCGCAGCCAAAAAACAGAACAATGGCACGAGGGGAACTGCCACTTCGTCTGCCTCTTTTGCGCTGGCAGATCAAGCGCGCGGCACTGCCCCTCCTCCCTGAAGAGCATCGCCTCGATGCTAAACGAAGCGTGTATCGTAAAAAAAAAGACATTGTCACAGTGTGTGGTACGGTTTTAACCGCACCACGTGCACAATCTCGGGTCGTAGCTGTCGGCGTCGGGGTGGTTGGCTTCCGTCCGGAAGGACTTCGTAATTGACGTCGCTCACTTGTCGTAGCACTTTGTACGGGCCAAAATACCGACTGAGAAGCTTCTCAGAGAGACCTTTGCAGCGCACAGGGGTCCAAACTAACACCTGGTCACCTGGTTTATAATCGACTTGTCTGTGGCAGCGGTTGTAGCGCTGTGCATCGACGCCTTGTTGTTTCTTGATGTTTACGCGGGCTAGTTGACGTGCTTCCTCGGCTCGTTGCACGAAACACTCAGCATCTTCGTCGAGATCCTCGATGTTGTCAATGTCGCATGGGAGCATTGCGTCCAACATCGTCTGAACGTCCCGACCGTATAGAAGACGAAACGGAGTGAATCGTGTGGTCTCTTGCGTAGCGGTATTATACGCGAATGTTACGTAAGGCAGTATTTCATCCCACGTCTTGTGCTGTACGTCTATGTACATAGACAGCATATCAGTCATCGTTTTGTTAAGCCGCTCGGTCAGTCCATTTGTCTGAGGGTGATACGCTGTTGTCTTGCGATGCGTGGAGTAACTTAACTGAAAAACTTGTTCAAGGAGCCTTGCTGTAAACGCTGTTCCTCGGTCTGTGATGACACAGGATGGAGCACCGTGGCGTAATACAATTCTCTCGATGAAAAACTGAGCAACTTCACAAGCCGTGCTTTTAGGAAGCGCCTTAGTTTCAGCATAGCGGGTTAGATAATCTGTAGCGACGATTATCCACTTGTTGCCGGAAGATGACAAGGGAAACGGACCCAGGAGGTCCATGCCGACTTGATCGAAGGGTGTTCTGGGTGGCTCGATAGGGTGAAGTAATCCCGCAGGCTTAACAGATGGGGATTTTCGGCGCTGGCATTCGCGGCAGGCTTGAACGTACTGTTTAACGCAAGCGGCAAGTTTCGGCCAGTAGTAAGACTTTCGTACCCTAGCGATGGTTCGGGTGATGCCCAGATGGCCCGATGGAGGCTCGTTGTGGCAGGCAAATAGAATTTCCTCACGCAGCTCTGCGGGGACGACCAACAGGTAAGTTTTGTTGCTGGCGGCTGCGTTCTTCTTGTACAACACGCCCTGTCGTAAGCAGAAGGATGACAATCCGCGAGTTATATGCTGGGGCAGTGATACGTTGCGGCCCTCTAGATGTTCAATGATAGGTCGCAATTGAGCATCTGCTCGCTGCCGTAAAGCCAAGTCTGTTACGCTTACGGAGCCAAGGAAAGGGCAGTCCTCTTCGAAGCTCTGAGCGGCAGGCTCAACTGGCGCGCGTGACAACGTGTCCGCATCTTCGTGTGCACGACCGGACTTGTACACGATAGTGACGTCGTACTCCTGCAGACGTAGGCTCCACCTTGCCAGTCGTCCGGAGGGGTCTCTGAGGTTCGCAAGCCAGCACAGCGAGTGATGATCCGTCACTACTCTGAATGGACGGCCGTAAAGGTAAGGTCGAAACTTAGCAATTGCCCACACGACAGCAAGGCACTCCTTCTCCGTGGTACTGTAGTTTGACTCCGGGCGTGTTAGGGTTCGGCTTGCGTAGGCGATAACCTTTTCAATTCCCTCCTGCCGTTGGACGAGTACCGCGCCCAGACCGACGTTACTGGCGTCGGTATGAATTTCTGTTTCGGCTTCCTCGTCGAAATGTCCAAGAACAGGTGGTGATGCCAGGCGAAGCCGAAGCTCTGTGAATGCTGATTCTTGTTCAGCACTCCAAACGAACGGCGTATCGTCTCTAGTGAGTCTAGTTAATGGTTCGGCAATTTTCGAAAAATTGCCTATAAAGCGCCGGTAGTACGCGCATAGACCAAGAAACCGCCGCACACTTTTCTTATCGGCAGGAGTCGGGAAGGCTGCGACAGCGGCGGTTTTCTCAGGGTCAGGACGGACGCCTTCTGCGCTTACGACATGTCCAAGGAACTTTAGTTCTTCGTAACCGAAATGGCATTTTTGCGGCTTTAACGTAAGGTTAGCCGTCCGAATCGCCTCAAGTACCTGTCGTAGTCGCTTCAGATGTTCGGAGAAGCTGGTTGAAAACACGACCACATCATCCAAGTACACAAGGCAGCTTTGCCATTTTAAGTCAGTCAACACAGTGTCCATCATGCGTTGGAAGGTAGCTGGCGCAGAGCAGAGTCCGAACGGTAGCACCCGAAATTCGTAGAGGCCATCCGGCGTGACAAAGGCGGTTTTTTCACGGTCGCGCTCATCAACCTCAATTTGCCAGTAGCCACTCTTTAAATCCAGGGAAGAAAAATACTTCGCTCGTCGTAGTCGGTCAAGCGAGTCATCAATACGCGGCAGCGGATAAACATCTTTTTTTGTGACGTTGTTGAGCTTTCTGTAATCTACACAGAAGCGAAGCGTACCGTCCTTCTTCTTAACCAGAACGACCGGTGAGGACCAGGGACTGTTCGAAGGCTGGATAACGCCGTCGTCGATCATTTCTTTCACTTGCTGCTTGATAGCTGCGCGTTCTGTCGGCGAGACGCGGTATGGCTGTTGGTGAATAGGTCTTGCGTCGTCGTAAGTGATTATCCTGTGCTGTGTAATTGGCGTCTGACTCACTTTAGACGACTGAGCAAAGCACGCCCTGAATTCAAACAATAGCTCTCGCAAGGCCCTCTGGTTCTCTTCCGGCAGTGCACTGTTCATGTCAACATCTATTACGGTTTGTCCATCGCGGCTACTGTCTTCACAGGCAAAACACTCAATGACGTCCTCCAAGGCTTCAGCGTAGGCGACCGCAGTGCCCCGGAAAAGGTGACGATGCTCATTGGTGAAATTTGTAATCATGACCTCGGCTGTACCGTTCCGAATGTCAATGATGCCTCGTGCCACAGAAATTCCAAGCGCCAGCAGCAGGGAGACGTTGCACTCTGCCACTGTTTCACCGTCACTGGTTCCTTCGGAAGTCACCTGAATTAGGATACTTGCACGAGGTGGTATTGTGACACTGTCGTCGGAAACACGGAGGGCGGTTGTACGGCGGTTGGAGTCCCTTGACGTAGCGTTGACTGTCGAAAAGGAAATGCAGCGTCGCCGTAGGTCGATTACGGCGCCATATTCCCGAAGAAAATCGAGGCCGAGAATTAATTCGCGGGAGCAGTCACGTAGCACGATGGAGCTGACCAAAAACGTGCAGCCTCGTATTTGTAGCCTGGACGTGCACAAACCAACCGGCGTTACAACATGTCCGCCAGCTGTACGTACATGCGATCCTGTCCAAGGCATTATCACTTTCTTCAAGGTACGTGCCAATTGTCCGCTAATAATCGAGTAGTCAGCACCAGTGTCTATTAAGGCAGTTAAATTGCGACCGTCGAGCATCACAGGTATGTCCATTGAAAAGTCGCTCAGCTGGGATACAGGCGCCGGCGTAGTCGAATTTCCGTTGGTCCGATGTCGCGTCGATTGGAGGGCGAGGTCTTCATCACGTCGAGAATCAGCGGCCTCGCCTCGAAAGGTCGCTGGCGTTAGTTTTCCAGGCGGGGGCTCGGAGACCGTCCTTGCGGCCTTCGATTTCCGTTGCCTGAATAAGACGACGACCGCGGTGACGGTGAGCGCGACTGACGCCTGAGTGGGACGTTCTGCCGAGCGATAAAATCTTCAATTTCTGGTGGTCTCTGTCCAAACCGGGGGCGGGGTGAATTGGCAGGAAAACCCTGCAGCCCAAGTCGGCGGTACTGGCAGTCTCGGTAGAGGTGACCCGCTTCACCGCAGTGGTAGCAAAGCGGTCGTCGGTCGGGCATGCGCCATATGTCGGATTTACGCATGACGGGTCGAGTGTCTGCAAAATAAGGGACCACCTGTGCGGACTGCAGTGTGGCGTACGGGGTTGCGGCTGGTAGTGGGACTGGTGCAGGTGCGTTGTGTTCGAACGTGTCGGTATAAGTGGTGCGCTGGAAACCACTCACTGGGGATGGTGTCGTGGACGACGGAACGGTGCGTCTCAATACGTCTGCGTAGGTCACCCCTAGAGGTTCACTTGAAGTTGCGAACGCCCGAAGTGGTGCAGCAACCTGCGTTGGTGTCTCGCGACGAGGTGTGCCGAGCGCATGCTGAACTTCGTCACGTATGATGGTGGCGATGCAATTCGTGGAAGGCTGCTGCTGCGCCTGGTTCAGCTGTTGCAGCTGTTGCAGCTCGTCGCGAACAACCGAACGTATCAGCTCGCGAAGCGCTCCCACGTCGGTCGGGAACGAGCCTAGCCCGGTGGTATAGGTAGCATTCACTTGCCGATCGTACTGGTTCCGCTGCTGCAGCGCCTTTTCCATGGCGACGGCTTCAGTGAGGAACTCCGCAACCGTTCTAGGCGGACTACGAATGAGTCCAGCGAAGAGCTGCTCTTTCACACCTCGCATCAAGTGTCGCAGCTTCTTGTCTTCCGGCATGGTTGGATCGGCGCGAGTGAACAGATGAACCATATCCTCCACGTATGTAGCCACACCTTCATTAGGCATCTGCATGCGGGACTGGAGGGCCCTTTCAGCGCGCTCTCGACGATCGAGACTCGAGTACGTTTCGCGGAGCCTGTGACAGAACTCATGCCACGACGTTAGGAGGCCCTTGCGGTTCTGGAACCATGTGCGAGCACCATCCAGAAGACTAAAGTACACATTCTTGAGCTTCGCTACTTCGTCCCACCCGTTGAAATCCGCTACGTACTCGTACTCAGCCAGCCAATCTTCCACATCTTCATAGAGGCCACCACGGAAGGGACTCGGAACACGTGGTTTTTGCAGCGTGTAATGAGTGGGTGCAGCTGCGGGTGCAGCGGTTGGAGCAGCGGCGGCTCCAGCGGCAGGGGGAAGCGGTGACAGCAACAGTATTCTCCATACCAGTCGACGTACTTGTACTGTGAGGCACAAACTCGGGGGACAGTCCTCGAATCCTCCGACTGAAACGGTGTACCGGCGTAAGCTCTGGGTTTTGGGTCACGTTCCGGCTGCTAGAAGGAGTCTGTTGCATAGGTGAGGTTACCCAGCACCTCCACCATTAAAATGTCACGTTAAAAAGACAGGAGACGTTTTTAAGGCGTCCTCACAAAAGTCCGAAGAGCGGTCGGCTCAGCGCAGCCAAAAAACAGAACAATGGCACGAGGGGAACTGCCACTTCGTCTGCCTCTTTTGCGCTGGCAGATCAAGCGCGCGGCAATATATATATATATATATATATATATATATATATATATATATATATATATATATATATATATATATATATATATATATATAAATACTCCTCCCTGTTGTGGTGGTCTAATGGTCATAATGCTTGACTGCTAACTTGAAGATAGCGAATCGAGTCTCGGCTGCATTTTCTATGGAGGCAAAAATGTTTGAGGCCTGTGTACTTAGATTTAAATGCACGTTAAAGAAACCCAGGTGGTCGAAATTTCTGGAGGCTTTCACCATGGCATTTTTGACGATCATGTCTTGGTTTTGGGACATTAAACCACAGATAGTGTTGTTTTTATTAAAAAGACTCTACAGAGGCATTATGTTTGGTGAGGAGCCACGCCAGGCGTCGCACCATGCGAGTTGCACACTGAGAGGATGGCTTGAAGCTTGCAACCCACTGTAAAGGGCTTGGCTGTGCATCTCTCAGGACTACTCATTAAGTTTGACGAACCAGCAGCCACAGCATTAACTAAGCGTGGAGCTACGCTAGTGCACATATTGTCTTCAAGATGCATTTTTTTCCATGCCTTGTACCAGCTCTTTCTTGCAGCTATGGTGGCGTTTCTATAAAGGCGGAATATTACCTTGTGTAATTGGACTGAGGTGCAGTAACAATGTCTGTATGGATAAAATAAGAAAACCTCAACTGCAGTGCCTCACATCAACGTTTATGAGTCAATTACCCTACAAAATCGATTGGTTGCATGCGATGTTGCACTCCAGCAGACTGATTTGATATGAAACTCTAATACATTAAATATTTAATTGTCACATTTAGGAAGTGACAAGGCAAATACATGAAAAAAAGATGACAAGCATAGGAAGACTAGAATCATGACACCAGATGAAGAGAAAGACGAGGTGGAAGCTTATAAATGAGAAGGTCAACACTTTTTAAAATTTTCTGAATTAACTTTAAGAATGCAACAGTTCCTATTTTGTGTCAAACCCAGTATTTTTTTCAAAGAGCATTGGTCCTAGGTACACAAACCTCGAGTGTTGTTTGTTTAACCCCCACTAGATGTTTTAAATGTTAATATATTCGTGATCATTCCATCAGACAAACCCAATCGGCAATGTGCAAAAGAACTCAATATCTTTTCAACGAATGCTAAACATTTGCCCTTGAAGTACGTGTCTTAATAGACGGATGCCTGTCTAAATTAGAAATTAGCACTTTATTTGCAATAGATGAGTCTGCGAGTGATGAAAAAGCAGGTGTGGGCATTTTTTTCTTTTCACTCATTATTCTGGTCCTTTTCGTTACGCCTCCTAGATTCTACACCCATATTTGAAGGAGAATGAACAGCTATTATTTTAGTTCTTTTGAAACTTCCTGTGACTCATTTGACAGCTGTGTTAATGATTGATTTGTTATCCATGTGTCTATTCTTATCATTGTCATCGCAATCAGCTGTTATAATACATTTCAATTTCGTACACTCTTCCGAGATGTAACTCTCGTACACATGTGCATTGGTTAAAGTGGGGAGCTCGATCCCTGAGGTAGGTAATCAGTTGACAACAATACTTGTTAGCCTAGCATTAACATGTCGTGACGTCTGCCCAATATATATATATATATATATATATATATATATATATATATAGATATATATATATATATATATATATATATATATATATATATATATATATATATATATATATATATATATATATATATATATATATCATCAGCCTGACTACGTCCACTGCAGGACAAAGGCCTCTCCCATGTTCCGCCAGTTAACCTGGTCCTGTGCTTGCTGTTGCCAATTTATACCCGCAAACTTCTTAATCTCATCTGCCCACCTAACCTTCTGTCTCCCCCTAACCCGCTTCCCTTCTCTGGGAATCCAGTTAGTTACCCTTAATGACCAGCGGTTATCCTGTATACGCGCTACATGCCCGGCCCATGTCCATTTCCTGTTCTTTATTTCAACTATGATATCCTTAACCCCCGTTTCTCCCCTAATCCACTCTGCTCTCTTCTTGCCTCTTAAGGTTACACCTACCATTTTTCTTTCCATTGCTCGCTGCGTCGTCCTCAATTTAAGCTGAACCCTCTTTGTAAGTCTCCAGGTTTCTGCTCCGTAGCTAAGTACCGGCAAGATGCAGCTGTTATATACCTTCCTCTTGAGGGATAGTGGCAATCTACCTATCATGATTTGAGAGTGCTTGCAAAATGTGCTCTACTCCATTCTTATTCTCCTACTTACTTCAATCTCGTTGTTCGGCTCCGCGGTTATTACCTGCCCTAAGTAGGCATAGTCTTTTACAACTTGAAGTGCACTATTACCTATCTCGAAGTGCTGCTCTCTTCCGAGGTTGTTGTACATTACTTTCATTTTCTGCAGATTAATTTTAAGACCCACCTTTCTGCTCTCCTTGTCTAACTCCGTAATCATGAGTTGCAATTCGTCCCCTGAGTTACTCAGCAATGCAATGTCATCGGCGAAGCGCAGGTTACTAAGGTATTCTCCATTACCTCTTATCCCTAACTGTTCCCATTCTAGGCTTCTGAAAACTTCCTGTAAGCACGCGGTAAATAGCATTGGGGAGACTGTGTCCCCCTGCCTTACACCCTTCTTGATTGGTATTCTGTTGCTTTCTTTATGAAGCACTATGGTAGCAGTTGATCCCCTGTAGATTTCTTCCAGAATGTTTACATATACTTCATCTACGCCCTGATTCCGCAGTGTCTGCATGACGGCTGATATTTCTACTGAATCAAACGCCTTCTCGTAATCTATGAAGGCTATGTATAGTGGTTGGTTATACTCTGAGCATTTCTCTATTACCTGATCGATAGTATGGGTGTGGTCAATTGTTGAGTAGCCTGTTCGAAATCCTGCTTGTTCCTTTGGTTGATCGAATTCTAATGTTTTCTTTACTCTGTTAGCAATTACCTTTGTAAATAGCTTGTATACTACAGAGAGTAAGCTGATCGGCCTGTAATTCTTCAAGTCCTTGTCCTCTCCTTCTTTCTTATGTATTAAGATGATGTTCGCGTTCTTCCAAGACTCTGGTACTCTTCCCGTCATGAGACACCTCGTAAACAGGGTGGCTAGTTTTTCTAACACAATCTGTCCTCCATCTTTCAGCAGATCTGATGTTACCTGATCCTCACCAGCAGCTTTGCCTCTTTGCATGCTCTCCAAAGCTTTTCTGACTTCTTCTATCATTACTGGTGGGGTGTCGTCTGGGTTACTGCTAGTTCTTATAGTATTAAGGTCGTGGTTGTCTCGGCTACTATACAGATCTCTGTAAAACTCCTCCGCTATTTTAACTATCCTATCCATATTGGTAGCTATTTTGCCTTCTTTGTCCCTTAGTGCATACATCCATCTTTTGCCTATCCCAAGTTTCCTCTTCACTGTTTTGATGCTTCCTCCGTTTTTCAGAGCGTGTTCAATTCTCTCCATGTTATACCTTCTTACATTGCATACCTTACGTCTATTAATCAACTTCAAAAGCTCTGCCAGTTCTATTTTGTCTGTTGTACTTGACACTTTAATTCTTAATTCTTAATTAGGTTCTTCGTTTCCTGGGAAAGCTTGCCAGTTTCCTGTCTAACAGCCCTGCCTCCAACTTCCACTGCACACTCCGTAATGATACTCGTCAGATTATCATTCATTGTATCTCATTGTATCTACGCTAAGGTTGGTTTCCTCACTAAGAGCCGAGTACCTGTTCAGCAGCGACACTCTGAATTCCTGTACTTTCCCTCTCAGTGCTAGCTCATTGATTGGCTTCTTGCGTATCAGTTTCTGTCGTTCCTTCTTCAAGTCTAGGCGAATTCGAGACCGTACCATTCTATGGTCACTGCATCGTACCTTGCCAACCACTTCCACATCCTGCACGATTCCTGGGTGTGCACTCATTATAAAGTCTATTTCGTTCTTATTTTCGCCATTAGGGCTCCTCCATGTCCGCTTGCGGCTTTCTCGTTTTCGGTAGAAGGTATTCAAAATCCGTAAATTATTGCGTTCTGCGAATTCTACTAGTAGCTCTCCTCTGGCGTTTCTAGTACCGATGCCATAATCTCCTACTGCCTGGTCTCCTGTCTGCTTCTTCCCTACCTTTGCATTAAAGTCGCCCATCACTATAGTATACTGTGTTTTTACCTTACTCATTGCCGATTCCACGTCTTCATAGAAGCTTTCAACTGAAGCGTCATCATGGCTGGATGTAGGCGCGTAAGCCTGTACTACCTTCATCTTGTATCTTTTATTTAGTTTAATTACGATACCTACCACCCTTTCATTAATGCTATAGTATTCCTCTATGTTTCCAGCTATGTTTGTGTGGATTAGGAACCCCACTCCCTGTTCTCTTCTGTCTGCCAAGCCCCGATAGCAAAGGACGTGCCCATTCTGTAGCACCGTATAGCTCTCGTCTGTCCTCTTAACCTCACTGAGCCCTATTATATACCATTTAACACCCTCTAGCTCCACGAATAGTACAGCTAGACTTCTCTCACTAGATAATGTTCTAGCGTTAAACGTTGCCAAGTTCAGGTTCCAATAGTGGCCTGTCCGGATCCAGAGATTCTTAGCACCCTCTGCTGCGTTGCAGATCTGACCGCCGCCGTCGTCAGTTGCTTCGCAGCTGCTGGGGACTGAGGGCCGTGAGTTATTTGACGTATGCATGTGGGAGGTAGTGGCCAGATACTGCACCAGGGTGGCCAATCCTTCTCTGGTGAGGGAGTGCATTCCCGGCAGTGGTTGCCGGTGAGGCCGCACCCCAGGCCTCTTAATGCAGTTCCATCAACACGCGGATTTTTTTTTAAATCGGGTTGGGAACTGCGCGGCACCGGGATTTGAGTCACGGACCTCTTGCATGCGAGGTGGATGCTCTAACCACTACGCCATCGCCACATATATCCGTGGATATATGCATCCGTGGTCCGTGGATATATCGGACATTTCGAAACAACATATCAAAGTCAGAACGAAGGGCACTCGATGAACTACGAAAAAACACTGGAATTACTATCAAACCGGATGATAAAGGGGGCTGCATAGTAATTCTAAACACGTCGGACTACTTAAAGGAAGGGGAACGACAACTATCAGACACAAAATTCTACAAAAAACTTCCAACGGACCCGACTCCCAAATTTGAGAGGGAGATAAAAGTAACCCTAAACAATATCCGCCGGGACGAGAAAATTACCGGCAAAATGTTAAAAGCAATGTTACCGGCCCATTCTGTTCCCGGTCGATTCTATTTGCTCCCCAAAATACACAAGGCAGGCAATCTGGGACGTCCGATAGTATCCAGTAACACCACATCAACAGAAAATATATCAGAATTCATCAACTCCTTAATAAAAAACATCCCCTCAAATTTTCCCTATTACCTAAAGGACACAAACCACTTCATCTGCGAAACTTCAAGTCTCGACATCCCAGGCGGCAGTTTTCTGGTAACCATGGACGTCTGCTCACTGTACACCAACATACTTCACCATGACGGAATAGCGGCTATGGTTTCTGAATATGTAAAGTCTGACTCGTCAACTAGTGTAAGTGGCGAGGTACTGTTTACACTTCTTGAACTTGTACTAAATTATAACCATTTTGAGTTCAATGGCAAACATTTCCTTCAGGTCAGTGGCACTGCAATGAGCACGAAAATGGCCCCAAACTTCGCGAGCACCTTTATGGCTTCACTTGAAATCCCATCCATTGAGGGACGCACCTTGAAACCTCTCTACTACAGAAGATGCTTAGACGATATTTTTATGATATGGAACCATGATGAGGGAAGTCTTTTCCGCTTCATAGAGGATTTTAACAAGTGCCTAAACGCACCTTGAAACCTTTCTACTACAGAAGATGCTTAGACGATATTTTTATGATATGGAACCATGCTGAGGGAAGTCTTTTCCGCTTCATAGAGGATTTTAACAAGTGCCACCCGTCAATAAAATTCACGCACAAAATTTCCAAAACTAGCATTAACTTTTTGGACGTCACTGTCATGGTCGAGAATGACCGCTTGTCAACAAGCCTTTACAAAAAGCCTACAGACCGTGAAATGTATCTACATTTCAACAGCAGCCACCCAAAGCATTGCAAAACAGGTATTCCATATTCTCAGGCCTACCGGTACCGAAGAATATGCACCGATATGCGGGAATTTGGCAGACACGCGGAACACCTAAAGCATTCCTTATTGAAAAAAAATTATCCGGAAGACATTATTGACGATGCCATACTACGTGCTCGCAACGTGAACAGGAATGATATAATTAAGGGACCAAACAGAGTATCTAAAACGACTTCCCAAACGAACCTTGTACTAACTTACTCCTCATCAGCGCCACGAATCAACAACATACTTTCCTGCCATTTCAACATAATCAGGCAAAGCAAACGACTAACTTCTATTTTCGCGAAGCCACCTCACGTGGTGTACCGCAGGGATAAAAATCTGAAGGACATTCTTGTCAGAGCAAAAACAAACACCCCCAAATTTCAATCAGGGCGCCATCCCTGCGGAAAAGCTCGATGCAAGGTATGCCCACAGATGGTCACAACACGTGAATCCAAAGCGAACTTCTCGGATTTCAAATTCTGCATAACTGAAAGCCTTAATTGTGACTCCAGTAACGTAATATACATGCTACATTGCAACATCTGCGGACAAGAATATACTGGCCAAACAGACACGCCATTTCGGCTGCTGTTCAATAATCACCGGTACCACGCCACTTCACTGCCGAAGCTACCTTTATCTAGACATCTGCGCCTGCCAAACCACAGTTTTGAAAATATCAGCGTAACTCTTTTGCAGTCCGGTTTCTCAAACAGGTGCGAGCGCGAACAGTGTGAGGCATATTTTATTTTCAAATTTCGAACATTAGTAGCCGGCATCAATGAGGACCCCGAAAAACTCAACTGCCTTCGAGAAGTAAGCCAAGAGGAAATTGGTGACAAAGATTCATAGCTGGAGACCATGCTTTTTTCTGACTGACTCGTACGTGTACACTGTCCTTTCTTGTTTTTCTTCCCTTTTTTCACATGCACTTGTTTTTCTTCCCTTTTTTTATTTTCTTTCTTTTTCTTTTTCGTCTTCTTTCTTCCTCTTTTTTGTTTTTTTTTCTTTCCTTTTTTTAGCCCGCTCTCACTCTCGCAAACATCTTTCAAGGCGAGAGGGAAGCGGCAGCAACGAAGTTTGGAAGTTCATGTCAGTATAACTCATCCCCTGATGAAGGGAGGACCCCTCCCGAAACTGTTGGGAAATATATTTATCCTTGTTGACAACGCTCCCGTTGTGCCATATCCTATACCTTCACGAAGACTAACTGGCCCATTGAATTATTACTCCCACTACATATACATATATATATATATGGCACAACGGGAGCGTTGTCAACAAGGATAAATATATTTCCCAACAGTTTCGGGAGGGGTCCTCCCTTCATCAGGGGATGAGTTATACTGACATGAACTTCCAAACTTCGTTGCTGCCGCGTACCTCTCGCCTTGAAATATGTTTGCGAGAGTGAGAGGGAACTAAAAAAAAGGAAAGAAAAAAAGGGGGAAGAAAAAAGACAGAAAGAAAAAAAGTAAAAAAGAGGAAGAACCACTGTTAACACTGAGAACGAAACCAACTGTCTGTGTACGTCCCCATCCGGTTCCTATGGGGACGTACACGGACAGTTGGTTTCGTTCTCAGTGTTGACAGTGGTTCTTCGTCTTTTTACTTTCTTTTTTTTTTCTTTGCATCTTTTTTCTTCCCCTCTTTTTTCTTTCTTTCCTTTTTCAGTTCCCTCTCACTCGAGAGGGATGCAGCAGCAACGAAGTTTGAAAGTTCATGTCAGTATAACTCATCCCCTGATGAAGGGAGGACCCCTCCCAAAACTGTTGGGAAATATATTTATCCTTGTTGACAACGCTCCCCTAGTGCCATATCCCATACCTTCATGAAGACTAACTGGCCCATTGAATTATTACTCCCACTATATATATATATATTTGATCATGTTTAATGGCAAATGGTATACAACACCTTCATCACACTGAACAAAGCTTGGTTTGTGGCATATTTTACAAATGATTTTTTGCGTGCCTTACGTGTTATTAAGTTTCTTACACAACCCCAGCAATCTTTTTAGGTGCTGGAAATAAAACTGGCACGTCATGTATGTTGGCAACATATGTCTGCTCATAAGTCAACTCACTCACACTCAGATCGAGCCGCAAGTCTGAGTGAGCTCGGGCCAGGAAATTTTTGATGAGTCTAAGCCCGAGCGAGACCAGCTAAAGAAACTTTTGGTAAGCGTTAGTCCGAGTGAGTTTAGCACAGGAAAATTTTGGTGAGCCTGCGTCCGAGGGAGTCCAAAGCGCAACATATATTTCTTAAGTGAGCTTGTGCGAGTTCCATTTTCTTTTGCAGACTTATGGTCCTATCTATATACTCTTCAGCATTACTATCAGCCTTACCTGGACTCTTGACTACTTACGTATTCCAAAGCAGTGTCCTTCATACACCATTTCCATAGAATTAAGTAAAGGGGTGTCTTGATCTGGCCCTTGTCAACTATTCCGGGGAAGTTGTTGATGAATATATCTTGCGTTGTCATCTCTTCCAAGAAAGATGACCTTACTCATAACGCGTATTTGAAGGTACTATATCAATCGGCGCTAAGAAGAGCACTGTTTACGTGAGATATTGGTGTTAAAGAGCATAGATACCAGGTTTGAAAGAGTTGATTCAAGACGAACGGACTCGTGAGTTGACTCACTTGAACTCAGAGCAAGCCGTGAGTCTGAGCCTGTGTAAGGTGGGGTGAATAATGTTTAGGTGAGTTTGAATCAGAGTGAATTCGGTTGAAAAACTTTCGTGAGTACGAGTCCAAGTGAGTCCAAACTGCAAAATATGTTTAACGAGTGAGTCCGAGGGAGCTTGTTTTGCCGACCTCTGGTTGGCGGTCATCATTAGTCAGTGTGATATCTTCCGGATGTAGGGGATAACGACGGGTCATTGCATCTGTTTTACAACACGTATGTACAACAAAAGGCATAGCTTTGCTAAAAAAAGAAAGTGACATGCACTACACCATTAATTAAGCTTATAGATTGCAACGAGAAAGGTGTTGCATACCATCTGCCACTGTCATGTGGTCACATGTAGGCCTGACAGCTGGAACAGTGCATAAATGTTCGACTCCGTGAACAGCATTCTTTGTTAAAAGGCAAGCGAAATATTCACCTCTCTCGTCACTGCACAGAATGCAAATGTACCCCGTGTTTCGGTGATGCTACCATACTATTTCAAAGCAGTGATCAAACAGCTACAAAGGTGGCTTCTTGCATTGCAAGTTTAGGTGATAAACGCATAAGCCACGTTTTTTGTTTGTGTCCATGTGTTTTCGTGCTATTTTACAATGCAGTACAAACTAGCTTGGCTCCCTGTGCTATCTGCTGCTATAATCAGTGTGATATAACTTATGAGTCTTAATTTCCACTAACACAGTGTCTATGCCCATGCAATCTTCATCGTTCACTGTCAATGAGAAGCCTCCTTATCCAATAGTCCCTCGTGATGTCAAGCACTGTAACTGATATGTTGAGCCATGTACAGAAATACTCTTGAATCATAGCATATGCTACATGGGCAGACTAACAGGTGCCTTAAAAATGGCCTGTGACAACATGTCAGCAGTGCTGGGCAGCATTTCCTAGCCCTAGATTTCATTTAATTGATTCAGAGCCAGATGCGTGTGGTAAAAAAAATGGAGGAAATTGGGGCACCTGTAGTGAGGAAACAGCAGCCTTCCTTTTCTACTCAAGAGAAGGTGCCATTCTTTACCCTCTCCCCTCACTTTCCTTTACTGATATGGCTATGCAATGCTTTCTTCCTCTCTCTCACCCATAGCGATGCAGTCGTATGGTTCCCGTAAATGCTTGTTGTGCTGACAAGCCTGGACAGACAAGTGGTTAAGACACTTGGAGCATGGTTGTTCAAATCCTGCCTCGCCAAGAATTTCTCTTTTTGTTTCTCTCCCCATACTTGTTCTCTCACCAATTAGCATTATTGCACCCCATACAGCACAGATCAGTGCACATGTGGGAGCAAAGCAGGAATGTGAAGACAATTCGTGATAACGAGAATTCCTGTTCACGACTCGCAGGGTTTCTCTGCGCTTAAACAGCACTGTTGTTAAAATAACACAGCAGAAACAGTAACCTAAGTAGAACATGAACATACAATTATACATTGTTCATGCTCTACTAGTAAATCATGTAACTGCTCATAATCTTTACGAAAACGTTATTTCAGTCACTTTGGAAACATGGTCAGAAGGATTGATAGAAGTATCCTTTAGGGGAGAGTCGGGAGGATGGGGACACTTTTCACAAATGTAATTTTAGTTTTGTTGAACTTGAGCACAGAAAGATGTCTGATGGATTATAATCAAGCTGCAAAACTTATGAGACACACTTGTTTCTACACTCCTGGTACAGCTGTAAAAAATAGTGATTGCCAAAATGTGTCTTATGCCACCCACTTCTCTGGCTGGCATGGGACACATCACGCCAAACCTCCGAACTTTCACCTAGCGCATGAAATGAATCCAACTTTGTGGCAATGGCCTGCATGGAGACAGAAAGCAATAGGAGGACGAGGCATTCTTTCAGTGTAGGAAGACGACAAAACAAAACAATACGTGACTATTTTCTGCTCAATAACAATGATGGGAGGGAAACGTTTGTTTTCATGATAGTAATACTTGCTGAACAATGAAAATTAGTCTGAATGTAAGGTGCAGTATTCTTCGACACCATCTCTAGACCAAAAATTAAGTTTATATAAGTAGGGTCCCACACAAGTGTGGTACACTACAGTTTGGATTGAATTAGTGTTTCATACAAGTTTCAAGGTATGAATGTGATAAAAATTTTGATGTATATAGCTTAGCATGCAGTTAGCTTTGTTAATTATGTGCTCAATATGAGTAGCCCCATATAAGTTTTACATAATGTAAATACCGAGAAATTTGTATAAGATAAAATGTTATCAATGTGGTAAGCAGGTACAACCAACAGCAAAAATTAAAGGGGCATGAAGTTCAAGAAAAACTTATATTCCTTTGTCTTGGGACATGGCCTCCCACGAATGTTTGAGCTTTGTTAGTTTTGTTATTTTTCCAAGTTTAGGCATATATGGATTAAAAGCATCAAGACTGCATAATATCAATGTTTGCTGTCCAAAGAAAACACTTTTTGGGGTGCGCTCCCACACGACAACTCAACGACTCGTTATGGTTCTGAGTCTTCCTATACACACTTAGCAAGTCATTCTGGATGACCTAGTTTGGGATAATTTGGCTTAACACCCTCCATAACAGATGCTGGAAGGTGTTCTTTATGAACGAATGGTTCGCCATAAAACAGAGCTTTCTCGAACTTACACCAAGTTTCGGCGTCTTTCGGGCAAGGGCTGTGGGATGGATTGGTATCTTCTGATGCCATGTGAAAATATGTGGCTCAAACTATTTCTCGCATGTCCAAATGAGAATAGTTTTGGTGTTTACAAATGATGGCACTGCTAAGACGTCCATGGCTAGATACAGAAAGCTTGATGCCTCTGCTTTTTTTCGTTTTCCCAGTTCTGGGCCCTTTCTTTTCTGAATGTGCCAAATGCACTCCAGCTTGCACACTGTAACTTCTCGATATAGCTATGGTGCTAGAACTGCAAGAAATACCTAGCTACGTGAGAATGGGGGCACGCAGGCCACGCAGGCCACAGCACTAGTTTTGAAATATGTCGCATTTACAGGAAAAAAAAACAACAACACTGAGACAAACAAAGAGTCGATTCTGATTCAGGAAAGGCCAGAGATTTCAAGAAAAGCAAAAATAGTTTTGTTTATCCTGTCCCCTTAAATCTTGGTCAGAACATATATACTCCAACTAATTGTGAGCTACTTACACACACTACTTAATGTTGGTGGTACACACATCTCGGGCATGCTTCAGCATGGCAGAGTCTCGTTTACTATTAGCTGCGGCATGCTTTAAAAGGCACCATGTCCTTAGTCCTGCTGCATGAATACAGGAGCCGGAGGGCGTTCACACTTTGACTTGCAGCATGTAGCCGCCTGCGCTCGCATACTTATCTCCAGATGGGTCCAACGGATGGCTCCAAGTTTAGTACGTGTTAGCTCTCATTGCAAAGTTTGTGCCGAAGCCAAAAAAAGCATGAAGGTCACTTTCCCCACTGCAGCACCTGCGCTTACTAAAGCAGTGAAACTTTGTTCATATAACATTCTAATCTGCAGCTATTGCATTCACTGCTTTGCCACTTATGGTGAAACTGCAACTTTTCCTTAGAGGCTCGTTGTTTAGAACACACGAACACCTGGTTTTTCTTTCAGGCATACCTGCTCAAATATCTCTTTGTTAGACTCGAATCAAACGACAGCTATCAGTGACCCAACTCATAAAATGCACTTTGGAATAAAAGCTAGGCCCTATTTTAAGCCAAACACGTGACATTGGTGCAGGGTAGCACTCAAGGCTTTGCTTAAAGAATGATACAGGCACAATTTAGAGGCGTCAAAATACAAGTTTCTTAATAACGCTAGGGTCATCACCACCCTTGTGGGCTCGTTTCAAGCCATGGTTACTGTTTCCGTTTCCACTGCTGCTACTGCTGGTGGCACCACCGTTCTTCTTTTGCACGACCGCGGCTGGCAGTGGCAAGTTGGGTCCCTCAGTTGGAGGAGGGCGATTGGCAAAGTATGGCATCTGAAGCGCTTCGGCACAAGTGCAGCGAGACAGCGGGTTGATGGCCAGCATGCGTCCAATCACGTCGAGAAGATCATCTCCGGCAGCCGTAAAGATGTGACGAAAGGGCGTGCCGGGAAAACTGCGAAACTGCACGTAGTCGGGTAATGCCGGCATACCGGGCCAGTCCTTCTCCGAGGGTGTGCCCAAAGTCTGGAAGATGCGGCTCAACTGGTCCAGGTCCGAGTCTCCAGGCAGGAAGGGCACCCGCAGCAGCAACTCGGCCAGAATGCACCCGACCGCCCAAAGGTCGATGCCGGTGCCATAGATGCGAGCACCAAAGAGCAGCTCTGGCGCACGGTACCACCTGGTCACCACCTGCACTTAGTTCAGTTTCCACTTTTAACAGGACTAGCAAACTATGTATATAATCAAACAGACGCCATTTTGTGCAGGTTTTCACCAGAAAGCCACGTCATTGCTTGAAACTGCTTTGGGGCAATGTCATGTAGTGAAATGGGTCTTTTTAAAAGGAGGCCCCCAACACTTTTTGAGCATGGTCAGAAAACGTTGCTGATCGGTAGACGAGGCTCCTGAGAACACGTAGCCTGGAATACACAATGAACTCTCCAAGTCAGCTAAAAATTGTTCTCTCTTCTTTTAACAAATGACGCTACAAGCTGAGAAATCACTCGTCACAGCCCTTGTATCAGCCATTGGTTGATATGAGCATGGCGCGCCCAGTCATTACTTGGGCCGCTGCAACTTGTCCAGCATACTAAAGAGCCGTGAGTTTGAAACATAGAAAAAAAAATGCTCACGGTCGATGATTTGATTGATTGATATATGGGGTTTAACGTCCCAAAACCACTATATGATTATGAGAGACGCCGTAGTGGAGGGCTCCGGAAATTTCGACCACCTGGGGTTGTTTAACGTGCACCCAAATCTGAGCACACGGGCCTACAACATTTCCGCCTCCATCGGAAATGCAGCCGCCGCAGCCGGAATCCGAACCCGCGACCTGCGGGTCAGCAGCCGAGTACCTTAGCCACTAGACCACCGCGGCGGGGATGCTCAAGGTTTCTAAGTGCTTTTCAACCATACTGCACAGACTCGGCCCGGATTTCTCACTCCACTGCGCGCACTGTCATCACGAGTAATGTAATTTGGAACACATGCTCTGGTTGTGCCCCTTTAACTCGGGGTGAGAACTACCAGACCAAGCCTCCTGGGAGGCTGCCACGCGCAGCACGGAACTCGAAAACCGTCTCCTGGCAGTCCAGAGGGCCCGGGACATCGCCGAGAGACTCCACTTCCCAGCACCATCCTGGGCAAAGCCACCTGGCTGAGCTAGTGGGGCCTCCAGTCCTGTCCAATCTCTGCCGCCTTTGGACAAAGATAAAGTTCTCACTCACTCACTTCCCTGTGCCATCCCTCCCTGCTCAACTTTCAGCACTTTCGTCGAGACGAGAGAACGCAAATGCAGCAAGAGATAAATCCCTGTAACTCTGCTTATGCTGGACGGATTCTAAAAATTATTGTGGCAGTGAATTTGTGATGCAATAAGCTTCTTTTGTGAATGGCTAGTTAAAAAAGTGTTGCAGGGCCCATTTAAAACATGTAATTTCGCAAGGCAGAATCCTCAAATTACACCAGGTGCCAAAAGAAGTGGGTGGTTTTAATACTTTTGTGACCGTGCCTGTCCCCGCCTATAGTATGTTATCGATATTTACAACTTCAATATTTGTCCCCTTCTGAGCGCTTGTGGACATCTTACACTATCCAACATGTAAAAGGAGAATTATTTTATTAGTTTCGTTTCTGTGTTTCAGTTTTCCACCTCGTGGGGATTTTAAAACACCTTTCTTTATGCGCGGGCGAGCGTGCGTAGTTTCGAGGATGCTGTCAACGGCGCATGTGACTGCTTCATGAAAACGGCGAATTTCAGAGGATTCTCGTGCATCTGGGCATCTTCAAATGATGACGACAGCACAGTCTCGGAAGATGACATCAACACTTCCAATTTCAGCACGGACAATGAGAGTTCGTCAAATCGCCCCAGAACATTATTGGTCTTCCGCCGTTGAGTGTAGCTTCATGCTCGGGCCGCGTTATGGTCGGCGCGTCTCGGTATAAGTTAATACGATGTGTTCTGAAGGTTAGGGGCTCTTATATGCAAGGTGTCCAGATCTTTCAAGCGGGAACACTTTCTAACGGAAGCGTAGAGAGTGCAAGTTCGTGCAGGAAGGCAGCCAGGAATGAACCTTGGAACTGCAGTCTGCGGTGTGCCGCGCGGCCCTTTATGAGAGCTGTCGACTTTTTCTGCTGAAGTTATTAGAGAAAACAAAAAAAAAAAACAAATGTTTTCTGTGAAACATGCACTGAAAACCTGTGTTTTACCGCATTGCAAAACTGCTTGGAATGGTGGCAAAGACACCACATGTAATGTTATTACATGTACATTAAAAACTTTTACATTTACAGTGCTTATATTTACAGGATGTGTGTTTTTTGTGCTTAAAATGCATATTTTGATTTTTTTTATGTTTACCTTTTTCAGAGCAGGGTTGATGATTTTATGAAATTCCTTTTTTCGTGTTACAATTTTTGTTTGATAATTTTTTGTACTATAGTTATTAAACTTATAGTTTCAAACTGACTTTGTTTGAAACATAACTTCTTGCTGTACAATTTGATACCATAAACATTAACATCAGATACTTTAGGTGCCATAAAAAGTAACGTTTCCTGGACTACCGAATTTTTTGCGGTGACGAAAATGTTAAGCTGCCCAACGATTACTGAGTGCGGCCCCGCAAGAGCGTGTGGCACCTGACAGACGAGTAGCGGGTACTTCGCCAGTTGGTGAAAGGAAGAACTTTGATGAAGCGGGCACATAGCAACTGCACATCCAGTAAACATTCCAGGATAGTTTTAAATGTCCCATGCTATGTGCAAAAACGTTCCTTTCTTTGCAGCATGAGTGAAGGCGGTGCCCAACAGCCCAATTACACTATTGCGTTCCTTCTTTTGAAGGCGATTGTCAAGCGCCTTCCAAGCTTTTTTTATTTCTCGCTCTTTTCTGTTTTTATATCTATTTCTTTTTTCTCTTTGTGTGTTCCTTTATACTTTTTCTCTGACATGCTTCGTTATATATATTTCTCTCTTTTTCACTATTGCTAGTCTCCTTTTTAATTCTCATCCTGTTTTCTCTTTCCTACCTCCTTTACGCAAAGCTATGCTGTACTAGTGTGCCTGACCAGCTGAGTGGTTATAATGCCTGCCTTCTGACTATGGGCATGCAGGTTTGAATTGGCAAGAAAGCACATTTCTCTCTCTCTTTTTTCTACCCAGTTCTTTCTCTCTCTCTACTCATTCTCTCACCCACCAGGGTTATTGGACCTAATGTCGACCAAATCAGGGCCTTTTTTTTTTGTAAGTTTCTAGCTTACCGACGGTCTTCTCACGATAGTCTGGGTGCTTTAGGTACTATCATGAAATTTTAATTTATTAGCATGAGAAAAATTCTTTTGCTTTTTGGTGTCCTTTTCAAATACGAAAACCTAACAATGATGCCAAGCATAGCAATGAAGCAGGCCAAGCAACGTAATACTTATAGCACAATATGCGTGAAAACATAGCCATAGCATATGAAACACCTCCCCAAGTTTTGGAATTGCAGTGCATGTGCCATCATCTTAACCGCAACTAATCTCCTCTAACTATAAACACCACAGAGCTACAAAGAGATGTAACTAAATAGGGGCTTCCAGGCAGTATTAATGTTTAGTATTTTTTACTGCAGTTTTAGAACTCATGAGTTTATAAAAGTTGTGAAACTTTGAAGAAAAGTTAACTTATAGAACCCCAGAGACGGTGCATAGTATGGCAGTTGCACGGTATAGGAGCAGCGAATCGAGATAACCACTTGCATTGCATCTTTAAAGTAATAAAAATTGGCAGATCCCACGTAGAGTGAGAATCGATAATATGCCAAGCATGAATGAGAAATTTTGATATGTCACTCTAAAATCAGCACAACGTTACGAGGTGGAGGTAAATGTTGGTGTACTTGACTTCCGTCTCATGAGTATCATGTTTGGATGTGTCGTTTACCTTAGTCATCTATTCACGTCACGCGATACAAAATTTAGTATATGTGGAGCTTGCGAAACGACGGCGAGCACACTATAAGCGTGGTATGTTGTCATGTTCTTACATAATACGCGTGTCAGAATTACCATGTTTGCACCAGTCATATTTCGTCATCAATTGACGTGAGGTAACATGATAGATTTGATTTGTGGGGTTTAACGTCCCAAAACCACCATATGATTATGAGAGACGCCGTAGTGGAGGGCTCCAGAAATTTCGACCACCTGGGGTTCTTTAACGTGCACCCAAATCTGAGCACACGGGCCTACAACATTTCCGCCTCCATCGGAAATGCAGCCGCCGCAGCCGGGATTCGAACCCGCGACCTGCGGGTCAGCAGCCGAGTACCTTAGCCACTAGACCACCACGGCGGGGCGCGTGAGGTAACACCAAATTTGGTATATGTGGAGCTAGCAAAACGGCTGCGAGCGCATCATGAAGGGTTCAGTATACTCCAATGTAGCGTTGACACGTGCACACGCTGGGCACAGCGACGCTATGTAAGCAAAACGCGAGCACTCTATAGTCTGACGCTAGACGCGACCAGCGTCCGGCCCGACGCGAAATGCGACATGCTGCATTTTGCGACAATGTGTTACGCAGAAAACACTATGTCTTCCTCTTTTTGTGACGGAGGGATGCCGGACGCGCTGAAACGCGCATGCGTCAAAGCAACGCAGTACGGCATGCCCCTGCGAGTATATGGCAGAACCGACGCCTGGTGTGGCAACGCCGGCGTGACGCGACAAAACGAACGCCGGCGAGCACGCAACGTTGAAATATATTAGCACCTTGACTGTGGCATGTAGTCATGTTCTCACATGACATGCATCTCATGATTATCATGTTTGCACCAGTCACATACCTTTGTTATCCATTGGCGTCACGTAATACCAAATTTGGCATATGTGAAGCTAGCGAAACGGCCACGAGCGCATCATCAGTGTGATGATGCACCGATGATGCCTGTAGTCATGTTGTTACACAACACGCATGTCGTGTTTATCATGTCTGGATGTGTCCTTTACCTATGTCGTCTGTTCGCGTCGCATAATACCGAGTTTGATACATGTGAAGGTAGCGAAACGGCCGCGACCGCATCATGAGCGTAGCATGTAGGCATGTTGTTACATGACACGCATCTCATATTTATCATGTTTGCATCAGTATCATATCTTCGTGATCCATTCACTTCTTGTAATACCAAATTTGGTAAAAGTGAAGCTAGCGAAACGGCGACCAGCACATCATGAACGTGGCATGTAGTCATGTTCTCACATGACACGCATCTCATGATTATCATGTCCGCACCAGTCACATACCTTTGTGATTCATTGGCGTCACGTAATACCAAATTTGGCATATGTGAAGATAGTGAAACGGCCGCGAGCGCATCATCAGTGTGGCATGTAGTCATGTTGTTACACGACACGCATGTCGTGATTATCATGTTTGGATGTGTCCTTTACCTATGTCGTCCGTTCGCGTCGCATAATACCGAGTTTGGTACATGTGAAGGTAGCGAAACGGCCGCGAGCGCATCATGAGCGTAGCATGTAGGCATGTTGTTACATGACACGCATCTCATGTTTATCATGTTTGCATCAGTATCATACCTTCGTGATCCATTCACTTCTTGTAATACCAAATTTGGTAAAAGTGAAGCTAGCGAAACGGCCACCAGCACATCATGAATGTGGCATGTAGTCATGTTGTTGCATGACACGCATCTCATGATTGTCATGTTTGCACCAGCCACATACCTTCGTCATCCATTTATGTACTGTACCACCAAATTTGGTATATGTGACCCTAGTGAAACCCCTGCAAGCACATCATGAGCGTGGCATGTAGTCATGGTGTTACACGACATGCATGTCATGATTTTCATTTTAGGGTCTGTCGCTTGTGTTAGCCATGCAATCATGCCATACCATACCAGTTTTGCAACATGCCATGTGAACGGAACCACCACAAGAGCTGCAGGACCATGAAATGTAAATATAGACATGCATGTCACGATTTTCATGTTATGACTAGTCAAATATGCTCTTCATACAGTCATGATATGCTATACCAAGTTTGGTATCGCCACCATTATCGAAACGGCCAGGAGAGCTAGAAGTCGTAGGCAGCTAGATAGATACGCCCAAAGTTGCCGAAGTTCGCTAAGAAATGCTTCAGATTTAAAAGAAGTAGACAGCATACTCTAAATTGTCTCAACCAGCCACGGCGGCTGTGTGCTGCTCATTCCTTGCCTTGTGGCTGCATAGCGAAAACAAAAAGTTTGGTTCAAATTAGCTAAGGCTCAAAACAGCACCTGTCTGCCATCATGGGAACTTTCAGGATCAGCTCCTACATTTAATTTGGCTGTGTGGTTTTCTAGGCCAGTTGGCACATGATGACTGAGTGAAGGGCTCCAACACGTTGCAACACCAGCACAACAATAGACGTACAGGGCAAAGGCTCAACTTAGAACTGAAGTTCATCAAAACAAGGCATTCCCTTAGACACTGCCACGCTTGTGCAAAGAACCAACAGGAGTAATCCTGCTAACATACTATCTAGCACGCCCCACCCCCCATCACTTCCAACCAGGCTGTAACGTGCGCACTACATGGTAAAATTATATTTTGGCAGATGCTGATAGTCTTTACTGTGAGGTGCATCCAAATGATACATAATTCAGCACCCAACTTGCTGATGAGGTAAGCTTCGCATATTTCCCTTTCGAGACTACTACGTTCCTTTTATAAGATATAAACACTGCCAATAAGTGGTCTGCACCTCTTGCAATGCAAAGAAAAGTGCCCTCCTGTGCCAGTTGGAAGCAAACTGTGATGTTCACATGGATGGTGCTCATTGAGGTGCACGCATGATATCAATAGAGAGAGGCATCGTTTCTTTGTGCTTCACAACTGCTCTGAACAAAAGCTACGTGCACTCTATGGAGGAAATTTTTGATGCCCATATGACCAGTAACTTTTTCAGGGTACCACAATGTACTACTAACAACTGTGGACAATTGTTCAGCAAGCTGATGAGAAAGAAGCCAGTGAAGGCACAGAATCCTTGAAAATGAAAAACGTCAAGGTGATGCTGCATCTGCATGACACATCTCATAAATTTAGGCAGCATGGAATGGCATTGCATTGTCCTATGCGTCTAGAATACTGGCAATGCTCTGGAAAAGCATTGTAGGAGAGAAGGTGCGAGCTGTTGTAAAAAAGCACACAAAAAAAGCACTCTACTGTTTTTGCAAAATAAGCATCGTCTGAAGTGTATTGGGTACCTTTCTCCAGCGGTTAGTAGGCCAATGGGCCAATGCCCCAATGAGCATATAAGTGAACATCGGAACCGGAGTTTGACGGGGATAACCTAGTCCATCTGATACAGAAGACTGGAGCTAATTTGAAAGTTGGGTAAACTCATTGACGTCAACCGAGATCATTGTAACACAGGGCCAGAACCCGAAGAGAAAAAAAAAAGTTAACGTTTCTTCACTTGCTAACGTGTTTTTTTTTAAAACATCAATAGCTCGCGAATGTGTTTAAGGAGAAAACTTCAGCGCAAACCAAGATAACACAAAGAATGGAAGACTTAGAAATCCCTATTGTTAAGTATAATTCGTCTTGCCAAGCGTGCGAATACAAGGTTTGTGGCATTTATGTGCGTTGTTGTGAAACGAATAAAGCGGCTGTTGGTAACCGCCAGTGCTTGTCTCTTCGATTCTTTGTGTCCGTCTTGGTTTGTGCTGAGGTTTTCACTATCGACTACAACCCTTTCACTGATATGCATTTGTTTGCCTCGGCCAATACCTGGTGGGTATATATGCGTGTGGGTGAGCCGAAGAACTTTGCCAGGCCGAAATCGGCGATTTTGAGCACACCCCGGTCATCGAGCAAGAGGTTATTGGGCTTCAAGTCACGGTGCAGAATCCAGCTCAGGTGTAGATACTCCAGTCCCTGTAACGTTTGCAGGATGTAGGACTTGACATGTCCCGCGGTCAGCACGATGCTCGTGTCCTTGATGATGGCTTCCAGGTCAGTGACCATGAAGTCAAACACAAGCGACACGTTGGACCGGTGCCCGAACACGTCGTACAGGCCGATGATATTCGGATGAGAGAGCTCCTGCAGCAGCTTGATCTCGCGCAACGCTGTCCGGTTAATGCCATCTTTGGCCTCGGCTCGCGTTCCCAGTTTGATCTTCTTGACGGCGACTATCTCGTCTTTCAAAACGTCCCTAGCCTTATAGACAGTGGCGAACTGCCCCTCGCCGAGGAACTCGATCTTTTCGTATCTCTTCGTTCTGTCGTCAGACATGGTTCAAAAACAGTGCGAACCACTCACACGACGCACTTCGCCGCGGTTGACTTATCAGTCATTGCTAACACTGGTAATGCGAATACCAGCATTCATCCACTATGCACACTGCCGTCAAAACATGCAACCATTCCATCCTCCATGGCTCTATGCAGCAACCACAGAGGAAGAAAACACGTTCTGTAGTCGGTCTATGGATTGACTGCTACCGGCCAGTACCAAACAATTCAAAAGCACAACTAAGTTCAAATTTTGTAGTTTATTCAAATTTACAAAAAATTATACATTATAAATTGTATAAACTAAAAAAAACTGTTAGGCTTTATTTTATTTGTTTATTGTAACTTTTTTGCACTACTGGTAATCATGACCTACTACACTCCTGACCTGCCCAGAGAGCACCTCTTCCAGCGCCCACGTTCTAGTTCATACCTTCTGCCGCTAGGGCCGTCACCTACGAGCGGCGTGGCGCTAGTCAGCACCTGCTCGCTGACGTCATCTTCACTCTTTGTGGTCAAATTTTGACCAACAAAGCACTCGTAGTGCGTATTTATGATCCAAAATTTAGAATTATTCAGAAATAATAATACTAAAAGACATTCAGAATTTTTTTGCAATAAAATGCACGCTACCACGCATAGGCTGCCCTACATCGTGTAAATCTACGGGTTCCCACGTTTGTCAACCAGTGTGCTATAAATACTCAAGCGCTCTGAACACCTTGCTTAACCAGCAATGTATGGGAAGAAATAGTCACATATATGCCGCCAGTTCACTACAGAATGCAGGCATTCTTATACCAGCGCCTACAAAACAACCGTAAAGAAACAGACGAACAGGTTATAGGTAGCGCCACCAATGGTGAGCGGTTGAACGAGAGCGGGGACACGCGCTCCCATAGGAACCCCGCTATCTGAACAGGTCAGGAGTGTAGTAGGTCATGCTGGTAATCAGTACTCTCTACGACACTGTGGCTTAACCACTGCTGGCTGAAACCATTGTAGCCACTTTTGAACAACGTTTCTAGAACAAGGTAAGTTGCAAAACTGAGTGGCGTTGCGCGGCGCCGCCGCTGCCAGCGACAAATGTGGCGCTGTTGTCGCACCCGGATTCTCTCATTGCATGCTCGCTCGTGTCATTCCCGTAACCTCCATCGCCTGTGTATGTTGCAGTGCGTCGATATCTGTGGAGGCTTCTTTCTGCGCAACATTTTTGTGCTTCAGCGTGCCCTGTTCTGCTTTGTATGTGTCGCGTGTTTTCATCATGCCCAGATGTTGCGTTCTCGGCTGTAGAGTAGCTACAGGAGATGAGAGACACCACAACATTTCTTTTATACCCACGTGTACCTGAGCAGCGAGAGGTATGGGGCCACGCTATTCCTCGTGTGGATAAAAAAAATTCCGCCATATCCACGAAGTGAATGATGATGAGTGGGCGAAGCCCCGGAGATAAACCTGGTAAACCATGAATCCTCTGTACATTTTGCCCACTCGATTTTCTTACATCGCTTCCCCTAGCGTACGTCGCCGCACTAAATCGAACGATTGCCTTCAACCAATGACACGCGCCATATGTGACATCATTCCTATTTTATAAGATCTCGCGTCTTTCATCAACTACAAGTACCGCTTTCTAGTTTATAACATCTTGCATCTTTTCATCATCAGCTACAAGTACCACCATCTAGTAAACACTACAAGAACTAAACGAGAGGTGGCTACATACAGGAGACGGTACCGCCATCTAGTGAACACTGCAAGAACTAAACTAGAGGTGGCTACATACAGGGGACGCACAGCCCACGCCCTAAGGAGCTTCGCCCCTAAAACTGCCTAGCATCTCACGTGTGTGTGATATGCACTTTCGTGAGAAGGACATCCTGAAGACTTTCACTCACGTCATATGGTAAGAAGGTACAAATCGCCAAAGGAAAGTGGGACCTCGTCGAAGGATACGTTCCCTGAATGTTCCCGAATTTGCCCGCTTACCCTCTTCGCCGGGCCCGCGACAAAGAAGCGAAAGCGGCCCAATAGGAGTGGGGTATTTTCCTGAATATCGTCGGCGAAAAAGAATAGACTATCTCCGAGAACTGAGTTCGAAGACAGTGAAATAAGTCTCGACATGCCGTCAACTAATGGCGTCATTTTGCTTCAAGACATAGAAAACGTTTGTTAGCCAGCTGCATGCTGGTGGAAAGTTGTTGAGAATGGCAAGACAAGTCGTCTTGTGGTGTTTCTAGTGCTCAAACAAAAGCGCCATTTGTGGAGAAATGTGTTATCGTCGCAAAAGACATGACAGTCATCATTAGCTGCCGTCACCATCGCTTGGCGAAGTCGCCCGGCAATGCAGATACCATCACCCAATTGGCCGCACATCTGGGGGACATAGAAAAGCTGAAAGTGTGTTCATGATGTCCCAGTGCGTCAGCAGGCAGACTCGTGAGTGATGACTACGAAGTGCTCACTGATACCCTAAAGTGCGGTCTCTGCTCGAAGCTTTGGCTGCAGCTGTGTTAACAGGTTTCATTAGAGGAACTCAAGAAGAAGCAGAGGGAAGACATTCTTAATATAATGGCCACACGCGTAGCTTTTCGACTGACTAAGTTACTGAAGAATGTGACTGACATGAAAAAAAAAAAACAAAGCTGTTTACTTTACCGGAGAAAAGCCACGAAATTGTGCCACATAGTTGTAATTTCTTTTCAAGCGCGAAAAACACAGCCACAAGAGACGATGCAAGACACTGTAATTGGGTTTTTTGCGTCTAAAAATCTATTGCGAACGTACACCAACTAGCAACGAACGAAAGACTCGCGTATGTTACGTTATATATATCAAGCATTGTTTATTGTGGGCTGTTCAGAAAGGCATAATTATGCTATATTTGCCTTACACCTCTAAATATTACGCAGTATTAAGTTTCTGCGGCAACACAACAAATCTCGATAATATACTGTTGGCAAAGCTCTTTCAGAACGGCCGCCTCGGCGTCTTGCCACGACGACTACGCGTTTTCGTCTGCTAGCAGAAGCTTGTTGCGTCGCCAGCGCCACCAAGCCGGAAGTTGTCCCGGTGCCGTGTGCCGACTGCCGAGTAGTCTGACGCGGGGAGTTTTGCAACTTACCTAGTCTAGAAACGTTGCTTTTGAAAGAGAGTACGAAAGTAATAAAGTGATGTTTTTTTTTTTTCGTGATTTCTGTAGGTCATGTCATAGTCTTGTCCCCGGAATAAGCAGTGTGTGGTTAAGAGTACAGCGGGTGTAGCAGTTGCGGCAGCCAGCGGGAAACGTCGGTGCCTGGACGGTTGCCCCTGTTCGTGTGCCGTGGTTGCTTTGGGCGCGTCAGCTGAAGAAGCGTTCTGAGGCGTCATCGCAAATGTCGCTGAACGTGGCCGCACTGCCTAAGTGGATGTTGGCAAGCGAGTTGGAAAGCGCTGCTCCATTCGATGTCCACACAGCGGCAGCTTTTGGCTTCGTGTCGCGTGTGCGAGAGCTTTTATATACGAGGCAAGTGGACAGCTCCTTCCGATGACGTGACCCGCCGCTGGCGCGCAACTTGAGCGCTTGAATCGTCGCATAATCACTGTGCTCAAAATGAAGGCAGTCAAGGAGTGTTGCAGCATCTTAAATACATCATGTAACAATACTGATTGGTGGCCTAGTTGGTACTTGCTTAATGACACGCTTTGTCCGCAAATAACACAAGGTAAAGGAACACACAAAGACAAGCACAACCGGCCTTTCCTATAGCCTCTGCTGCCGTCAAATTAAACATTTCTCTTGGAAGAACTATAACCTCAGCCATAAAGCGGAGTTTACGCGAAACAACAGTAGCGTTGTGTAGGGAAAAGAACACAGTCATTTTGGAAGCTTACAAAGAAGGGTGTTTTGTAGTTCTTCCAAAAGAAATGTTTAATTTGAAGGCAGTAGAGGCTATAGGAAAGGCCGCTTGTGCTTCTCGTTGTGTGTTCTTTTACCTTGTGTTATTTGCGGGCAAAGCATCTAATTACGTACATTACAATCAGTACACTGTACATTCAATAGTTTAATGTAAATTAACATTGCTTTAAGTTACTCATTTTATAGTTGTCATCTTTCTTATGACGTGAACGTTTCCCTTTCGTGCTTAAGCAACAAGTTCTTTTTTGCCCCAAATGTGCACATTTGTAGCTAGCCTCAAACTGTCATCTGTTTACAAAGTCGGAGTACTTGAGTGCATGCAAGAAAACTGTCGCTGCATATTTTCAATGTCTCATGCAATGAGGACAAACAAACACTTCATTGTTCACTTTGTATGCAAACATTCGACAGAAGTCTATCTGGTTAGGTGTGAAATTGGGCGATGATTTAGACTCCAACCAAAAGTTTTGAAGAAACCCAACGTTTCGAAACCGACTTGCTTCCTTCCTCAGGGGTGACTGCGGAGGCTGCGTAGCGGCGACATCTTCAAAGCACTCGCGGAGTGGATAATGACCCCGCTCTCTCTCTCTCGTTTTGCCGTGGAGCGCAGTCCGTGTATATACACTGGGGGAAGGGTTTCTACAGAGCGGTAGATGTAATGGGCTGTCCTCTGTATGTGCCACGACTCGAGTAATAACCTTCTCTTCCAGTTGGCTCGCTTTTTTCGAAGCGACGGCCATCCTTGAAAGCGAGCCGAACTGGAGGAGAAGGTTGCTACTTGAGTCGTGGCACATACAGAGGACAGCCCATAACATCAACCGCTCTGTAGAAACCCTTCCCCAGTGTATATACACGGACTGCACTCCACGGCAAAACGAGAGAGAGAGCGGGGTCTTTATCCACCCCGCGAGTGCTTTGAAGATGTCGCCTCCGCAGCCACCCCTGAGGAAGGAAGCAAGTCGGTTTCGAAACGTCGGGTTTCTTCAAAACTTTTGGTTGGAGTCTAAATCATTGTCCAATTTTGTATGCGCCATGGAAAATGCTGCACTAACCTTAATAGTGAACTACACGAGAGTCCTGTCATCAACAATAGAGGTCGGCGTTCCACTTTCCCCTCCTGTTGTAAAATTTTGCAGACGAAAATTGTCTATACTCTATTACATTGTGTGAATTATTTTATGTTCCCGATTGTCTTATGGACCTCATAATGTTCAGGTTTTATAAAAAATTTTTATTGCTTGATTTCATTTCATATTTATCATCCGCTGCTCAAATGCAGCTAGTAATAATTATAACGTACGTGCACCACACAGCATCGAGATAGCAATAAATATAAGTTCCCAGAATAAAATCATTACATTTTTTTTTACTCTTGCCCTTGTGGGTTCAATCTTGGCTGTAGTAGCCATGTAAATAGGGTTGCCACGTTTTCTCGAACAAAAAAGCGGCCTTTCGACAGGATAGCAGAATGAGCCACCGCCAGCAGATTAAATTAGTGTTAGTTGGTCTTTGGCATGCAGTGCTATTTAATGTAACATTGGTTTCCTTAAGCCAAATAAACCTGATGTACAAACAAAATGGCACACTGAGCTAACCTACAATAGTCCAATTGCTGGCATGAAAACACGCGTGATTAGAATGACGCTTTCTTTACTGCTCTGAAGAAAAAAAAAAACTGCCAATCACGGTGGGTGCGGATTGGCACCTGGCCCGCTCTCAAAAAAACGGCCAAGCCGGTCTAAAACCAGACAGGTGCAAACCTTACATGAAAAAAGAAATTTATGTTATACGCATTGACACTCAAAATTCATCCGGAGTCCTCTGCTGCTGTGCCTAATTTTACTGCATAAGACACTTGAATTCACAATTTTTTAGCCACATATTCTCCATATGTACAGTGTGTTCTTGAGTGCATGGGAACACTGAGTTCAAAGAGATTGAGTTCAGAGAAAGATTCTGAGTGCAAAGGGGCATTGAGGCAAAGAAAATGAAGTTTATGTGGTGTAGTCACTTGATGCTCACAGCAGACAAAGGGGATTGCTTGTTTGCTAAGGAAGGAAAAGTGAAGTCGAGGACGGCAGATCAAAAAGTGAAAGTTAAGAATTTGTTGAAAAGCAGGTCACTGACCAGTGTCAAACAAAACAAATGACGTTTCGGGATCCGTATGGATGCCTTGTTCACAATGGAGTGACGGCTCAGCAACCGCTTCTTATGTAGCGTTGAGCGTATGACACAAAGTCTGGGAGTACATGTGGTTTAGTGTGCCAGGTGATCTATTGATTGTGGTACTTGTCGTTTGAATTGTCCCAGCTTATCTTGTGGCCCATCTTCTTGGCATGCTCTGTGAGTGCATTTGTAACTGTGTCGCCCTTGGCGATGCCATTCTTGTGCTGCATTATACGTCTGCAGTAATTTCCACTCGTTCTAATGTACACTGATTCACAATCGGCGCATAGTATTTTGTAGACCACACCAAGAAAGTGTTGTAGAGGGAGAGGATCCTTCACATTTAGCAAGTCGGCCTTAAGCTTGCTTGCTGGAATGTGTGCGATCTGTACGCCATGTTTTCTGAACAGATGGGCCAGGGCTTCACTTACATTTTTAATGTAAGGAATCGATGCACGCTTTTGCGTAGACGATGTGCTATGCATGGCTTGACTGTTTGACTGCTCTTTATGCATGATGTACTTAGTTGTTTTTCTAATAAAATTCCGGGGCTATCCATTGCTGATAGGTCATATTCAATAGTCTGGAGCTCCTCCTGCAGGCTTCTTTCAATGGAACAGGTGCAAATCGCTCGTTGAACTAAAGACCAAATTACTCAGCGTTTGTGGGCTACCGGATAGACTGACTCATAGTCGAGGTATCTACTGAAGTGCGTTGGCTTTTCGTACACAGCGAAGGCGAGGCCTGTGGGAGTACATTTTACAACTGCATCCAAGAAAGGGAGGCAACCGTCATTCTCTTCTTTCACAGTAAACTTGATGAAGGTCTCGACGCCATTTAAGCAGTCAAGGAAAGCTTGGACGTCTTTCTTCTTTATCACCCAAAAGCAGTCGCCGCCAAATCTCAGAAAAACCTTGGGTCTCGGCTGAAATTCTCTCAATGCTTTCTGTTCAATCGCCTCTATTGTGATATTCGCGTTTGTGACCGAATTTGGCTCCCATTTTGGTACCGAAAACTTGACTGTAGAATTCACCCTTGTACGTGAAGTGTTGGATTGGCAAAACCGTAATGAGGTGCACAGCTCAGTGACGTCGAACGGTGTGCGATCCGCCAATGGCGTGTTCTTGTGAAGCGCCCCGCCGCGGTGGTCTAGTGGCTAAGGTACTTGGCTGCTGACCCACAGGTCGCGGGATTGAATCCCGGCTGCGGCGACTGCATTTCCGATGGAGGCGGAAATGTTGTAGGCCTGTGTGCTCAGATTTGGGTGCACATTAAACAACCCCAGGTGGTCAAAATTCCCGGAGCCCTCCACTACGGCGTCTCTCATAATCATATGGTGGTTTTGGGATGTTAAACCCCATATATCAATCAATCAATCAGTGTTCTTGTGAAGCAACTGTCTGGAGGTGTCTACAGCAACTTTGATGAGAACACTTGGGAAGAGACAGCAGACATCAAAAGAAACCAATACATTGTTGACATCCACAGTGATACTCTTCATGTTACTAATGAAATCATTTGTGTTCTGGAGGTTAGTTACAGTCTTGCCTGCAATGGCAGCCAGGATGCCGTCAAGATGCTTTAGGAGCCTGTACAGGGGTGACCGAGTGAAATGTACTATAGGTCTGAATTACGTAGCCAAGGGCCACACAGTGACAAATGCACTTGCAGAGCATGCCGAGAAGACGGGCCACAAGGTAAGCTGGGACAATGCATGGATCGTGGCCACGGAAAAGTATTTTACAACGAGACTAAACCTCGAATCACTAATCATTCAGACGACAAGTAACACAATAAATAGATCATCTGGCACACTAAACCACGTGTATTGCCGCACTTTGCATCGTCCGCTCAATGCTACTTAAGAACCTGTTGCTCAGCCGTCACTTCATTGTGAACAAGGGATTCGTACGGATCTCGAAACGTCATTTGTTTTGTTTGACATTGGTCAGTGACCTGTTTTTCAACAGTGCCTTTACCTGACCTGTCCAACTCTTTACTAAAGTAGAGCATTCACAGTTAAAAGTACAGGAACTATAGTTTTACAGAAAAGCTTCCATTAGGAACTCGAGAATTGGTGGAATCCTGTCTGGACGGTAAAAGACATGAGTGAAGAAAACACAGCGCCGACCAAAGTGAAAATATTTTGGCGAAAGCAAGGTATAGACAGAGGATTGTCAGCCAGGCAATAGGAGTCTCACGCGCAAGTGCTTTATCATCATCTTCGACACTGGTTCATTTCCATCTCGCGGCGCTTGTTAAGGTGGTGTAGAGCTAGCAGAGCAATATCTCTTTAGTCTAGAAACGTGTACAATGACGTTTGGAGTTACGTGGTCAAAGAGGCTGTGTCCAGGAATACAATCTTATGTCACATCGCCAAGTCAGCATAGTACTTTATAGGGGCGGTTGTAATGGGAGGGAAGCTTCTCTGATACGCTGATGTGACGTCATAGTGATCAGAGGAGTATCAGAGATTCTGGTGTGAAGTGGATGCTTTGTCGTCGACTATTGTAATGATCTTTTTGGTGTCCTTATCACAAAGATAGTTGCTCACAGGGGACCTGATGAGCGGTATGGGCTTGAACAATCACGTTGCTGGCATATGCAATAAACAAAGGTCTGGTTGTTGGAAGGAGGCTGTCAAATGGTAGCACTGAATGTCAACCAAAAAAGAGCTAATAGAATGGCGAATAACCTGTAGTAGCATGTTGTGAGGAGTTATAAGCAGCTGTCTCAATCATGGTGATCTGATAAAACGTACTTCGACAGCATCTGAGTAAGCAATCAGTTGAGCTGCTCAGTCAATCCATTTGTCTGTGGGTGATAGGCTGTGGTAATGAGTGGGCACGCACAGAGGATGGCATCCACGATACATGAGAGGAAGTACCTCCCTTGATTGCTAAGCAGCTGCCGAGAAGTGCCATAATGTAGAATGACATCGTACTATAGAAAGTCGGCAATGTAGGTGGCACAACTCACAGGCAGTGCTTGAGTGATGGCAAAGCGTGTTGCATAACCCATGGCGACAGCAACCAGTTTATTGCCCGAGGGGAATGTTGGAAAAGGATCTAACAGGTCAAGTTCAACACGGAAGAATGACTCTGTAGATTGTCGATGGGGTGCAGGTGGCCAGAAGGCTTAAGACTACTGGCAACATTTTTGGCATTGGCAGTGGTCACTAGAAGCGACGTAACAAACCACAGTACAGTGCATGCTGGGCCAGAAAGATGACATTGCACACTATCGTATGTACAAGAGACAATAAAGTGACCGGCAGTTGGTATCATGGAGTTGTTCCAGAACGCTTTTGCACAGATGGGGTAGCACGAGAAGTTTTGGGCCATCAGCATTGAAGCTACGATAGTACAGAATGTTGTTGTGCAGTTCGAACAGACGCGTCCGGTTGATGGGGACTCTATACGGTCGACAATAGTCACTAACGATAGGTCCCGTTGATCTTCAGTGGCGATGTTAAGCAAAGTTCGGATGGACAGCATGCAGGGGTCAGAGTCAAGGTCAGTTAGATTGTTCGCTTCAACTCAATGACGTGCAAACAGTCTGCATCTGTGCAGTTGCCCTGACTTGTAATGTACCAGAAATCAATATTCCGAAGATGTTGTGCCCAGCGACTGAGATATCCTGACGGGTCCTTTAATGATGAGAACCAGCAGAGAGTGTGATTGTCCATGACCAGGGAAAAAGTTAGGCCATACAGGTAGGGCCTGAATTTAGTCATGACCCACACTACCACAGGGCATTCACGCTCAGTAATGGAGTATTTCCATTTGGCATGCCAAAGGAGACGAATGGCATAAGCGATTACTCGATTCTTGCTGTGCTGATTCTTGCTGTGCTGTCGTTGCCCGAGAACAACCCCAATTAAGTGGCCACTAACATCTGTCCGAAGTTGTGTATGCGAAGCAGGGTCAAAATGGGTCAATATTGGTGGTGTATTCAACATTTGGATAAGGGCAGAAAAAGAGTCTGCTTGCTTGATGCCCCACATGAAGGAAGCGTCCTTCTTTAAGAGTTGGGCAAGGTAAGGAGTTGGGCAATGTCTGTAAAGTTGCGCGTAAAACAGTGAAAATATGAATGTAATTCTACAAAACTTCTTCGTAGTTGATCATGGCACACAGAAAAGGTCCGGTTGAGCACCGGCAGCATTTACAAGGTGCCCGAGTATAGTGAGTTTGTGCCGTCCAGAACGTCACTTTGTTGTAGAACTCGCTGTTGGGCTAGTTGGTGCATGTCTTGATTAAATATTCGTCGGTGGTGGTGTCTATATTTGTTTCTTTCTGTGTGTGGTTGTTCGTTCGGCATGACGTTGAATATTTAATCAAGTCACTTTGTTGAATTCAGCTGGAGAGTGGCTCTTTGAAAAACATTCTAAATGGCCGACAGACTTGTAAGATGGTTCTTAAATGTAGGTGAATAGGCGATGACGTAGTCTAAATAACATAAGCAGATTGGCCACTTATATCCTCAGAGCAGGGAGTTGATAAAGTGCTCAAAAGCTGTCGAGACATCGCAGAGTTCAAACGGCATGACCTTTAATTGGTAGTGACCATCGAGCATAACAAAAGCAGTTTTTTCGTAGGGTCGACTGAAATTTACCAATGGCAGTAGTGAACGTCGATTGTTTAGAAGTATTGTGTGCCGTGGAGGCAATTGTGGGCATCACTAATCTAAGGTAAAGGGTAGATGTCCGTATTAATTACTTTAAGTGGTGATAATCAGCACAAAAGCACCAGCTTTCATCCTTTTTTTTTTGACAAGCACAGCCAGGGAGGCAAGGGCTGGACCATGGTTTTATAACGTCCTTTTGTCAACTTCACACTGAATTACTTGGCTTTCCTGGGGAGATACATGATATTTATTTTTTTTATTTACTCATACTGTTGGCCTGTCGGCCGTTACAGGGTGGGTCAAAAGTAGCACCTTAAAAAACATAATTACTTGATAAATAACGAAAAGCACTTCAAAGAATAAAGAAAATAATGCATCAGTAAACAATAAAACAAGAACAGAAACCAATAAAATGAAACAAACGTAGGCGTACACAAGGAAATAGTTTGTTGATAGGCTGATAAAATTTTACTACACCATACATGTGAAGTCATGGAGGTCGAAATGTTGTAGGCCCGTGCACTCAGATTTGGGTGCACATTAAAGAACCCCAGGTGGTCAAACTTTCCGGAGCCCTCCACTACGGCGTCTCTCATAATAATATGGTGGTTTAGGGACGTTAAACCCCACAAATCAATCAAATCAATACATGCGAAGTCCACCATTAGTGGTGCAAACTATAACTGAGCACTACGTACAATGATACAAAGCCGAACATAAGGGGAATATTCCGTACATACATGACACAAAAATAGAGACAGAATGCTTAAGAATAATTTTGGTGACATCCACAGATAGAGCATAAGCACATGCGTATATTTCCTTAATTTCATGCAAGGTTATTCTGAAATTCATTTGCAGGGGCGTTTTCTCGTGTTAGAAGCGGCAATTCATTCCATTCTGTCATGGTTCTTGGGGAAAAAAGAAAACACGTAGCTGTTTATGTGCATCTGAGGTGCTTCGGAGGTACCCTCCTTCCCTTTTCACAGTACCCTATCTTCTCATGCTTTCAAGTACTGATAACTATTGATGTTAAATTTATTTTTAGTGAGATAGTAAAAAACCTTAGCCTTTCTATGTGTCTACATTCAGGAAGCGTGGGCAAGTTGAGTGAATTGAGCACTTCGGAGATGGAATATGTACGGGAGTATTTTGATAGGATGAACCTTGCTGCTTGATGTTGAACTCTTTCCAGTCTTTAAATTAACCCTGACTGATAAGGGTCCCAGATTATGCTGGCATACTCTAGCATGGGCCGTACATAGGTTAAATAAGCAGTCAGCTTAACTGACTGTGAGGCTAAATGCAGTTTTCTTTGCAAGAACCATTTTCTTTTCCGCAGTTTCACATACTTTTGCCACATGATAGGACCAGCTTAAATTCTTGGAAATGTTTACGTTTAAGTATTTCAGCACTGATTTCAGCACAAAAATTCACCTTAGAAAGTACCGATGAATTCACAGCGTAATTGAAGTCAAAGACATGATTTACTTTATTTGTTACGTGCAATAAAACAGTTTTATTCTCATTTGTTTTCATTTTCCATTTGTCGCACCATTTTTCTACTGGGCTCAAAGCATTGCTGAGAAATTGTAGATCTTCCCAGCTATTAATTTCTTTGTACAGAAGACAATCATCTGCAAAAAGTCGCACCGTGATTCTTTCGTCTATTTCTAAGGCAATATCATTAATATAGACCAAGAATAGCACCGGGCCTATCACAGACCCCTGTGGAACACCTAACATCATGTTCAATAGTTTTGACTTATTGTGTTCCACTTATACGTATTGGGTTCTGCCCTGATGGTACGCGGTTATCCATTTCACTATTTTCTCATTTATTCCCATAACTGACAGCTTCACGGGCAATCCTGCTTGTAGCACTCTGTCGAATGCTTTCGACAGATCAAGACAGATGGCATCTATCTGTTTCTTTCCGTTTAAGTTCAAGGCAATGTCATTAACAATTTCAAGTAGCTGTGTTGTTGTGGAAAGTTGCTGTCTGAATCCGTGTTGCTTGGGGAAAAATTTGTTGCCATTTTCGATGTACGCGTAAACTGACTTAAATAGAACGTGCTACAGGAGTTTGTAGCACACACACAAGCGATATGGACGATAGTTTCCAATTACCCGCTTATCACCAGATTTATGCACAGGTATAACTTTAACCTTAAGCCAATCATCGGGGATTCAGCATTCTGCAAGTGACGCATCAAACATAGCCTTTAAGTAATGAGCAACCCCTCCCGCATTCTGTGGAGAAATTCCTTCGGTATGTCATCGGAACCTACAGAATTTTTTACGTCCATAGTTAAGTAGCAAGGCTACAATTCCCTCATATGAGACTTCAACATCTGGCATTCTTTCTGAGTGAGACAATGGAGACAAAGTGAATTCCACATTAGACTGCGATGGAGTTGAAAACATCGACTGAAAGAATTTCTTGTAAGAAGAAGCAATCTTTGCTGGGTCAGCAACCATAATGGTATCTACTATAATGCTGAGTGACTCGTCATTATTTTCTGACATGTAGCGCCAAAATTTATCAGGAGACGTCATGAACTTTGCAATGTTTCCTTGTAATATCTGTTTTTGGCTTGAGTAATCATAGGACGCAGTTGCGCAGATAAATCAGCTATTTTTGCGTAATCTTTAGTTAGTTTCGGTCTCTGGCAGCTAATTCGGTGTTTCAGTTGGATTATTTCCCTGTTTATTGAGGGGTTCTGTTTAGCTTTCTTACTTTTCCTAAGTGGTACAAAATTTTTTTGATACAGTAGAAGACAGTACACTTAAATTATTTCCACATTGCATTGACGTCACCTTGATATGGATGCCGGGGTAAAGGAGTGGCATCACCAGTGCTGATTTGGTGAGGAACAACAGATGTTTAGCCCAGAGGCCAGTCATCGAAGTAACAGATGTTGCCATAGGAGGCAATTAAATGGCGAAGATTAGTAGCTTGTGCCTAGGTTCGAGTGTGTGTGATCTTCTTCCCAATGTCGCCAAGAAGCAGAGTGGAACTAGCATCACTATGTGGTGATGGAACATTGGTAACCACAGCGGCAATCATGCAATTGTCAAGCGGTGAGATTGTGGCCAAAGACATGTCTTGATGGATCACTTGAATCAACAGACTGGCATTGAGAAATGGGATGACCACCATATTATCAACCCTATGCAAGTGGTGCAGGTTTGTGCTCATTACTGCAGGTGGTGGGAAAGGTTTACCAACTTTATGCAGGTGGTGGAGACGGTTTGCGCTCATTACTGAAATGTGCATCTCGGTGTCGATAAGCACCGAAATTAGTACACCATCAACTTCAACATCGAGCAAGCTTTGTCCCGTCAAAATCATCGAGAGAAACTTTATGGAGGAAGTCGACAGTGCAGCATTGTGTCCTGGCGCTGCATTGTTAAGTTTTCTAAGGATAGGCAGGAGCAGGGTTAAATGGGGTAGACGGCCCGTGAGTCTGCAGCAAGTGAGGCAACAGGCAACGACCGGGAGAAAAAAAACGGGGCAAAGGAGAGCGGCTGGTGCACCTTGTGTAGATTTTATGGAAGAAAACTGGGTCAGAGGCGCGAAGTAGGTGCTATCCTGTCAGCGGTATTGGGCCGTCAAAATAGCATCAAGGCTTTGACCAATGCCCGTCTGGTCGGGAAGAATCATTGAATGAAAAGACAAAAACGCTGACCACAACAAAATAAAATATAACGACGTTTCAGCACCCAGGACGGGAACCTTGTTCACAAAGACAGCGGGAGGTGGAAGCTTAGCATTTAAGTACTCTACTACAGCACTTGGCCCAAACTTCTTGTGTATGCGGGGGGCAGGTTACCATCTGCGCAGTTGAGCGTCTTTTTCTTGTCCGTAATGTTAGTGATTCCAGGTACAGCTTAGAAGCCAAGTCCTTCTCGGCAACACGTGCTTTGTCCCAGCCTATCTCATTATTTGAGAAATAAGGCAGACAACATCTGAGGTGGTGAGGACCAGCGGGTGTTGCAGTAACAGACTACATTGCCAATACGATGACACTGGAAACAAACCGGTCACTTAACAGCAGTTGTCCAAGCAGCAGGTTTTCGAGTGGACCAAAAACCACTGCTCGGGATAGAACGAGGGTGGGTACCATTAAGTTTTATGTGGGCTGGTCACAGTGCACACAGTGGAAATGCCTTTGCTGGCGAGTTTTTGACGGGCAATGGCTTGAACCATGGGAGCAGCAACTGATGTCGTATCACCTGCACCGGTGTAAGCTAGAGCAGGAGCCATGGCTTCAAGTTTGTGGCGCAAGATTCGAGTCGCCCGGTCTGGTGATACGGTAGTCGGCAGTTGTGTTCTTGCGCAATCCTCGCACAACGATGTTGCAGCCGTGTTGGGAAGCCAGGAAACCAGGCAATCTCGCGGTCGATGATCTGGCTCTTAGCTTGCTCAAAGCACCAGCACTCCTTTATAATTGCATCCACGGTTGAGGGATTTTTTTTGTACTAGGATGCTTAAGGTGTTGTCTGCAATCCCCGTAAGTACTGCAATCTCCTTAAGAGCTGCAATCCCCTTAAGAATGCAGCTACCTTTGACAGCCTCCGGAATCTTGTCATCTGCTTTTCGACACCATTATATCACACCTTCGATGTATCAGACGTACGATTCTGTGGATGTCTAAGCTTGAGACGCGAGCATTTTGTTCATGCCTATCTTTCTTGTAACAGGCATCCCAAACAAATCCAAGCTTTTGGTCTGCACTTTGCCTGACTCCCAGTTTCTGTCATACCATATTTAAGCAGCTCCTCTGAGATAATTCTATATCAGGTTATTCAGCACAAGAGTCTGGTCCCATCAGTTGCAAGTACTCAGCCTGCCAATTCTCTACATTTACTTCATCGGGAATGCCGGAACCACTAAGCATGCCTGAATCTCACGGGGGTTCGAGCATGACCATTGTTATCGCTGGAGCAGAGGCAGTCACTACATCACCTTCATGCTCAGGAACACTGGGTGTAGATGCAGATGCTGTATCTTCCACCATTGTTGCAGAGTGACCCCTCAAATGACAGCTGCTGCGTAGTTTCGTTGTGAGGCATATTGTACCTGGCACCAAATGTGACAGAGGCAAGATTTAGATTTATTCACACAGTGGATCATGAGCCAAACAATATGGCTGATGAGTCCCATGTGTAAACGCTTCACATTTTTTCGTCATCTTTATCTTCGGTGAGCACTGGAGTGGTTGATGTCTATGCCGCCCTGTAACAATATACAGTAGACTCACGATAATTAAAACTCTGATAATTGATACTTTCGGTTAATTAAAAAAATTCAATTTTTAGTTGGCCCTCAATATATTTAAAAGCCTCTTAATTCTAACTCCAGCATTTATTTAATTCATACTTTTTACAGTGCCATACCAGAAAGTATGTGCTGCTTTCCCACTGCTATTTAAAAATTTGTGTGCTTATATAATCCTATTGCTCTAAAAATTAAAAATAAACCCCTTAAGCCATCAAGGAAAAAGGCATCGCTAGTAAACGAATGTTTGAAACAAAGCAAGCCCAAGGTAAACTGTGATGCTTCTCAACTGGTATAGAGCTCTGTGCTGAAGGCACGTACCTACAGCATAGAAAAAGTTGACAATTCACTATTTCTTCAAAAGTTAAGATCAGCAGTAAATGGCCAATAAACTTGTGGACCTTACACCTCTGCTTTCTGTTCATTGTGTGCAGTTAGGGTTTAAAAATACCTGCAAAAATTTTATATGTGATAAAATCAATGTCTAATCAAAATGTATGGTGTCACCTCACCCAGTGTCATCTATCAGAGAACTTCTAATAGTTTGAAATTCTTGATAGTTCAAACAAAGTTCAGAGGTCCCTTTGAGTTTGAATTAACGAGAGTCGACTGTATTCTTAAAGGGGCCCTGCAACACTTTTTCAGCATGGTCAGAAAACGCTGCCTAGTGGTAGAAGCTCCCGAACAACATGTGAGCCAAATATTATTGGCCGCGAGATTGAGCAGAGTCGTCGCCTGGCAGCAACTGGCTAAAATGGTGAAGTGTGGATTTCTCCTCACGTCGTCTGCTGGCCACATCGTGTTTCTATGTGCGTGCACGTCACGCACGTTCTTAAGGTTTGATTTGTCCTGTCATGTCAGTGCCAGTGTAACTGTTTATATGTGTGCCTGAAACGACATACGAAAGCATTTGATCTTTTTCTGCTGCTAATGCTTATAAATAAGATTGGCGAGTCCAACTTTCCAGATTGCTGTTTATTGTCGTCTTACCCTCCACTCACCAGAATAATTTCTGGGTGGGTGCTGCTTTCTATTTCTAGCACATTGCAAAATGCTCTTTGCATACTCCCAAACATGGGGACTAATAAATGGTGTGTGAATGCAGCATTTCATAATGACTTGGTTGTAAAAAAAAAGAAAACGTTGATTGATATGTGGGATTTAACGTCCCAAAACCATCGTATGATTGTGAGAGACGTCGTAGTGGAGGGCTCGGGAAATTTAGACCACCTGGGGTTCTTTAACGTGCACCCAAATCTGAACACACGGGCCTACAATAGTTCCGCCTCTATCGAAAAAAAAAAAAGAAAACAGGCTCTAGGTTATGCACTTACGTGCTGTTGGTAGGGCTACAACTACGGCACTGTAGTTTATCGATAATGCGAGGCACCTTAGTTGTGTTTATTTGGCCGTAATACCACCACATAGAAATATTACTATCACAAACTGTAACACATCGGTACTTATATTTTACCTAAAACAAAGTTACCATGCGCGACCATGTGCTTCGATTTAAGAATGCTCTAAAGAGCCCAGACGTTGAAAATTAATTCAGACGGCATGCACTATATATAATGTCGTATAACTTCACTGAAAATTTCATTTTTTTTACATTGTTTTCAGTGTTTGTGTGGCATTGTTAGGGACTGACGGAAGGCAGTGGTAATCTTTGTTTGAAAAAAGAAAAAAAAAACATGATTGTCCCATTAACTAGGCCTTTGTTGTAGTGCCGTCATGCACGTAATCTATCGATTATAGCTTTCTGCTGAACTCCTATAGAAGATTTTGACTGGTGCAAGAACATGTGCGTGCACGTGGTAAACGCGGTGCAGCGCAAAGCCCGTTAGCCACAAAGTTTTGCTGATTAGACTTATTGACTGTCCCACATTCCATGGTTAACAGATCGAGAAAAAGGATTCATATGCGTATAAAGTGCGAACCGTGGTATTCAACGAATCGCACAGATATGCGGACTTTCTACGATCTTTCTTTCTCTCTTTTTTTGTCGTATGGAGATGACAAAGATGTAAATAAGTAGTTCAGTCACGCTACAGCAGTGCGTAGCAGGCAGAACACAAGCTAACCACATACGAATAACTCAGAAAAGGCGTGATTTAGTGCGAAAGCGTGAAGAGTCGCCCAGGGCGAGCATTCCTATGAAAGGCAGAATGCACTTAACTCGTGGGTAATGTCAACGTTGCGTAGGAGTCGTACATCGATCCAGTAGAGAAGAGCGTAGATATCAACAGAAAACTGTAGTCAACGCATTTTATCTGCCGACAATTGTCTCGGACAGCACGCAACAAAGTACCGTTGAGTGTATTTGTATACGCGCCACTGACCGCCTATCCACACTTTCGTGGGGCAGTACTGCCACATATAGCCCGATCTTGCCGCGAATAGTGCAGGACGTGGCCTGGAATTCACAATAAGTTATCAATGAGAGCTAAAGGTTGCTTTTTATTTTTTGGAAAAATCAGGGAAGATGCCCTAAAATCACTCGTAAAAAGACCATCAACGAGCCATCGGCTCATTTTAACTTGGCACGTTTGGTTGTCACGGAGATCGCCGCAGAATGCCATGACTTGTTTATGTGTGCGCGTGCGATCACACTGAAAAAGCCGCACATTCAAAGAAAAAAAAAGTGCTCAAGAGCATAAGGCCGGGGGTGATGTTTTTTTCGCCCCTGTCATCCCTCCCTGCTTAGCTTCCAGTGCTTTTGTCGGAACGAGAGAAGAGAGAATGCAATTGCAGCATGCGACAAATCTTTGTAACTCCACTCGCACTGAACGGATTCTTAAAATTTTTTGCAGCGTTGAATTCGTCAGGCAATAAGCTCTTCCAGTTAATTGATTCTATGTTTACTTGAAGAAGTGTTTCATGGCCCCTTTGAAAGGAAATTTCGACTCCCTCATAAGAGAGCGCCTTGTTCACAATCGCTTGCGTGTAGGAGCCTTTTTGAGAATATTTTTTTACTTCAGTCAGCATTGTGTTTTCTTTGTCCATCCTTCAATTTGATTATGCGCACGATGTGAGCAAGGTGTTTTTGAACTTGCGCAGCTGGTATCAGTAATACTGGAATATTCGATGGCACATGTATAAGCCCCGATGTGCTTCACTGTTTGACGGATTATTGATGGCTGATGCTCTGTTGGCCAATATTAATGTGCAGCGGGCATTGCTTGATGTAGTTTGAGCTTCCGTATGCTGGCGACAAGTTTGAAAGAGTTTCGTCTTCGACATGTCAACAGCTGGCTTTATAAACGTCACGGCCATGTGACAATACAGCAATCCCAAATGGTATTTGCATACTTAGATTAATATTTTAACATATAGTGTAGTAGCGTGAATTCGACCGGACACAAGGACAAGAAGAAACACGACACTCGCTAGCCCAGCTCCTTACCCTACTGAACTTAGAATGCTATGTCATTCTTGCATTCCTTTGTGAACCTTTTTTCTAACATAGGGTGTGCAAAAGACTTCCCAAGCATAGCACCCATCAAATAGGAGATGCAGAGTGGCTATTTGATAGCAGTTTATAGGTTGATTAGATGTCAGCTGGCATATCTTGCAGGGTAATCCATGCTTGGTACATTTCAAAGCTTCAAAGAAGTTGGGAGGTGCTCCTACTTTACTTGCACTATCATGGTGAACTTTCCCTTGATTCTGCCAGGCTCTACGAGTCTGCTGGCCTTTTAAAAGGGTCCTTTAACACTTTGAGCAGGGTCTGACAACACTGCCAGTCGCTAGTCAATGCTCCCAAGAACACGCAAGCCTTACATTGTAGCACGACCTGGAATTTACAATAAATTTTCAAAGGTTGCAATCTCTACAAATGATGCCAAGTCCATAGGCAGTCTGAGTTCAGCAGTGCGGGCTGTATAGCTACTGTGGAAAGCTGCAACGTTCATGTGGAAGCACTTGCAGTCACATTAAAGGTAAGCCAAGCCGGCTGCGCGTTTGAAGAAAAGGAAGTGCTCAAGGTTATGATGTACACTGACTGACGTAGAGGGGCATTTTCTTGCCTTTTTGACATCCTCCTCCTGAGCATGCTTGCTTATATGAGAGGAGCAAGAAAGTGCTTGAAAAATGTGACCAATCCCTGTAACTTCACTAATACTTGACGGATCCTAAAGGTTTCTGTGGCATGTGATTCGTGAAGCTCATGTGCCCCTAGCGGAACTATTCCGCTTTAATTTGGAAAATTGATGCAGGCCTCGTTTAAAAGAAAGAAGCATATCATATTTTTTCAGTCAGGCTCTGCTTTCAGCTTTGACAGCTTTACTTTTCTGTGCAGGAGAGATGTGGATGCGCCCAATCGTGGTGGTTGGACGCCCCTGATGCATGCTGCCTGTTCTGGCCAGCGGGACACATTGCGGCTGCTGCTGGAGCTGGGTGCCAACGTTAACATGCGGGGTGGCAGGCATGGGCGCACAGCCGCTATAAATGCGGCCATGTATGGATATCATGAATGCATTGCCCTTCTTCATGAGGTGATGCCTATTTCACGAGAGTTGTTTTGGGCAGACTTATTTAATCATACTAATTGCAAAACTTTAGAAGCCCCAACATACTGATGGATGAATACTATGTGGATGTTAGCGAACGAACACATTGTCAGGGATCTGCAATACAAAACATTCTGCAATTTTTGATGATTTATATGGGGGGTTTAATGTCCCAAAACCACCATATGATGAGAGACGGCGTAGCGGAGGGCTCCGGAAATTTCTTTAACGTGCACCCAAATCTGAGCATACGGGCCTACAGCATTTCCGCCTTCATCGGAAATGCAGCCGCTTCAGCGCCGGGACTTGGCCCCGCGACCAATGGGTCAGCAGTCGAGTACCTTAGCCACTAGACCACCGCGGCGGGGCCATTTGTCTATGAGAACAGGTTTTTGGACAAGTTGGTTTGTTATATTCACTGAAGCGCTGATAAGGGACCACAGAAAGGGGAGCGCATGTCCTGTTTTCTTTTTGGAGCCCCTGCCTTAACAGCGCTGTGGCTTCAGTGACTGTGTAACATCGCTTGTTCTTGGTGAATTTAAGAAATTTTGTGGCAGTTTATTCGTGAGGCAATAAGCTGCAATATTAAGATAATTCGATCATTACTTGTACAAGATGCTCAAGACCATTTTGAAGCAAAATTTTAGTTTGAGCTAGTTGGTCATACATACTTGCTCAAACACCCAGCAGACGAGGACGAAGAACACAGGAGACATAATAGGTGCCAGCTATGAACTAGTTTTACTCACTGACAAACTAAGCATATACAAACCACATCATCAGGTCATGCACACCATCTTGATCACCAGAGTATTAAAAGCTGCGTATATGTGCAGTGTTTTTGTTGGGCATTTAACTGGTAGCTGTGCTCGTGCTGTGCTCGTTTGCTTCGCAGCTACTAGATGTTTGTAGAAGCCCTTGTAAAAGCCCCCTGCAGCCCCTAAGATTTATAGATTATGTGTGTGAGTGAATTTTTTGTAGTAGAAATGCGTCTCAAAAGTTGAGCCAAGATAAGGCGTGAGAAATGAGGTATTGAGAGAGGTCTTTGAAAATAGAAAAATCACGATTGTAACGAAAAACAGATAAAATACCTACAACAAAGGGTGCACATTTCAGTGGCTACAATATAATTTGTGAGACATCAGTTGCAAACCTAGATGCAATGCTCACTTTTTCAAGCTTGTGGTCTTGTGCAACACAGCACACACCATACCAACAGCTGAAACCCAGAATAGAAGGATGTCTTCTTCAGTGGAGCAGTAGTTATGGTGCTCAGCTGCTGCCCCCATATTTATAGAAGCCTTGGTATGCTAGAGGCCTGTGCATGTAAGTGCACGTTAATGAATAGATGGTCAAGCTTTCTGGAGTTCTCCACTACAATGTCTCTCGGGATGTATAAAATGCCAGATGTTATTATTATTAAAATGATGGTTTGTGCTTAATTGAAAAATCCCTGCAATACTTTTTAATTATTAGAAAATGTTATTACGCTCAGCTGGCTAACAAATCTCTTTCTTCAAAAATTTTCTATTCTGTCGAATATATGCTCCTTCTTCTCTTTTACCATTACTTTAGAAGATACACATAGGGATATGGCAGCAGAGCGATGTGTCAACTAAATGTTACATGGTCGCACGTTATGTCCTCAAACGATTTCCTTTTTTTAAACCATGCTGACTGCATCTCCTGGTTCGGACCTGTATCTCTGTCTACCTCTTTTATTGTGTAACAGAATTTATTTTGCCTTCTGCCCATTTGATAAGTGTTGACGAAGTGCTTCAGACTTGGGATGAGTGGCGTTGCACATAGGATGGGACAAAGGAAGGAAGACGAAAACATACCGAGTGCAAATTTTCACCAGTTTATTGGCAAGAGGCAAGGATGCAACAACCTGCTTCTTTATCAAAGTCCAAACTATCAAAAGTCTAAATGAACCATGTATTTGTCATCAGAAGAGGGCGCGAGCTACATGCCAAACGCTGAAATAAAGTGATGGTGAACAAGGTCCCGATGGTGTGAATACGTGCCACGTTCTCGCACTGAATTGGTTGGAGGAAAGCCCAATGTGCGTGACCAGAGCTGTGGTGGAAAATTTCCTGAATTTAAGGTGGCATTGTCTTGTGGAGTACCGAACGAGGAAGTTTGAGGAAGACAGCGTCGCTCTGACGGTGAAGGCTCGGTTAACCGGGATCTGGAGGTAGTGGCGTTGGGACGCCTGAAAGCAGCTGTCAATTATGGTAGTCACCAAAAGACGCTCTCTGGCCCTGAAACACATTGCAACAGCAGTTTCTGGGACATCTGTTGCTCTTCACCTCCTTCACAGGATGGCCCCAAACCACTTGACAGTCCTCAAAGTTCGATGTCGACAGGTATGCTTAACTTGCTGAGACCCACGACAACCGATTCATAAGCAAAGACAAGTGCATCGTCAAAAGGATGCGGGTTGAGGACGATGATTGCAAGACGTCTTCCCGGACTTGGATGCTGGGAAGCTTACGTTGTAGTTGCAGACCGCTACCATGAACAGTTAGCACGTTCGATTTCAGAGCTAGCGTCTTTGAGTAATCGCATAGAAGCCATAGTGGCTATAGATTGGCTAGCGTTAGAGGGAACTCTAACGTAGCTTGATGCGAGTTTTGGTTTCAGTGTATAGCCGAGTTTTGTGTGCTTGTGGGCGCTATATTAGTTTGGAGTGTTTGCGTTTTCCTTTCTTTGTTAGATAAAGTGTGTTTGTCTCGCCACCACTATTTCCCGTCTCTCTCAGTTCTATCCTTAGAAAACACTCCCGAGATAATCGTGGCAGTATTAGTACAGCTTTCATCTCCTGTTCAAAGGAAGAACAGGAATGTCTGAGTGACATGGCACATGTAAGTCAGTGTTTCTTGTAATTACCTCCTACTGCTATCATGGGTGCTGTTTGTAAATCACCACATATACGATATTGTTTTCACGATTTTAATTTGCATGCTGTCACATGCCTTTTATTAAATTTCATTGCTCAATGTTGTTATGAAAATGTCTGATACGGTTTCTTTGCACTCGCCAACAAACTGTTGATAGTTTCCTCTGTGTGTGCTATTGCATTCATTCCTTTGTTCTATCCTATGTGCAAGGTTTTAATGAACTTATAAGCCAAAGTGGAAACCCCTTGAGAAATATTCTATCTTTAGCATTAAAAATCAACTGTGTCAATACATTTTACACGCCGTGACTCATTGCTATTGATTAAGAATGGTTAAATGAGAGAAGTGAGATGGAAAATATTAATCAGTTACTTTAATACAGTTTCATGTTTCATGCATCATTATCGTCATCACTACTGCCACTTTTGGTAATACACTGCTTCAGCACTAATTTATCGAACAAGTGTTTATTCAGCCCAAATAGCCACTGGCAATAAAAATCTCATGGTTGAAACAAACGGTCTAGTGATAATTATTGCCGAGAACATTTGGCTGGAAGCACACCCAAATGATTCGTCTTGTGGGATTATTTGAATGCTTTGAATATTTGAACAAATATTACAGTATTCAAAATCGCTTCAATTCTTGTATAAATTAGTGAAAATTTTGAAATATTAGAGATGAATGAATAGGTGTATGTTAACCCGCACACAACTTCCTGCAAAGCTAGTTTTACTGCAGCAGATGGGTGCGAAGTCGTTTTATCGAACGTCAGATCCTGCTACTATTTAAAAAACGCACTTTCGTTGACCAAACAAACAAAAACAAAAAAGTCACAGCTTTGTCACAAAGATGAAGCAACAAACGCGATAGCAACAAATTGGAAGGTCACGCGCAAAATGGCAAGCAGATCGAAACGTACCCAGCGTTTTTCACACACAAGTAATGCACGAAGCGTGCTCACAGCTACAGATGGACGTGAATAAGTGTCTCAGTTGCTACTTCGCTGTGACTGAAAAGTGCACCCTTTTCGCAAACGGAGGCTGTGCAACGATTGCAGCGACCTTTGTGCGCCCGGTAACTACCACCGTATCGTTCCCGTGAAAGCTAAAGGCCAGCCAAGAGGTACGATCCTCCCCACTGCGAGATAAGGGCGCGCGAGTGAGCGTCCAGGGCGTTTACGTCCACCCTCCACCCTCTGCGAGGCAAAGTACGTGTAGGAGATGAAAGCACGCGCCGCCGCCGCGTGCTCATCGCGCCATCTTGCTGGTAATGCTGAAAACACGATAGCTCTCCCTTCTGAGATGATAGTGACCAGAGGTAAGTGGTAGGTATAAATAGGTTGCCGTTTGAACATTGAAGGACTGGCTGCTCCGTGGCTCACAGTCACGTTTCAGAGGTTCGAAGTTCGATTCCACATGACGGAGTCTTTTTCTGAATTTTTTTCCTTTCTTGTGTTTTCATATATATATATATAGATACGTATACATATATGGTGAGTGACGGTGACGCTCACGTCAACGACGATATTGAAGCCGGTGGCAAAATCCAGCCGAGAGTGTCCATATAATTGCTATTGCAATGAAAAAAGAATATTTGCACAGGCCTTGTTTTAATCTAAAAAATATTGTTCAGGTTAGTTAGGTCATGACAAATAAGCCCATTTTTCTTTATATGTGATATATACTATTGAAATTTGATTTAAAGTCATTCTATAAAAATCACTATTTGCTTCGAACATGAAATTCATTATTCGCACAAGCCTACAAATGATAAATGACTTAATGGTATGCTTGAATATCATTTGATTATGATTGATACACCTAGATCGATTATGTATGATGCATCCTGTATAATCAATGCATTGTGCCTGTATTTAGGATAACAAAGAAGCATAAACACGAGGCATTTGTGGTTCGCGACAAGAGGGTTCTCAACGATGGGAAATGCTTAACTTCACATAGTGTAAATGTAGAGCAGCCTAATAGTAGTGAGTTCAGTTCATATACCTAGCCTACATTTGACCCTGGAATAGTGCAGGACAAGAATAATATTAATAGTGTTTGAGCATGACTTAATATCATTGATAAGCATTTGTCCATTTGACACATAGCTTCCAGCTGCCATGTACGAAATTCAGTTAGTAAAAGGCTGATCATAAGCATACCCATGAAAGATAAATAAGTTGTAGCTTAGAAGACTTAAACGTAAAAAACCTGGACGCTCACTCGCGCGCCCTTATCTCACAGTGGGGAGGATCGTACGTCTTGGCTGGCCTTTAGCTTTCATCGGAATGATTCTGTGGTAGTTACCTGGCACACAAAGGTCACTGTAATCGTTGCACAGTCTGCGTTTGTAAAAAGAGGGTGCTTTTCAGACACAGCAAAATAACAACTGAGACGCTTATTCCCGTTCATCTGTACCTGTGAGCATGTTTCGTGCGTTATTTGTGCATGTGAAACGCTAGGTACATTTGGATCTGCTTGCCATTCTGTGCATGACCTTTTTTGTTCATAAGGTGTAATATTGTTTTCCTAACTTACTTGATTCTCTATTACTTCCTCCTGCCCACCTAATTCCAGAATGCTCCAACTACTTTTTTTGTAGAACCGCTACATTTAACGAGTAATTTGTTTTCATGTAGTTCTTGAGGAATGGCATAATTTACCGGAAGCCATTGTTTCAGGGTGAAAGTAACACAAATTGAAACACTATTACCAGCTCACTGTTTCACTTTCACTCTCACTTTTATTCCTTAAAGACCTCACAAGGGGGTACTACATAAAGGGTGGGTTTCAATATATACAACAGGTTGAACACTTTGTTATATGGTATATTGTAATGTGATCGCTTCAATGAAAGCATAAGGGCTTGAATGAGCGATTTCTTGTGCAAGGTCGTTCCAGTCCTTGGCTGCTCGAGGTAAAAAAGAAGATGCAAAGGTGACTGTGCGAGCATGAGAATGGGCAACGTTTAAGCGGTGACCAATGTGATAGAATATGCGTGATGGTGGCAAAATATACGGTTCTTGATTTAGTGTGCTGTGGTAGAATTTATAAAATAATGATAAACTAGCAATGAGGAGGTGTCGATTAGAAAGTGTTTGTAAACCAGATTCTGGTTTCAAAGATGTTACGCTGATATTGTATGAAAAAGCAGAATGAATGAAACGAATGGCACGATTCTGAATAACATAAAGAGTGTTTGTGAGGAATAGGATTCTAAATGGCTGATGCGTACTCTAGTTTGGTCCGTATTAGTGTTTTTATAAGCTAGCAATTTGACATGCTGTGGAGCGCTGTGTAAATGACGTAAAAACCCAAATGTTTTGTTAGATGATGCAATAACATTGGTCACATGCGTACACCAGTCGAGATTTTTTGAATCTAAACCCTGCAGAACTGCAGGGTTTAGATTCAGTCGGGATAGTTTTAGTAGCAAGAGTTGATGAGAAAGTTCGTCGAATGCTTTCGCAACGTCAAGAAAAATTGCATCAGCTTGAATGTTACCGTCTAGATTAAGGCGTAGGTCATGGAGAAAGGCAGCTAATTGTGTTTCGCAGGATAGTCTCTTGTGGAACCCATGCTGAGAATGGTGGAAAAAATTTTTAGAATTAAGGAAGCTAATTATATGAGTGTGTATGACATGCTCCATGATCTTAGAAGGCACTGATGTGATAAAAATGGGACGGTAGTTTAGGGGTGAACTCTTGCTGCCTGATTTGTAGACTGGAACGACCTTGGCCATTTTCCTTTTTTTGGTAGGTTTCCAGATGACAGTGACTGCAAAAACAACAGCGTAAGATAAGCCGCGGAAATGAATTTGGTGTTCTTCAGAAACTTCGATGTGATTTTATCGAAACCAGTGGATGGTGACAGTTTATTATTGGCAATTATGTTTGAAATGTCGTCTATCGAGAAGGTGATAGGAGGCATTGTAGCCTCAAAAGGTGCAAGAAACGTAGGTAATGGTTGATCAGGTTCTTTGGTGAAAACAGAAGAAAACTTGGTGTTAAACATGTTAGCAGCGTCTTTATCTGATAGCACTTCACCCTGTTCGTTGGGTAAAGATATAGTGCAGGTTGACTGTGGGTTGATGGTTTGTCGAAATTTTTTAGCGTTTTCCCTGATCATCTTAGCCAAGTTGTAGTGAAAGAAGGTGAACTTGATTTGTCGGATGGTGGTAAGATATGTACGTTCTGCTTCCTAGCACTTTCCCATGAATCGTGTCGTGGGTTTTGTTTAGCCTGGCGAAAAGTTGTTTTTTCTTGTTTTCAAGTATTTTAAGGTTTTTTGTGAACCATGGTTTATGCCGGTTAGCGTTGATTGATAATGTTGGGATGTTTTTATCTGTTAAATATGCTATTTTTTTTTAAAAGAGACCGGTTTTCATGAATGTCACGCTCTTGAAATGTTGCTTCGTATTCTTTGCAATTTTTTTCAAAATCATTATTGATCGCTAAGTAATTCTCTTTATCATAGAGATGGATGATTCTCTTATGTGACTGATGCACGGGCTGGGTTAGTGCAAAAGTGGCAAGAATTGCTTTGTGGTCACTTATTTCATTAAGGTAAGTAATGGAAGATAGCATTTCAGGGCTTGAAGACAATACTAGATCAAGGATGTTAGTACTATCCAGCATGACATGTGTTGGCTCGGTCACCAGTTGAGTGAGGTTGAAGTTTAAGCACACGTTTACGAATTCTTTAGATTCCAGACTTCCAGTACTTAGTAGAGGGTTTGACCAAACAATGTTCGGGTAATTAAAATCTCGGAAGAGTAGAAGAAGCGCATTCAGGTACTCTTGACTAGCTGGCTTAAGATGTTTAGTTTTGTAGAAAAATCTGAAGAACTGTTTAGGGGGTGGTAGCACACACCAACGAGAGCAAGTTTTGGCTTAGAACGACATATAATCCATAGCATTTCCAGGTCGGATTGTATATAAATAGTGCAAAATGAAAGTTCTTTCTTAACGGCAATGAGGACGCCACCACCTCTGCTTTCCTGCCGATCTTTGCAGATTAGTTCGAAGTTTGGCAGGTATTCCAGTTTTCCCGCATCAGGAACATTGACATTGAGCCATGTTTCTGTTAATATGAGCAGGTTACTCCCAGAGGAACAAACAAGGTTTATATAGTGTCTCGTTTTGAAAGGATGCTTCGTAAGCTAGTGTAGATAGCTGAAAAAGAGGTAAGCGCACGAGCAGTGCGTGAAGCATGGCAGGGTGTTTCAGTATGGCGTGATAGCTATGTTAGTTCCTCGACACTTTGACATCATTCGTGAAAGACATATCGCTTCGAGTTGACGTGCAGAGTTTTATAACGGAGCGAGTAAGGAACGGTTTTGTTTTTTGCAAAAGTAGCGAGTTGCTTTTGCGGGTTCTGCACTTGCCGGGAGAAGTCTTCTCTAATGCCGAAAGAAGTGCACTTTAATTTACAGTTGTTAGACAGTACTGTATGTACTGGCATCATTTTACAATAATTGGCCGGTTTCGACCTTGACTGTGTCTACCCAGTCGATGTGCTCGCTCAAATATTTGAGGGTCTAATGTGTAGTTAAGATGTTAAATAATTATTTCTTTGGAGCGCACGAATAATTTTTCTGGGTCAGTATAGGAATGCCGTGAAACAACAAGTCGTTATGCCTTGAATGCTTTTCAGCTTTGTCTAGGCGGTTTTCCAATCTTATGATTTGACTAGCCGAACCAACTATGTCAGATTGTATTGATTCCAGCTGCTCCCGCATGGGTTTAACACGATCGCAGCTCGTCTCAACATTAGACAAATGTTTGCTTAGGTCAGAAACGGCAGCAATGTTCGCAAGGAGGCGGGCTTTGATGTCCTGTACTTCTGTTAGTAACTTGGACTGTCCAGCAGGCAGTTTTTTCAGCTAGATGAGAATGCTTGCCTTTTCTGGTCCTGGGTTAGTCTCTATATCTCCCACAAGCAATAATATATTGCGGAGAACAGCAATACAATTGCAACAGATACACGTAAAACAATGTGGGCTTGACAGCTATACCAACGTGTAGTTACAGATTTTTTTGGAGTATAATTGATACGATGCTGAAAGATGGAGGACAGATTGTGTTAGAAAAACTAGCCACCCTGTTTACGAGGTGTCTCCTGACGGGAAGAGTACCAGAGTCTTGGAAGAATGCTAACATCACCTTAATACATAAGAAAGGAGATGACAAGGACTTGAAAAATTACAGGCCGATCAACTTGCTCTCCATAGTACACAAGCTATCTACAAAAGTAATTGCTAACAGACTGAAGAAAACATTAGAATTCAATCAACCAAAGGAACAAGCAGGATTTCGAACAGGCTACTCAATAATCGACCACATTCATACTATCAATCAGGTAATAGAGAAATGCTCAAAATATAGCCAACCACTATACATAGCCTTCATAGATTACGAGAAGGCATTTGATTCAGTGAAAATATCAACAGTCATGCAGACACTGCGGAATCAGGGCATCAGTGAAGCATATATAAACATCCTGGAAGAAATCTACGGGGGGTCAACTGCTATCATAGTGCTTCATAAAGAAAGCAACAGAATAGCAATCAAGGAGAATAGTGCTTCATAAAGAAAGCAACAGAATAGCAATCAAGGAGCATGTAAGGCAGGGCAATACAATCTCCCCAATGCTATTTACCGCGTGCTTACAGGAGGTTTTCAGAGGCCTAGAATGAGAACAGTTAGGGATAAGAGTTGATGGAGAGTACCTTAGTGACCTGCGCTTCGCCGATGACATTGCATTGCTGAGTACCTCAGGGGACGAATTGCAACTCATGATTACAGAGTTTGACAAGAAGAGCAGAAAGGTGGGTCTCAAAATTAATCTGCAGAAAATGAAAGTAATGTACAACAACCTCGGAAGAGAGCAGCACTTCGAGATAGGTAATAGTGCACTTCAAGTTGTAAAAGACTATGTCTACTTAGGGCAGGTAATAACCGTGGAGCCGAACAACGAGATTGAAGTAAGTAGAAAAATAAGAATGGAGTAGAGCACATTTTGCAAGCACTCTCAAATCATGATAGGTAGATTGCCACTATCCCTCAAGAGGAAGGTATATAACAGCTGCATCTTGCCGGTACACAGCTACGGAGATGAACCTGGAGACTTACAAAGAGGGTTAACCTTAAATTGAGGACGAGACAGCGAGCAATGGAAAGAAAATTGGTATGTGTAACCTTAAGAGACAAGAAGAGAGCAGAGTGGATTAGGGAACAAAGGGGGTTAAGGATATCATAGTTGAAATTAAGAAGAGGGTATGGACATGGGCCGGGCATGTAGCGCGTAGACAGGATAACCGGTGGTCATTAAGGGTAACTAACTGGATTCCCAGAGAAGGCAAGTGGGTTAGGGGGAGACAGAAGGTCAGGTGGGCAGATTAAGAAGTTTGCGGGTATAAATTGGCAGCAGCAAGCACAGGACCGAGTTAACTGGTGGAACTGGGAGAGGCCTTTGTCCTGCAGTGGACGTAGTCAGGCTGCTGATGGACTAACCTGCATGGTGAAGCGGAGCGGATTAATGAGTGCTAATGTGGCACAGCTACCAAGCCCACAGGGCGGTGCAGATCCATGCGGCAGCTTTATAGGCGACACTGTGAAGCTTGTTGTTGGTGATAGGGCCAGCCAAAGTAGAATAATGACCAGCGGTTGCGGGCACGATTGTGGAAAAGCTGTTGATATTGTAACACGGACTGAAATAGCGAGAGAGAAGAAGAAGTAGGACGCTCTCGAGCGATGGTGATTCGGCAGTGACGGTTGAGCGCTGGCATTTTCAGTGTAAATAAACTCATCACATCCGTAACAGCTTTGGTGGAGCGGAGCTGGGTAATTCGCTGTCCTGTATCCCGCAGCAGAAGTTCTTTGAAGAAGCAGACGCTTAGCCGGCCTACCCCCGGACAACATCAGCATGAACGACAACACAGCAATCCCGTTGACGTACTACGCTGCTGCATCCACCAGTGTCACCGACATGGCACAAGGTGGCTGTCGACCTCGACAACCAGACTACTGGGCACCTGAACCACGGATATTCTCAGGTAAAACTGACGAAGACGTGGATGCTTGGCTAAAACACCATGACTGAGTGAGCCGCTACTATGACAGGGGCGCGCTGGCGAAGCTTGTGAACGAAGTATTCTTTTTTGCCGGGACCGCATTGCTTTGGTTTGAAAACCATAAATTTGAATTCACCGCTTGGGATATATTTGTTTGGAACTGAAGGCCTGCTTTGGGGACACGAGTTCTTTGAAAAAGAAAGCTGAGCAAGCGCTGTCACGTAGAGCTCAGTTGCCTGGCGGAACGTGCACAATCTACATTGAAGAGGTGTTGAAGCTTTGCCGGATTGTCAATGCAAGTATGTCTGTTGAAGACAAGGTCGGTTATTCGTTAAAAGGCATCGCGAAGGACGTGTGCAATTTTCTCGTAACAAAAGAGAACTTAAACACTCCTAATTTCAGGCAGCAGTGTCGCGAATTCGAGGCGTTGAAGACCTGGAGAATTTTACTCAAGTTCGGGCGCTTGGACAATGTCCCCACTGTTGAAAGTATTGACGTTGCCGCCTGCGAAGACATTCCCTTCCTCGTACGTCGGGTAGTTTGAGAAAAGCTTGTACGGCTTCAAGCAGGTGATGATCACCACCAAAGCTCGTTCGCCGCGTGCCCCGAACCACCTCCCTACTGGATGCGAGAGCGCCACATCGAAAACCGACAGTGCACAGAAACAGCAGATTTCACCCCGTGGCTTCTGGTTTCTCCGACGGATCACGGCCACTACCGGATGTCATCATCTCGGCGTGCCGCTGGAGACCTCCAATCATCGTCAACCAGGCCTCTACCAGAAGACTACTATGCGTCATCATGAAATGTTCCTACAGAGCACGACCTGTCTCCGCATACTTCTGCAATCTCTGCTCCTGCTAATGTAAGCCGACAAGTCTCCGTTTGCTACACATGCGGCGTCCCAGGGTATATTTCACGCTTCTGTCCCAGCCGGCCACCTGCGCCGCCACGTTTTTCGACGTACCCGGCTCGTACGCACAAAACGCCCGTGCCGCCACGTTTTTCGACGTACCCGCTTCGTACGCGTGAAACCTGGACCGCTCACCCGGCCAACCACCGTCCCCGGCAGCAATGACCTAACGAATTTCGCAGCGAGTCCCTCGCCTCTGATCGAAGCCTGATGTCACCTCTGACGCGTTCCCACCGGTCGCCATCTCCACATCGTTGGTCGCCTTCCCCGCATCAGCTGGGAAATTAGCTGGTGCGGCCGATGGAGGTGGGGTCGTGGGGCGGTCAGTTTCGCCATTTCCTCCTTCTGCTGTGATGGTGATGAACAAAGTGCGTGTGTGTATAGACGGTGTAGACACTCTTGCTTTTGTAGACACTGGTGCTGCTATTTCAGTTATGAGTCTTCATTTTAAGCATTGTTTCTTGGGCCACAAAGTAATGTTCGCGTGGAATCGTAGAGAAACTTTTCATGGAGTTAGAGATGAAGCATTATGCCCTGCTGTTATATGCTCAGTTGTACCTACGATTAGTGAAAAAATTTCTAAGTTGAATAATTCACTGTACTGGCTCGCGCAACTCATGACGTCATTTTAGGGATAGACCTCCTTAATGAATGCGGTGCTACGCTTGACTGTGGAACTGGAGAGATTCTTCTACAAAGTACGTTGCCCGCTGCCATAGTTGACGATTTCCCAACTCTCTCCATTGATGCGCTTTCATTGTCTGAAGGTGTGACGATCCCTGGTCGAACAGCAATGCTAGTTCCCGTACGCTCTTCTCACGTCCGCTCAGTACCCTGCACTGGACTTGTTGAGCCCGATCATACAAACGCCATCTAGAAGAATGCGCTGGTCCCACTGTCTGTCCTAACAGCCATTGATGGACGTGCTTGTTTGTGGGCGCTCAATGCAGCATCAGAACCCGTTGTCCTACCAGCCAGATTTAAACTGGGAACGTTTGAGGAGCAGGCCACAGTTGACATCAGAATGGTCTCAGAGTCTCCAGACATCCGTCAGACTGCGCCCAACTACTCAGCTGAGATGAAACGCATGATCAATAAGTCGTTGCTTTCTTCCGAGCAGAATGTCCTCGAGGAGGTGCTTACACGCTATGTGGGAGTCTTTGTTTTCGCTCAAGACAAACGTTGTTCCTTGTGGACCGAATCCCCTATGCACCACCGCATCAACACTGGAGATGCTACACCGATACGCCAAAAACCCTATTGTGTATCCCCGTCAGAGAGGAAACTGATCGCCGATCAGGTCAACGACGTGCTGCAGGAAGGCGTTATTCAAGAGTCAAGCAGTCCCTGGGCACCACCTGTTATATTGGTAAAAAAAAAGACAGCTCTTGGCGATTTGGCATCGACTACCGCCGTCTCAACGCCGTCACAAAGAAAGACGTGTATCCGCTACCACGCATCGATGACGCTGTTGATTGCCTGCACTCGGTCGCATACTTTTCATCCATCGACCTAAAGTATGGATACTGGCAGATACCAATGTATCCGTCTGAGAAAGAGAAGACTGCTTTTGTCATGCTTGATGGGTTATTTGAGTTTAACGTTATGCCATTTGGCTTATGTAATGCCCCAGCTACCTTCGAGCGATTCATGGACTCCATCCTTCGCTGTCTCAAATGGGAGATATGTATGTGTTATCTCGATGATGTAATTATTTTTGGCAAGACATTCCTCGAGCACAACCATCGGCTTAGCGTTGTTCTAGATTGCGTTAAACAAGCTGGTCTTGGTTTAAACGCAAGGAAGTGTCGTTTCGGTGAGCTTCAAGCCCTTGTGCTTGTACATCTAGTCGACTGGGACGGTATACGGCCAGACCCGCAAAAGATCAATGCTGTCCGAGACTTCAAGCAACCAACGTCTGTGAAGGATCTCCGTAGCTTCGTGGGCCTGTGTTCTTACTTTCGCCGGTTCATCAAAAATTTCGCCCAGCTTGCTCATCCTCTGACAGAGTTGCTCCACAAAAACGCCCCATTCCGATGGACCGTTGAGTGTGAGGCTGCTTTCGAGCAGCTGAAGGATTTGCTTACTTCCGGGCCCCTCTTGCCTCATTTCGACCCAAACACACTCACGGAACTGCATACAGATGCTAGTGGTATCGGTGTTGGTGCCGTGCTGGTTCAGTATCATCGACAGCCGCCAGCAGGTCGTGGCGTATGCAAGTCGTACTTTGACTAAAATGGAGAGGCATTATATGGTCACCCAACTGGAATGTCTTGTGGTTGTTTTTGCCGTCCAAAAGTTGAGACCTTATTTGTATGGCCGGCAATTCAAGATCGTCACAGATCATCATTCGCTTTGTTGGCTTGTCGGACTACGTGACCCAGCTGGTAAGTTGGCTCGTTGAGCCTTACGGCTTCAAGAATATAATTATTCTGTGACCTACAAGAGCGGTCGATGTCACGCAAATGCCGACTGCTTATCTCGTCTTCCATCTGCGACTGTGGATGCTGATGATGATGATTTCGATAACTACCTGGCTGCCATGTCCTTCAACTTCCCCAATTTGGACGTTTTCCATCACATACAACAGCGGGACCCTTCGCTGAAACCAATGATCAATGTGGTTCGTAGCTCTAAATGCGCCACGCCATTTGTGATTCATGACGCCCTACTATATCGCAAGAAATACTCCAGCCGTGGTTCCACACCACTCCTTGTCGTGCGAGAATGCCTGTGTCTTGCGGTATTCCAAGCCATGCACGATGACATCACGTCTGGGCACCTTGGATTTGCCCGAACGCTTCATCGTATCCGACAACGTTTTTACTTGCCTCGACTCTGGAAGACTACCAAGCACTACGTCGCAAGTTGTCATGTCTGCCAACGCCACAAAGAACCTACCACGCCATTGGCCTGCCATCTGCAACCAGTTAAGCTACCGACATCACCATAGAAAAAGTCGGCATAGACTTATCGGGCCCTTTCCCCAAGTCTACCGCCGGCCGCCGCTGGATTATTGTGTGCGTAGATTACCTGACGCGGAATACTTTAACATGGCGGTTGCTTCAGCCACACCATCTGATGTGTCATGGTTTCTTCTGCACTCGATTATACTCTGTCACAGGGCCCTTCGTGTGGTGATAAGTGATCTCGGCCGGCAGTTTACCGCTGACGTTGTGGAAGAGTTGCTGCGGCTTTGTGGGTGCTAGTATCGCATTCCACGCCATACCACCCTCAGACCAACGGCCTCACTGAGCGCACCAATCATATCATCATCAACATGCTTTCATTTAGGTCGTGGCGGATCATAAGAATTGGGATGCCGTATTACCTTTTGTTACATACGCCTTTAAGACCACGAAACACGAGGTCACAGGTTATACGCCTTTCTTCATTCTGTATGCTCGTCATCCCCAAAGTTTCCTTGACACCCTACTTCCTTTTTCGACAAACGAAAACGCGAATGTCTTGCAGACATTGTGTTGCGCCGAAGAAGCTCGTCGATTTGCTCGGCTCCGCAATCTCTCCGCCCACGCTCGTGCGAAAGACTGTTACAACGCAAAACACCCGCCTGTGACTTTCGCTAAGGGTGATTTTGTCTGGCTGTGGACACCCGTTCGAAAGAAGGGGCTTTGTCAGAAGCTTCTTTCCAAGTACACAGGATCATTTGTCATTACTCAGTGCTTCAGTGACGTCAGTTACGTTGTAGCGAAAGTGACAGCTTAGAACTGGCGTTCGCATAAGATGCAAATTGTGCACATTGCCCGATTGAAGCCCTACAACAACCGATCGCTTCTACTCGCTCGGTGAGCTTCGTCTTGCCCGGAGGAAAATGTAACGCGAACTGAAACAGTGAGATAGAAGAAGAGGTAGGACGCTCTTGAGCGATGGTGATTCGGCAATGATGATTGAGCGCTGGCATTTTCAGTGTAAATCAACCCATCACATCCGTAACAATATGTTCAAACAGCTATTACCAGCTCACTCACACTCAGAAACATGTTAGCTCTCCACCTACCTGTAGTGTGATCGGTTTACAGGGGTAATAACTTAGGCATAGCCTGGGCATTTGAGCAGGCCATAGTGGGACGACGGGTCAACAACTGTCTTTATTCTGCTTAGCACAAATGCTTCACAGCTAGAAGGGGTTGCTACAAACTAACAACATAGTATTGACCTCCACACTATATAGCAGTGTTTTATCTTTTGTGTGTGACATTTTATGGGCACAATTTTTCGGGTGCCACATTATTGTTGTTTGTATGCTTGTACTATTTACTACTGTTTTTTTTTGTGTACTGTGACATGCTTATACTGCTTGTTCCGCTCTTATGATCATCATTTGTTTGGTTCCTTTGGGGTCAAATAATTGATGAGAAGTCAGCTGTGCCTACCTTCTCACTCAGTATGGTGCCGACCTTGAGCTGAGGGACTGTGAAGACCGCACGGCTCTGTTCCATGCTGCTGCTCTGGGCCATGTTGCAGTGGTGCAACTGCTGGTTGATTTGGGGGTCAACATCAACTGCGTGTAAGCAGACTCCTAAACTTGTTGGCTGTTCCTTCTACTCAACTTGGACAAATGACACACGGGAATAACACAACTCTAAAATAAGCCATTTTATATTGAAGTGGTCAAAGTAGTCCTGTTGTTATTGTTGATTAGAGTGAATTAAATGATAGTGTAGTATATTTGTGATGAATTGAGTTATGGGGTGTAACATTAAAAAACTGCACGGTAGATTTTGAGGGACATCGTAGTGGGAATTTCAAGCACTTCCCGCTCTTTAATGTACACCCAAGTAGTCTTCCATGTCTCGCTTTGTGGACAGCACTTTGGCTAACTCGCAAAATGTGTTTGTAAGCAGGTTATTGTACGAGTCATTGGAATCTGCTTCCTGGATACCTTGGGAGGTAACAGATGTTAGAGCAGCTTTGCTCTTATATTTTTTCGATTGGTATTATCTTTTTATGGTTTTCTATTGCCCCATACTTGCTTCAGAAAGATTATCAATCAGTGCACACTTTTAATTAATTTTATTTGATCATTAATACATATGATTTTGCCTATGCCTAACTTTGCCTTCGCAGCTTTTAGGCTTCTGCCGCTTTTCATAGCCTGCTCCTTTCTCTCCATGTATTACCTTCTGGTGTCAGCTACCTTACGCCTATTGATCAACTTTGAAAACTCTACTAGCTCACTTTTGTCTGTTGCACTTGAGGCTTTCGTGATTTGTCGTCTCTGAATGAGATTTTTTATCTTCCGAGATTGATTGCCCATGTCCTGTTTAGTGACCGTACCTCCGACTTCCATTGCACACTCTTTGATGATACTGGTAAGATCATCGTTTAGTGCCTCGAATTGATTTTGAAGCGAAACTCTGAATTCCTCTATTTTCACTCTCACCGCTAGTTCATCAATTGTGTTGTAGCGCCATCATCACCATCATCATTTCTCAATCACCGCGCCGCGCCTCTCGCGCAGCTGATGCTAGCTCGAGCTGCGCGAGGATTAGAACGAGCTGACACGCCTGGCGTGGCGGACGCTGGTAGCCGACGTGGCTCCGCTTCAGGCCTGGAATAAAGTGGCGAGATCGGCACGGCCCCATCGGCCGCCTTCGACGCCGTCTCACGTCTCTCTTCTCGCGCCGCTACATTGGTGACCCGGAGAACACGCCCTTCGCCGAGCGGCCCGCTGCCATGTTCCCGCAACTCTGCCCGCCAGTGCCGCCGTTCCAATCGACCTACCCCAAGCTATGGTTCATGCAGCTCGATGCCGTTCTGGCGTTGAATGGCGTCACGGACCAGCCGCTGATGCACGCCATTCTTCAAGACGCCCTTCCGGTAGAGTTGCGTCATCTCTCTGGATCTTCAACCTCCAGCCAGCAGCCTTACGATGACCTCTGCTCGGCGGTGCTTGCCAGATATCGCCTCACCTACCACCCGCTGCCGTTCACCCGCGACTTACAGGTCTCGTCTGCGTCGCAGCGTGCGGTACCCTCCGGCCCGAAAGTCTTCACTGACCGGGACCTAACTTCCCCGACTACGTCTCCTACAACATCTCGTCCGGCCACTATCAACGCGAGTCCCGCGTACGAATGCCCATCCGACGAGGTTCAGAACATTCGTGCTGCATGCGACCAGTCAGTCACGAAATCCGACGAGCTTCTTCAATACGTTCCTGTAGCCAACGACCGGGTCGCCACGAGGTGCATTTTTTCGAAGTCCTCGGCCGATTGTCCCTCGGGCACTCTCGCCACCCGCATGTCTTCTCCGACCTACACAGACCACGATTTCTCAGACAGGTCAGACTCCACGACGGCTTCATCGCCGCATGCCCCGGAGTCTGCCAAGACTACGGATATCCTCACGCTCACTATTCGCCCCTTGGTCGCGGAGACTTCGGCGTCGACGATGTCCGAAGGCGCCTCCACGCCCACCTCGACGCTCTCTGCATCCTGCCAGCAGCGACCATCTTCAGCCCCGCAGTCTCCCGCAGCCGAAGTTAAAGTCATAAGCCGTCAACCACAGCCAAACTTCCGAGAGGCTGCGACTATGACTGACGCAGCTGAGGACGACGTACCTGGCGCGCCTATGGCACTGCAGACTACATATGCCACACATGCTGTAGAGGTTGTCATCGATCATGCAGACCTGCACACCAACCCTCATGCGCGGAGAACCGATGGTCTTTCAGGTGTGCCACCCGATCCGCCATCAAAGCTCACGTCTTCTGAGCTTCACAACTATTCCCCAGAGCATTTGGCGCCGGATGCAGTCCGCCACACAGGCTCGTTGGTAACAACAACGACGACGTGTGGTCCAACTGCATATCTGCCGCCCTTGAGAGTATGCCAACGAAATCATCACGTTCGGAATAATACAGAGAGGCCCTTTTTCAAGCCTCTTGCTAAACAGTCATGTGTTGCAGCCTTGGCCTTCAAGACGGCGCAAACACCTACGAGGTTTTCCCGACGCAAGGGCCAACCACTTGCTGTGCACATGACTAGCCGCAATGCACGGCGTCTCCGCATCCGTCGACTCGGCCACACGCCCCGGCATGCCGGTCGCAGTGCTACGCGGAGGCCGGTGTTTCATCGACAGAGACGTCCGCACCAGCACGACCGCGACGCTGCTCCTCGTCGACAGCATGCTCGGCACCCTGTGCGCTGTTCGAGACCCCGCTGTGGCTGTGAAACTTCAGTGCTTGGTCATCATGGGTGCGTTCCGATCCTTCACACTATTTCGCCCACATTGCCGGCGCGAGCTCTTCAGCGCCTGTCCACAGTTCCAGCTGTGGGCACGTTTGTCAGCCGCGTCTACTTGAAACGGCGGGTGCGCATTCGAATGGTCCCGCCGCGTAATTGTGGGATGGACGCGTCTATGAACACAGCGACCCGGCACTTCCTTCTTCGTCCCTTGCGTTTTTCCCAGAGTCGCCCCCCGGAGACACACTGCCTACTGATGGCCCATAAACGTTGACAACCTGGACTTACCAAATGAACACTTTATGGATTGCCGTTCATGTATATAGCATTTGTCGCTCTTTTCTTTTTCATATGCATTCAAATCGCGCAAAGCGCTAGGGGGGGAGCCCTGTAGCGCCATCATCACCATCATCATTTCTCAATCACCGCGCCGCGCCTCTCACGCAGCTGATGCTAGCTCGAGCTGCGCGAGGATTAGAACGAGCTGACACGCCTGGCGTGGCGGACGCTGGTAGCCGACGTGGCTCCGCTTCAGGCCTGGAATAAAGTGGCGAGATCGGCACGGCCCCATCGGCCGCCTTCGACGCCGTCTCACGTCTCTCTTCTCGCGCCGCTACAGTGTCTTGCGTATCAGTTCTTGTATTTGCTTTTTTAAATCTATGTGAATACAAGCTCTTACCATTCTATGGTCACAACATCGGATCTTTCTAACTACTTGTACATCATGTACAATGTTTGAATGTGCACACATAATGGAGTATACTTTATTTTTATTTTCGCCATTAGGACTTTGCCATGTCCCCTAATGGTTAGCCCGTTTTCTGAAGAATGTATTCAAGATATGTAAAGTACTACGTTCTGCGAACTTTACTACTAGAGCCCTTCTGGCATTTCTAGAGATGATGCTATATTCTCTCACTGCGTGGACTCCGGCCTGTTTTTTGCCTACTTTGGCGTTAAAGTCACCCATCAGAATAGTATACTGTGCCCTTACTTTATTAATGGCTGACTCTACGTCTTCATAGAAGCGTTCAACCAAATGCTCATCATGGCTCTATGTAGGCGCGTATGCCCGTACTACCTTCTTCTTGTACCTTTTGTTAAACTTAATTATAATACTTGCCTTCCTCTAACTGATGCTATAGTAGTCCTCTGTGTTGCCAGCAATATTCTTGTGTATGAGAAACCCCATCCCTAGTTCTTTTCTGTCAACTAATCCACGATAGCATAGGACGTGTCCGTTCTTCAGCACGGTATAAGCCTCACTTGTCTTCATAACTTCGCTGAACCCTATTAGATCCCATTTAACAACCTCCAGTTCTTCGAATAGCACAGCTAGACTAGCCTTACTAGATAGTTTTCAACCATTGAACATAGCCAAGTTCAGATTTTAATGATGGCCTGTCCAGACCTGGAGATTCTTGGCACTCTCCGCTGCGTCGTAGGTTTGACCGCCACCTTGTACAGTTGCTTCGCAGCCATTGGGACTGAGGGCCAAGGGTTAATTGCTGTAGTCATGGAAGGTAGTGACCAAGTACTGCACAAGGGTGGCCAATTCTGATCTGGTGAGTAAGTGCATTACTGGCAGGTGGTCGCCAGTGTGGTCGCACCCCAGACCTCTTCAAAAAGAATATAAGATAGCTAATAGAATCAAAGCAACATTAGAGTTTGATCAACCAAAGGACTAAGCAGGATTTTGTACAGGCTACTCCACAATAGCCCATTATCATACTATCAATCAGGTAATAGAAAAATGTGCTGAATACAACTGACCCTTGTAACATAGCTTTCGTATATTATGAGAACGCATTTCACTCAGTCGAGACATCAGCAGTAATGTAGGCACTGCTGAATCAGGGCATCAGCGAACCCTACATAAACATATTGGAAGAACTATACAGAGCATCAACAGCCACCAAAGTTCTCCATAAAAAAAAGCAACAGAATACCAATAAAGAAGGGTGTAAAGCAGGGAAATACGATCTCTCCAATGCTATTCACCGTGTGTTTACAGGAGCTTTTCAGGACTTAGCTTGGGAAGAGTTAGGGATAAGAGTTAATGAAGAGCACCTTAGTAACCTGCGACTCGCTCATGTCATTGCCCTGATGAGTAACTCAGCGGATAAATTACAGCTCATGATTACTGAAATGGACACGGAAAGCAGTAAAGAAGGTCTGAAAATTAATATACACAAAACTAAAGTAATGTGCAACAGTCTCAGCGGAAAACATCACTTTGCAATAGGGGGAGAGACGCTGGAAGTGGTAAAGGAATATGTCTACTTAGGACAGGTAGTAACCGCAGAGCCGAACCCTGAGATTGAAATAACTAGAAGAATAAAGATGGGGTGGGTCACATTCGGCAAGCACTCTCAAATCATGTCTGATAGATTGCCACTATTACGCAAGAGGAAGGTATATAACAGCTGCATTTTGCCGGTACTTACCTACAGAGCAGAAACCTGGAGGCTTACAAAGAGGCTTCAGCTTATGTTGAGGACAATGCAGCGAGCGATGGAAAGGAAAATGACAGGTGTAACCTTAAGAGACAAGAAGGGAGCGGAAGAGGTCGAGAACAAACCGTGGTTAAAAATATCATAGTTGAAATCAAAAAAAAGAAATGGACATGGGCCAGACACGTAGCACGTAGACAGCATAACCTCTGGTCATTAAGGGTAACTGACTTGATTCTCAGAGAAGGCAAGCAGGTGAGGGGAAGACAGAAAGTTAGGTGGGCCGATGAGAATAAAAAAGTTCGCAGGTATAACGTGGCACCGAAAGCACAACACCGGGTTGATTGGCGGATCATAAGAGAGGCCTTTGCCCTGCAGCGGGCGTTGACAGGCTGATGATATGATAATGATGACATACCCTATAAAGTGAATGGGGGCATAGCCACCGTGGTAGTTCAGTTGGGAGAGCATCAGACGCGTTATTTGAAGGTCGCAGGTTCAGATCCTGCCCATGGCAAGTCACTTTTTGTCCACTTTTATTTCTTCAAATTTACATTACAATTACTTTCTAATAGCATCCCCTATCCCTTCTTTGGCATGATTGTCTGTTAGATCTCATTATAGTTGTGTCTAACAAAGAAAATGAACCTTTTTAAGTATGCTTCTTTCTTCTACTCTAATCAAGTTATTTTACACTTTTATTTGCAGTCATATTAATTATTGCATCACTAGATGGGCCAATACATACCTAATCTACCTATTTCCCATTCAGTACATTCAAAAGCAAGCCATAAGATTAATAATGTTCCGTCCATATTGTCATTTTTTTTACAACTTTGAGACACTTCCTACTGCTTATCATCTTATAATCATGCTTTTCAAGTTACTGAAACATCTTGTACCATCAAGTGTGTTTTCTCCTGATGCTCTGTATAACTTCAACTAAACTAGGTTTGTTCATTTTGCTGTTAGGTAAAGTAGCATAGTTTTTAACATGGACATGACACTAGCTACTTCTTATCACTCTTTTCCATGTTAAAAACTGTGCTACCTAACCTTACGGTGAAATAATCATCACCAACTAGCCCAGTTATCAACATTATTGAACTAGATTTCATACAAATAGAAATTTTTGCTACTTGCTATCTGTACTACTTTTGTTTGCCATGCTGCCTACTTCTCAGCATTATCATTTTATGGAATTCATGGCCATCTGGCATCAAACACTGTTACGATTGGCTTATTTAAAAAACAATTATGTTCATATTGTGTTAACTACCAGAGGTACGTTTTTCTTCCCGTAACGTTTATACCATGTTTTTTCTTTACTTGTATCCGAGTTAGTGTTGGTTGTGTCACTTCAGTCATTTTCTTATTTTTTCAGTCTAACTGCTAACTAATAAATTGTTTTGCAATTCAAATAGGAGATTCGCGACAATAGTTATAGCGCGAGAGCAGAATGACGACAAAGGGACACGAAGGAGAGGAGCGCTAACTTCCGACTGAGTTTATTATGCAGAGCGCGAAAACATAGAGGAGGCGGTAAACCATGTGACAAAAACCATGTGACACAAAGAGCTATGCGAGATTAAGGAAAAAACGAAAGCAAAGAAAAAGACAAAGAAATATGTTTGAGGAAACAAAACGGAAAACTAAAAGTAAAACTAAAAGTACTATAACTAGTTGCGCACACCGATACTTTCGAGGAACCTTGGTTCCTTCTCGGACAGAGACACAGAGGGCTTGCTAGTGCATGACGCCTGTTTCTAATACAGCGCCACTGTGTCCTTGAAAAGAAGCACACAGTTGCACTCAGTGCAGTGCTGAGCAAGAAAACCATCTTTCCCGTTTCTAACATTGTTAGCGTGTTCTTTAAGTCGATCGTTTAGACACCTTCCGGGTCCTTTGTCGTCATTCTGCTCTTGCACTATCACTATCGGCATGTCATACCAACCAGCCCAAACCGCCACACTTCTAAGGAGATGCCCCTGCAGCCTTGCGCTTTGAGACCTCCTCTCAATTATTTAGCCTGTACGATCTTCTTTTTCCTGTACTAGTAACGGAAATGAACTTGAAATTTGAATATAAAATGAGTAGGTTTGTATAAAAATGTGCACTTAAGCAGTGTGCTGGTGCTACCAAAACCGCTTACAAGTGAACTGCATGGTGTTGCAACGTACATGCAATATACGTGTAGTTTGCTTTGGTGAGCTTCCTTATCTTGCGTAGCTTTGATGAGTGGAGGAACCTTTTCAGATTGAATGCAGTGGCACAGCACTGCAGATAGTGGGGAATCTGTACTCATTTAGGCAGTGCTGCCACTGGAGTGCCTATAAGAGAGCGGGATCTGTGGCTATAGTACCACGCAAACTCGTGCAAGGTTATGCTAGAGATGCTTGTGCCGCTCCCCTCCTTTTTTTTCAGTGCCACTGTGGTTAATGCAAGTGGTTAACTTTTAGGTTGAAGCACAAAACACACATGTGTACACATACACACACAGCACACTGAATGCAAAGCTCTGTATGCCTCTCCGTCCCCTTTCTCTTTTGCGCTGTAAGCTGAAACATAAGTTTATGCTTCCCAAACAATGTGAATGCAGGAGATCTACTGCTCGTGATTGTCAGTGCCTCACAACTTCTTTTATGCACATGTCATCTTGCGGATGTATCATGCAATTGCAGTTTTGTAACATGCTGAGTGCCCAGTTATAGCATTTTCTGAAAAAAGGCGAATAAAGGGAGCCCCAATTGTGCTAAGTCATGAATTGGGTTCCTAATCGCAAAGGTTGTCTCCAAAAAATGATAAAAAATAAACATATACAGATAGGATGCTAATTATATTTGTGACGCTATGATGAATGGGCGATGTGGCGTGGCTCATACCCCATGTTTATTCTGTTCTGCACTTCTTCCTTCTCTACCTCTACTAACCATCACATGATACGTCACACGATTCCCCCTCCCCCTGAAAGAATGAGCACGTTACAATCAACAAAACAACAAAAAGCATAAAGTGAAGAATGTCGAAATGCACGGTAGTTCGATTTCATAAAGCAGTTTCTTATATCGCACAAAAGCTTCACATTCACAGCAGAGGGCAGCTGTCCGGTCAAATATAGGATAACTCTGGTGGACGAGGCTGGCTGTTGCGTTCTGGAGAGCATAACCCTGCATTCGACGTGGAAAATGATGATGACACAGCCTGGATAGTAGCGAAAAACGAACAAGGTTGGGAGTCCTTGTAGCGTTGGAAGGTTGTATGTCTAATGCGTCGGATTTCAAGTCGTGGCTGCGACAGACGCATTGTATCTAGAATGCTTGCTTCTTGAGAGATGGTGACGGCTAGATGCCTGTGTGCTGGCGGCGTGCAAGAAGTGCTTCCGCGTCTTTCTGGGCGTTTTCCGTGGTGTTGTCTGTGTAACCGCAGACGCAGAGAGCGTCTGTGGCGATGTTCCTTCATCCGGAAACGTCCTACTTCTTGAAATGACCCTTGGATCAAAGTCCTTAATTTTTTAAGTAGTTCAAGTCGTGAGTGTGGTTCTGTTGAAGTTTTCGTTCGTCGTCGTATTTTCTTGGTTTGGTGATGGCTCTGAGAAAATTGTGGTTGGTCATCGTCGTTGAATAAGGAGACGCTGTCGGTAGTGCCAGCATTATTTACGAGTGGGATGCAAGCATGATTTCTGTCAAGAAAAGCAGTAGACAAATTTTCGTTTTTATCGGCGAGACTCGCATTGAATGGTGACTCCGTAATGTTTCCACTTTCGGTTGGTCCGGTTCCTGAGAATGACATTGCCGCAAACATCGCTTGACGTGGTTCCAATTCCGTAGGTTCGTTTCTTTGCGGGAGAATTGAGCCAAGCGTTCCTGAAGTACAACCGCTTTCGGAATGGCAGTGGCTTGACAAGTTATTTGGCCAATATTTCAGGTGTTCTGTTGTGTATGCGGCGATATCTTGAGGGGTGCGATGAGAGTAACGAGCACCAGACGAGCTACTTGGCTCAAAACCAGGTGGTGGCTTACGTAAGCAAGATGAAGAGTCAAGTACATTGGGTGCTTGAATATTGTCTTGATTTGTGTATTGCATGGAAGAGGTTAGCGTTGGCGATATTTGTGCAGATGCGAAACCAGGTGGAAGGTTGGGCCTTGCAGAAAAACTGCTGGGATGTCTTTCTATGAGCAGATGACTGACTTCGCCTGACGGGAATTCTAAACTTCTTTGTGCTCGAATGCGTGAAGGCTGCGTATGACTGTGATTACTGGATTTGAATGCATCAATTTGGCTGGTTGTAACCGAATCTTGATTATAGTCTTGAAACCATATGATCATGTTTTCTTTTATCTTTTGCCAAGACTCATCGTTCTCGAAGATGTGGGTGAGGTAAAACTTGAATGCCTCACCTGAGATGTAATCAGTGAAGTTTATGATCATCTCCCGTTCCGACCAGGATGCAGCGGCGGCGTGGACCTCGAATAGGTTGAACCAGTCCTGTACGGGTCCGTCGTCCGCTGATCCGGTGTACTTGGGGATGTCGAGCTCAGTCGATGGTTCTGTCATGGTGCCGGTAACTGAATGCGTCTGAGATCACCTCTTCTGTGGTCAATATTCAGTTGAGGCGTACTGCAGGTGGCTTCGTGAATGATGTGAGGTTGATGAGTGGTGGCCAGGTCTTCATCCTGTCGACTTGTGTGACGCTATGATGAATGGGCGATGTGGCGTGGCTCATACCCCATGTTTATTCTGTTCTGCACTTCTTCCTTCTCTACCTCTACTAACCATCACATGATACGTCACATATTCTACATTATGTTTTAATCAAAGTGGTGGTCTTTGATTTCAGAGAACACTTTAGTGGGCACAGTCCGTTAAGTATAGCAGCTGACGAGAACCACGACAGTGTAGTGGAGATCCTCCTCAATGTGGTGAGTTCTTTTAAGCCATGTACAAGATAACCCTTACACATTCATGTTTGAAGATCACCTGAGTGCAGCTATCACAAAGGCATATCAAAGGTGCAGCTATCACAAAAAAGAAGGTATATTTTTGTTTCACAAAAATATACCTTTTCATGTATACCAAACTTTCATACTAGTACTTGGCAGTCTTCAATGTTTTTCCCTTCTCTTTTTTGGCAGAAGTAATAAAAGTCATTGAGGGAAAGATAAGCTCACCAATTGCTATGTTTTAATGCATTTATGCAGAACTCTCAGTGCTTTCATGAATATTGATTACTCTGAATGTGTTGACATTTCCTTTTGGTTCGTTGCAGGGCTCAAGGTTCTCTCGTGCCACAACAAATGGCAGTAGTTCTCACCCTTTCCAACCTGGCAATATTTCCAAGACATCACCGTGTGGTAAGATATATTAACAGCAGCTTTTGTCCTATTACGATGTGAAAAAACTGCCTTTGTCAGTGATGCTTGTTTTACTCTTCAGACATAATGATTATTAGTGGGAACAAAATGAGCTGTGCAAAACAGACTGTACATTATACAATTTCTTCTTTGAAGGGGCCCTCGAACACTTCTTGAGCATGGTCAAAAAACGCTGCCGATCGGTAACCAACGCTTCCTAGAACACGCAAGCCAAATATTACAACGCAGCTAGTGGCCTGGAATTCTCAAAGTCAGCTAAAAATTGCTTTGTCTTACCTATACAAATGGCAGAACACGCTCCAAATTGCTTGTCACAGCCATTGTATCATCCATTGGTTGATTTGAGCATGGCGGGTTCGGTCGTTACCGGGCTCGCCTCGAAAGGCCGCTACTTGTTCACGCGAGTGTGCTCGTGTGATCGCTTTGAAAAGTCACATTTCTGAAAAAGGGAGAGAGAGAAAAAGTGCTCAAAGTTACGAGACGCGCATGGTGTTTTTATTTCTCTGTGCCATCTGGCCTTGCTTGGCTTCCAGTGCTTTCGTCTGGTCGAGAGAAGAAACAACGCAATTACAGCATACAAGTCTTTGTAACTCCGTTTGTACTGGACAGATTCTAAAAGTTTCTGCTGCAGTAAATTCGCGAGCCAGTAAACTCTTTAGTGAATTTATTTCATGGAAAAAGTGTTGCAAGGCCCCTTTAAGTGAGGTGTCTTACATTAACCAGAAACTTGGTTTGCACTCAATGCTATTTTCTCTGTTTCACTACTGTCTGCTGAAAGTGCAATTGCTGTGAGCGCACGTGAATTCATGCTATCCCTTCTAGAATTGTGGTGACATCTCTTAAGGTGGTGAGTGCTGGGCATGTACAATGAATAAATGCTTAAAGCTTATTCTTTTGATTTTCATTTAGCAAAAATGCTTGCAATGTGAAGTGATAATTATTTTAACTAAAAAAATTTCACTGACTCAAAAATTTCACTGACTCAAAGATTTCACTGACAGCAAGGCCTTATGAAAGAAATTGATTTTCTAACAATCAAGCACAAAGAGTTCTGACAGAGAAGGGGCACGAAAACGTTGCTTTACAAATGTAGCAATGAGGGGTATTAGGGAGTTCATATCTCCATTGCTTAGCCCGGGCTCGCCATTCATTCTTTGTGCATCCCTTGATCTTCGATCACCTCCAAGGCTGAGGGGCGATTCCATGAGAGATCGATTGCACAGGTTCGGACGTTATTTTTTTGTGTTGTGTTCTATACATTATGTGAGTATATTCAAAGTGCATGGAATCAAAAATTTTATTACCAGAAAAACGACCCTAGCGTATCAAAAAGTTACTTGAAAGTGGCAGCACGAGTGTCTCGTTCTTTCTTACGGCAACGCTTCCCGATTTTGCAGGAGACTTAAATGCACACTGCAGACGTTGGGTCAAAAACATTTTCTTCTGGTTTTATTACGCGTCACAGTGAATTACATCCCTGCTTTCCTTAGTTTAGTTCTCTGCAGAACCTAAAAAAAATTCTGAAAAGATGACAAACTCGGCCAATATAAAAAAGTTTGCTACCTTTGACGCACCTTGACGTGTTTTTTATTTTATGCAGACACGTAAAGAAATGCAAAATATATAACAAAGTTTATCAACATTCTTGCGAAGTATTGCTTCCCCAGACTTCTAGTGTAAGAAGGAAGAAAAATAGTTAATGTGACTTTCTTCAAAAAAGCTTATTTTTAAAAATGAAGAAAAAAAAATACGGACGCAATTTTAACCAAACTATTCTAACAGAGTTCTCTTATGTCACTCAGAACATGGTTTAATCATTACAGTATAACCTCATTACAGCAGACCTCCTGTGAAGAAGATACTCATCTATTGTGAAAGGAATATGTAAGATACAAGTACATACTGTTACAACTGGCTTTTATGTAAACTCTGAATGTGTCTGTTATAAACACAGATAATTAAAAGTCAGAAATGTATTTACTCTCAATGGGAACTTTAAAAAATTGGTATTTCTGAAAACTTTCTTTTCCATAGAGTTTTCTAAAATCAACCAGATGGGACTGTGGCACTGCGATCGCTCAGCGACCATGGGAATGATGGGTATGTGATGTCCCCGCAAACACGAACTGAACCCCGGTCCTTTCAGGATGCTTTCGCTCGTTTCTTAAATTCACGCAAAAAAATAAGGAAAAGAAAATCTTCGGTGTAACGAAGGACATTCCGGAGTGGAGTACCTGGAAGGATTATTTCTACTGTTCTCGTGGGCCCCCCGCGCAAACACGAGGACCGGGCGGCGCCTTCTCGTCTACAGACAGTGTGACGAGAAGTGTAGAAGTTACAGTGTACGGTGGAGGTAATCCGCGCGCACCCTTCACATTTGTGGCATGGGGAGCAGCAGGGCACCTTTTGTTGGTTCGGGGAATGCGACCCTGCCGCGGCGCCCGTGCCGGGTCCAGTCTGACTTTCCGTCAGCCTCCGTGGATCCAGGGCTCATTACTGCGTTCTGCGCGGATGGCCACCTGTGGCATTGAATGACGAAGAAGCGGCGGCTACGGAGAATTTCGCGGGAGACACCGAGCTGCATGGAGACGTCGGGACTCGTTCTGGACATCAGCTCATCAAGTACCAGAAACCGGGACAATTGGTTCGGCCAAAAACTTTTTGGCACAACATTGCAAACTTTGGACGTTGGCCATTATACACGACGCACTTTGTCGGAAGCATCGGGACCATTGTTCGCACTTAAAGTGTCTTCGGACGGCTCGCTCATCTCTCTCGCTGAGGCTTGAGTTTGTACATTGTTACTTGCTCGGCTTTGTTTGGGAGCGGGTTTTCTACTGGTGTGGGCCGCGGGAGCGGCCCTTGAAGATGACACACACCGACTGACAGAGAAATGTGTCGTGTCAACAGTGGCAATTGGTTAGGTGCCACAGAGGAGCGGAGTTGGGTCCTATAAAAAGGGACTACGAGACGATACGAGGGTCGGAGAGAGACAGAGCGTTGAGATTGAAATGGTAGAAAGACGGAATAGAAAATGAAGCTAACGGCGTGAAGAGATAGCAATGAGAGTCGATGAGATGATGACTGAGGCAGAGATGATATGACGAGGAACGAAAGTTAGAGATGAGAAACGAGGAAGAGAGTGATTGCGGGACGTTATGAAAGAAGATTAAGATGGAAATCGCTGAGAGAAACAACAGAGACGACGAAGACGATGAAGACTGTCAACACGGACCATTCGTGAGACGAACTTCATCTCCCGTACTTAAAGGAGCTTTGCGGGAAGGGATGCGGCATATTGAGACATTGCGGGGTTTTATTCATAGATAACTTCATCATTTGTGTCGTCGTGTGTTTTTATATATGCATACCCTTGTATTGTTGCAGTTACTATCTTTATGTGCCTGCCCTGTGTCGAACGTTGCGAGTGTCTAAATCATGTGTTATAATTTTGTGTAGTGGTTAATGTACGCGGTATACAATGTTTTAAGTAAGTAATAAATTACATGAATCAGTAAACAGGAACAGGTCGTAGCGTCTCTTACTTCCCAGCCCTGGCACGAATCCCTGTATGTGGCAAGTGAGAGACACGTAGCCAAGAGGGAACCGGATAGAAAAAGGGTTGAGTGTTCTTCCCTCTCTTTGGCAATCAGTGGCGTAGCGGGGGACGTCTCAGGTAGTACAGTGGAACCCCACTTATATGAATTTCAGGGGACCACACAAAACTGTTGTATAATGATAAAAAAAAAATTAAGATTACAGGCAGTGACACTCAGCCTTGCCCAAGAAAACAGGTACAGGCTGCCTAAAAAAATAAGCCCATGGCACGACCTTGTTTCTCAGCAAGAAAGGTAGATCAAATTATTCTTTCCAGTGGGAGCTAATGACATCAGTACTTAGTTGATGGCTGTGCAAGGAAATCTTTGTTCTCAACTCTAAAAAAATCTAATCCAACGTGCATCTTTCTACCAATAAATAAAATCCGAAAATTACCTGCGCATCAGAACGAAACCGAAACGCCTTGTCAACTGCTTCCTGTCAGAATAGTCAGACGCAATGTCATTGCTATCACATAATGGCAATAGACTGCAAGCTTGTGTGCCATGTTTAGAGTAGCCTAAAATAGGGGGAGTGTTCGAAGTGCCCTGCGAATACATGGGAAGAGTGAGGGCTTTTTGCGGTGAACTCTCGTGCCGGAGCCGTGGGCTTTCTCCGCAGTGAAAGCCGCGTGGAAGCCGTGCGCGTCTGCTACACACTCGATATTTGGGCCAATATTAGCCAACATTGCGGTAGTATTGGCAATAGTTAATACTATTGCATCACTCCAACACTATACTGTAGCGACTCACAACACAGATACATAACTCGTTTGGTAGCTCTGGAGTACGGATCTTGTATGTTTTTTTTCAGCTGTTAGGTCATGGCAATCATCCGCATTTATGCACCCGTTTCTTCAATGCATTCTTCTTGCAGCCGTTCTGAGCGAAGGCACTTATTTCAGTTTCAAGTGGAATGACGTATGTAACCGGGCTGTAAAAGAGAATAAGCTGCAGATTGCAAAGTTAACCAGGAGACTTTTGATGCAGTATGATGCATGTACGGTAGCTGTTCGGCCCATTGTGACTGCGTTCCAATCCAAACTTTCTCACCTGCATGAATCCCCCCTGCTCTTTTTCATTTCCTCTCTGAATTGAATAACAAGCTCTTACTTGTTCATCGTCTTCCAACGATCGACTGCTTCGTCATGTGCTCTCGCTGGCTCGCCTTAAAGGGGCCCTGCAATACTTTTTGAGCATGGTCAGAAAATGCTGCCGGTTCGTAGTAGAGGCTCCCGACTAGACCCAAGCCAAATATTATAGCGCCGCACGCGGCCTGAAATTCACAATAAATGATCAAAGTCAGCTAAAAATTGCTTTCTCTTCCTTCGATGAATGACGGAAGACGCTCGAAAATCGCACGTAGCAAGGCCACTTATCAGCCACTGGCTGATTTAAACATGGCGTGCTTGGTCGTTACAGAGATTGCCGTGAGAGACCGTGACTTGTCCACACGTACGCGCGTGATCACACCGAAAAAGCTGCAGATTTGAAGAAAAAAAAGAAAAAAGTGCTCAAGGTCACGAGGCACGGTCGATGAATTTTATTTGCTCTGCCATCCTTCCCTGCTCAGCTTTCAGTATTTTCGTCAGAACTAGAGAAGAGAGTATGCAATTGCAGCATGCGACCAATCTTTGTAACTTCACTCAAACTGGATGGATTCTTAAAATTTTCGTGGCGTTGAATTCGTAAAGCAATAACCTCTTCTAGTGAATTCATGCTATGGTTATTTGAAAAATTGTTTCAGGGCCTCTTTAACACGCTTTACAGATATATATGCACCTAGTAAATGGCTATCTCATGGTAATGAATTTCCACACTTTTTATCATTTCTTTTAATTTGTGCAATTGATTTGTTTTACATCGTTTTGCGCTCTGCTGTTTCAAGCATTTTCATGGAAAGCCAAACGTCTTCATTGTCTCCGTAGAATACCAACAATGAAAACTAACTCGCCTATCTCTCTCATCTCGTTCGCTTGGAAAGGTTGATGGCATTACTAACTTGACATGCTTGTGATTTTCGTAATGGCTAATGGTAATAATATGGTGTGTGGCGCACAGACCCACTTTCTTTAGCCACAAATAAATCTAACGATCCTTGGTCTGATGACTTCTCTCCGCCTGGGATTGAAAATGTGATACGCAACATTATTCTCAACATTTAGGGCTTTCCTATGCATTTTGGAGAAATGAACACTTCGCTAAAATACACGAAAAAAAAAAAATAAAACTCACAAGGTCTGTATGCATGTGGCTAAGAAAGCTAGATGTAGAAAGCTTTCTTTTTTGTCTTCCTTGACCCTCCTTCCCTCCTCTGAAAGCTTTCTGGCCCTAACGTGGTTTCGCATTAACCCCATGATCTAAGGCATTGCAAGGGTTATGCATGTCACCTATTTTTACATGCCCTCCGTGATCAGCCAATAGAGGCAATGCGAAGTTACCATGTCAAGTGATGACATCATATGACACACTCTGAATGATGACTTGATGGCATAAATATTATTGATCAATGATGTCATCACGTGGTACTTTTTTTAATCATTCGTGGTGATGATGCGAAATGGCAGCGGTTAATGCCCGTGTTTGATGAGGCAGCAAAGGCTCTCACCTTTAGAAAAAACAGTACAAATTAAAATTAATCGATAACTGTGCATCATCATGTACGTCTCAGTTCATTGGATAAGCGATCACACGGAAACAAGCGTGATAATGAGCTATATGCCCACGGCACTCAAGAAGCTTGATCTACCTATCAGGCCTTCTCCTTATATTGAAGAGATAACAGACACCCTGCATTTGTTAATGTGACAATTTCGAGCTGTGATGCAGTAGCATGGAGCCTATAAGCAAAAAAAAGGTAGTGTACGCTCGTTACAATAAGCTCATTATAAAAAAGCAGCATTAAATTTTAGCCAGGTGTCCTGTTATCACGCGCTATATTGCTTATATAGTCAAGAGTTTGACGGAATCCTGTCTAATCATAGTGCAAAATAGTGCAAATATAGTGCAAACATAACAAAAACTAGTGCAAACATAACATAGTGCAAAATAACAAAAACGCCAACCAAGGTGAAATACACAAAAATTAAAAAGACGTTTCGGCTCCCCACACGGGAGCCTTGTTCCCAGTGACCGCAAATGGCGTAGTGCGCTCTTCTTATGCATGTTTCATCACGTGTTGCAGACATCGCGCGTACACAGGGGGGAGTGTCCCAATGTTTCTGTTCAATGTATGCGCAGTAGTTTGAATGGCCAGAGATTCCATGTGCAACCGTGGTAACAACTTTCTTTCCGTGGCAATGATGCAGGCTTTATTCCAGTCGATAGCGTGCCCAGTAGACGCAACATGTTCTGCGAGGGCATTAGAAACTACTTTCTTGTTCTTGACGTCATTAAAATGTTCCCGGAGCCTTCTTGTGCCCGTTTCGCCAATGTATCCGTATTCACAGTCTTTGCAAGGAATTTTATACACCACGCCGGGAAAATCATGTCTGTCCAACTTATCTTTGACATTTGTAAGATGGCCTCGAAGCTTTCGTGTCGGAAGGTGAGCCACTTGGACCTCGTAGCCGTGCAATACCCAAGCGAGGGTCTCGCTGAAGCCTGGGACGTAAGGCACCGATGCTAGTTTTCTTGTAGCAGTGGTGTGTGACTGAGCCGGACGCTGCAGTTGTCGCTACACCGAGTTCATGAAGGAAAGCGGGTATCCGCAAGTAGCCAGCTCCCGTCGAACGGACTCAACATCTTCTACTGCGTCTTCTTCCTTAGAACAAATCCTCCAAGCGCGCTTTACGAGTGTAGACACAACAGAACGTTTATGGCAGGATGGGTGCACAGAATTGAAGCTTAGAAAACGACCGGTGTGTGTTTCTTTTCTGTACACGCTGAAAGTCAGGCGCCTACCGTCTTGTTTCACGAGGACGTCAAGGAACGGAAGGCAGCCGTTTGATTCTCCTTCCATGGTAAACTGTATCGCAGCTTCCACGGAATTTAGCTGTTCTAAGAATACTGGTAGGGCATCTCATTGCAAAACACAGAAACAATCATTCACATATCGAAGGAAAGTCTTGGGCGGGGCAACAAATGAAGTGACAGCCCGGTTTTCAACAGCCTGCATGGTAAGGTTTGCGACAGTGACGGACACAGATAATCTCATTGCAGTGCCATGCACCTGCTTGTAGTATTTGCTCCTGAATATAAAGTAGGTGTTCTCTAAGCAGAACTGAAGCAACCGTAACAGATGAGGAACATCGATGGGCGTTCTGTCCGACAATGATTGGTCTGACTCAAGGGCTGTCTTGCAAACGTCGATTGCCAGACCAACGGGTACATTTGTAAAAAGCAACCGTACATCAAAAGATGCTAGAACATCATTGTCATCTAGCACCATGTCGCGTACGTTATCAATGAAATTACTGGAATTACTTAAGTGCGTTTCACTTTTTCCAACAAGTGGCAAGAGGGTCCTGTCTAGGTAAGCTGAAAGCTTATTCAGAGGCGACCTTGTAAAATCGACAATCGGGCGGATTGGGACACCTGTCTTGTGAATCTTAGGCAGTCCATACATAGCTGGCGCTGCTTCATTGTTACAAAGAAGAGAGTAATATAAAGACTTTTGTGTAGGGGGCTCGAAGCAAAAGATGTCTGCTAGCAGCTTCTGGAAGTCCTTTTGAAGTTTTGCTGTTGGGTCGCTATGTAGTGGAAGGTACGTGCTGGCATCCTCGAGAAGGGCGTTAATCTTGTTCACGTAGTCATTCGTGTCGAGCAAGACAGTAGCGTTGCCCTTGTCCGCAGGAAGTATTAAAATGTCTTTATTATTGCGTAGTGACTTCACCGCCTGAAGTTCTGTTGAAGTCAGAGGGGAAGGCTGCATATGACGAAGTGAAAAGAGCACAGACACAGCACGCGTACGGGCTTCGTCTCTACGAGAAAATTCTACGAGACTCACAGCGTTCTTGACGGCGCAAATTATTTTCCCACGGTCTGTTTCAGGGCCCGTATTGAAATTAAGTCCCAGATTTAGGACCGCAGTCTCGGCAACATTTGGCTTGTAGGAAGAAAGGTTATGAACAAGGCATTTTTCTAGCGCACGCGCACTCTTCACATGTCGCTGTTGTAAGCTCGCCAGTTTCTTTTTTTTTTCTTTTCGTGCGATTGTTAACGACGGCTCTGAAGCATGGCGTTGAAATTCACGTGTAGCTGTATGCTCGCGAATTCGTTCGGGCACTCGAATTCAATGTGGCGCTGGGCAAAAAAGGCATCATTTTCCAAGCTTCGTATCCGGTTTTCGCAATCTAAAATTCTTGCTTGAAGTAACTGTCGCTCTGCCTTCGAAACAACGCTGATGCCAAACTTTGTGGGTACAAGTCTGTTTAAATGAAGAGAGCGAGGAATCATACCTTGAGCTTTGCAGGCCAGGTTGAACTTCTAACGTCTTTTTAATTTTTGTGTATTTTACCTTGGTCGGCATTTTTTGTTATTTTGCACTATATTTCTGCGGGCACTTCATGTAACTACTCGTATACATCTTTTAGATGCGAAGCAGCTCTTTGACTAGCCAGTGTAACGCTGTCCATCCGTGTCTCCGTGCCATGCGCCACATTGCGTTCCCCCCTTCGCAGTTGTTGGAACAATGCCAAGTAGGTCAAGTCGCAGCGGCACGTTGACGTCACTTTCTCCCTCACCCGCAGCAGCTGCTGGCTCCTTCCAACACATCTAGGTGGTGTTGTTTCTCCACCTGCTTACAACACACTTCTCTCTCACTGCACCCTCTCCAACACCCACAACACTCGCCTGCATGTCAAGAGGAAACATTCTTTCGGCTTGTTTATCTGTGATGAAACTTACACAAAATTCAGCCCACATCCCGTGTTTTTGTTTCGAAGAAAGGTTTACTCAAGTAAAGGCTACACCGACTTTGGCTTCAAATCATTCTTCCAGCACCCCCGTCGACGCCAGTTTCAGCCGCCAGGTTAACAGCTTGCACACCGCTGCTGCTTCGCATCCATCATGGTTTCTTTCTGGGAGATGGCCCATAATTTTTGTGAAATCTCTGAGCCGTGCCAACCTTAAGCACTACAAACCTTCAAAATATCAAAAGTTAAGAATGAGTTGTTTGAAACAGTTTTCATTGTGCATGGTGATGGCTTGAAGCTATGCATGCACTTCGCATAAACGTTTCATACTGGTCACGTTCAGTGATCCCGGTATATAAAAACAAACCTAATGCAAGAGTGACCACTGGCTCACAAACAATTTCTCTAACGAAGACGGGTGGACCGGTCTTCATCAGGGTTTGCAAACAAGTGCGATGCTATGCGAACATCCCGCATCGACAAGGTGGTTCAAAAAAGAAACAAGAGAGAGCAATAAATTAGTGGGGGATTCAGTGGATAAGCAACAGAAAAAAGGTGGATGTACCTGGTAATTCGTCGATAGCTGCTTCTTCCTAAGGAAATGTCTCGTTTGGTTCACCGTGGTTCTTGCTGAATGAAGAGAGGATTTCCTTGAGTGTGCGTCAAACAGGTCTGGCAAACCTCGTCGCTGCCACGAGTATCTTCAACCTCCGGCAGTGTGTTTCATAGAGAAGTAACACCCAAAAAGTTTATGCGACGAACAATATTTTTCTTAGCAAACTTCTTCTTGTGAACGCCTAAGCTATCGGCGCCGAATACTCTGACTGAGCTATAAGCCCCATGCGAAGTTTGCGTATAGTGAACAGTTACACCAAGGCGAGACGTTTGTGTTGAGTAGTGCTGCACTTGTTTTGTTGTTTCTCCTATGACAGTGCAGTGACTTGAGAATGCCTCGCTGTTTCATGTTTTAAGAAGAGGGCTGTCTAAAGTTTTCACTGTGATAACATGTGGCATTTTGATGGTGGCAGAGTAGTAGAGGGGAGTGACCTTAAGTTTAGGTGCACATTAATGAACCACAGGTGGTCGAAATTTCGGGAGCCCTCCACTACAGCGTTTCTCATACTGATATGGTGCTTTTGCGTCGCCTGTGCTCTGTTCTCAAGGTGGAAAACTCGTTATAGACATGTGAACAAATTATAATATATTAGACAGCTTCTGGCAAAATCGTGCAGCGCTTCACGTTTTCAAAAAATACAGGAAAAGGTAGTAACAGTAAGAAGTTATCTGTGAGCAATGTGCAAAGCATGATAACGAGAAACTGAGTAAGCGGCTTGGGATATAGCTGAGGTGACCTCTTCACTAGCTTATTTATGAACGTTGTGCGTTGCACTACATCATTGAAGATCTCTGTATCTATTGCACAAGGCACCAGGGAAACAGACAGTGAGAAAGCACCTCTATAATGGCACACCTGCTCATAATAGAAGCTGGTAGTTACAGATAAGGTTGCCTTGCCGCTGATTACATAAGCTTTACCGTGTGCCGCTGACGGGTTTTGGCAAGGTCATTCGAAGGTCAACCTTTTGCAGTGGTTCGCACAGTATTAACAACAGAACAGTGTTGGCGTAAGTTGACGTAGGCTACTGATTGGGCATATGTTATCGCTTTAGAGGGTGGCCGTCTTCCGCCCAGTGCACGCTAGACCCAATAGAATCTCAGGATGTGTTTCCGATGGAGGCGGAAATGGTGTAGGCCCGTGTGCTCAGATTTGGGTGCACGTTAAAGAACCCCAGGTAGTCGAAATTTCCGGAGCCCTCCACTACCGCGTCTCTCATAATCATATGGTGGTTTCGGGATGTTAAACCCCACATATCAATCAAATCAATCGAAGGATGTAATTTTGTTCAATGCAGGCTATCAGAATTAGGTTCTTCTGCTGCTTCAAAAAAATTTGAACTGTAGGTTTGAGTAGAATGCTGGCTCATGGACAACCAGTAAGGGCTATGAACTAAGTACCTTCTGAAAGGGCCACTTTAACTCATTGTATTTTGTGAACAAAGCAAATGAGGACATATAATATTGAAACCATATTTGAAGTTGTAAGTAGATTTCAATAAAAGATTTTGTTTGAAGTTGGGAACGGAATTAGTTTAGTTTTAGAAAATGAAATTTTTGAAGAACTTTTTTATTTTTAACTTGTTTTTTTCTTTCTCACTGCATCTAAAAAACAATATTTTTCAGGAATGCTTAAAAGACTTTATTTCGTACTAGACACTCTTTAGAAGTATTCGCGTAAAATAAGAAACATGCCAAGACAGCTCAAAGATAGCAAACAATTTTTTATTTTGGCCAACTTTGCCATTTTGTCAGAATTTTATGGCTTTGCTGACAGCTTAGAGAAGGCATGGATGTAATTTACTGTGGCGTGTATTAAAGCCAGAAGAAAATGTTTAGGACACAATGCGATGCAATGCACACTAAGTGAGTTTGTAATGTGCACCGAATTCTCCTGTGAAAATGGGAAATCTTGTGGTAAGCGAAAGTGAGACACCGCGCCGCCACCTTCAAATATTCTTTTGCCACCCAGGGATTGTTTTTTGCAAATAATATTTTCGATTCTATGCACTCCAAATATACCCACATAACATATAAAAATTCAGACAAAAGAAAAATATTATCCGGACATGCATGTTTGTTCTGTCATGGATTCACCACAGAGGAATGGCTATAAAGAGATAATATTTGAATGAGAAATACACAAAAACATGAAATTACAAATAATGAAAAGAATAAAAACACTAAAAAACAAGTGTGATAAAAAAAAATTAGGCACAACAGGTTACAATGAAACAAAAAGGAAGAAAGAGGAAACATATTCTGCAGATACTGCACCGGTTGGTCAGAGGTGCACTTATATTTTACCAAAAAGGGAACATATCAGTGTACTGAAAGTTAAAGCAATAGGAAGTTTTTTCCACTGATCAGGCACCGAACTTCTAAGCTTTCTGTGTGCACAAACATTATGTTTTAGAAGTTGTAGGTTCAATTTAGAACAATTGAGTATATTTACAGTGTTTAACTATCAACTTAATAATGAATCTGAGCATAGTGCTCATTATAAACTCCACAGCAACCACCTTAACAACAACAACAACAACAACAGCAACAACAACAACAACAACAACAACAACAACAACAACAACAACAACAACAACAATAATAATAATAATGCAGCCGAGCCCACATATAACGGCCCCACTTAAAACGAACTTTCACTTAAAACAAACAATATCCGCATCACCGTGAAAATATACATTGGTTCAATGGCACAAAATCGCACTTACAACGAACGTCTCTGAGTGCCGCTGATCGGTTACCGCGAATGGAGTCAGCGGTCTGCCAACTTCCCGGGAAACCAGTTTCAGTCACCGATCTGGCATCGGCGAAGTGCCCATACATTCTTATTGTTAAATGCCGACCCTGCCTCCGCGATCTTCTAGTTGCCGCTCTCCCACCCCTCCGTCCTTTGGTCCCCCCCCCGCTACTCAAAGCACCCCGCATCGCCAGACAAGGCCCGTGTTTTCGTACTGCCATTAATCTTTCGAAGACCGGTCAGCCATCTACCCTGTTTTTGATCGCTGGTACTGTCGTTCGCGACGCCGGCCTGGAGTGACCTGACCATTTGCCAGCATTGCCGGCCATCGACTGTATCCGATAGTCTGCGTCTAGTGCACGGGTGTACGCTACCTTACCGACTCTGATAATTCGCGATTCGTTTTGTGTTTAGGACTTGTTCTCGCTCACTTCGCAGTCGGCTCAGCAGCCTTCCGTGCTAGTGCGAAAGCCCGAGAACGGCTTTTAATTTGTGTGGAATGAATGTCGAAATATTGAAGTTTGTGAGGCCACGCAAACCCGCCGGCGCAACAAAACGATTTTTTGACCAGGGCCGCCGATTCTTCGAACACCGCCGCGCGCACCGATCCTGGCTGCCATGCGTTGAGTTCTGCGAGCGTAGGCGCTCTTTCCAAAATTTTTTACGGGCGAGTTTCGCAGACCTTTCAAGCAAGCTACCCAACCTGCCTTCTTCCTGTGTGTTTTAATTTTCAAGGTCGCCCTCCCGCCGCATCCTCCCCTTTCTTTATCGCAACTCTTTGCCCTTCTCCAGCAAATCTGCTCTCCTCTCTTGATCACAACCCCTTTGCCCATGTAGGAAGGAAACGCCTTCGCGCGTCTCCACCGCTCCACGACGTCTGCCATGCTGGCTTGAATTAGTTTCGTTTTCTGACTGGAAAGGGGCCCAGAGCTGTTCCACGCATTCTGGCTTGTGTGTCGCGTGTGCGCGTCTTGCTCGTACTAGGTGTGCATGTGTGGTCATGCTGACCAACGGGAGGACTAACACGCTTTTTCCTGCCGCTCAACAAAACGTCGAAAGTGTGACCGCTTGGCTTGAGCGTAATCCGCGCGTTAGGTGCCGCGTTGCGGAGCGTTTGCCCATAGCTGCTGACCATCTGGCAGCCAACTTCCCGCTTCGGGCGTCCCGGTAGTCGGTTGTGGAGGTGGTGAATATTTTGTGGGTGGCGGTGACGGATACATGCACGTGAAACTGTTTTCTGGAGGCCGACTTCGTCAACGTCGGGCCCGATGCCAAGCCTGAAGCTTCTGAACAGGACCACTGCGGCGGCGATTTGTGGCAGCGCGTCGTCCGCTTTGACCTGGGAGAGTGGGTGGGACGTCTGTTGTGATGGTTTAATTACAGCTGATGATGATGCCGACACTGCGGAACCGTGCACGGGGGCATTGTGCATTGGGGCATTGTGAATGAAGTACATGGCGAGAGCAATTTGAAGGAATGGGATTGCGAGAACGACGAAACTTCGGAGCTAGTGCCTCATGCAGCTTATGCCATGGGCCACGGCGAATGAAGCCCTGCCGTTTTAATTGAACTCGAGACCACCCTTATTGCTTCTGCTCTTCGAAACATGTGCATCACGGACTTTTTGGGGCAAGAAAAGTTTGTGTTTTCACTTGCAACTTTTTTTAAAACCTGTGTTTAATTTACTACGAACTTTGGATACAACGAACGGATGCCGCGTCACGCTCAGGTTTGTTATAAGCGGGCTCGACTGTAATAATAATAATAGTAATAGCTTATTTCATGTTGGAGTGTGGTACTTAGCGGTCTTTTTCAAACAATAAGCAATCATTACTTGTCCCAGCATCACCACCATGCAAGAAATGGTCAGTGAAGTTAAATTATTCATATAATATATTGTACAAAGAATGACAGGAACCCGACTGATGGCAGCTACAGTGAAACAGGCGACATAGAAAGATAAAAAAGAAAGAAACTTAGGAAGCACATAAAGTTTCACAATATTTATAGCTTGTAGCGTCGTCGTCGTCTATCATCATCATCATTTCCCAAACGCTGCGCTCATGCGGAGACCTTGAGGCACGAGCCAGAACAGAATGAGCTTACACACCTGGTGGTCTAGATGCCTGTCGCTGCTGTGGTTTCGCTTCGGCCTAGGAAATAAAGTGGCAAGACATTGGCACGGCCACGTCGGCTGTTCTCACATTGTTTTTCATCTGTTGTTACAAGCTTCTTCTTTTTATGAACTGTGTTTCTTGGTTGTAGAAATAAATCCACGAGGGATGTAGTTCGGGATTACGAGAATATGAAGGCACCTTCTAGCTTAGCTACTAAATCTTTTTTAATTTGCACTTTTGCTTATGATTTCTACCTATGTTTGCTGTAAGCCTGTATAAATATTTGAACGCGTCAAATATTCAAACAAATATTGGAGTGCTTTGAATATTTAAATGAATGCAGTATACTCCTTTTAAGTTCACTTTAGAGGGACCATGGTCATTTGTTCATCATACTGGGAGTTCGGCATACCAGAAGTGTCCCCAAAAAAGAAATGCTGTCATGCCAAAAACATCCAAAAACATCCAAACATGTTCCTGTAAAACACTGAATGGAGCATATTTACAATGGAAAGGAAAAGAACAAAATTCAAAAATTGGGTGCATATCTGCATGATTGGCTGCAAATGTAGTCAGAAGTCTTCTGTTTGGGTGCTGTGTGAGATATGAACGCCATTTGGCGGTAATGCCTGGAAACAAGCTTGTGTAGAATGCAGAGTCACTGGTAGGTAGCAGCACCGTATCGTCTTAGCCAAGTGTAGGAAATACCAGCTTTCTCGTACATAGTGTCCCATTGTCAGCACAGCATAAGAAACACAAAGTTCTTTACAATTACGTATCTATGCATTTTCCCTAAAGAAACACACCACCTAATACTTTATGTATTGATGTTGTGCCGCAGATATGCGTAATATTTGCTTTTTGATCAACAATGTTCACAAGTCTGAATGCAGCTGCCTGATCGAGATGGCTGGGCATTAAGGAATGCTTAAACTTTGGCCGGGTGGCTGAATCATTTTGAGTGACAGACAGACATACAGACAGAAAGACAGACCAAAATCTAAGTGTTGAGGTATCCCCAGAAAAACTGTCGTCTTTTAAAAGCATTTGCTTGGCCCAGCTTCATAGATACCATGGCTTCAAGTAAAGTATTTACGTGAATATATCGAGTGCTCGATTTCACGACCTCATTATATATAGTGTTCTAGTTCTGTACAAACCTCGTCACATGCTGTCTTGTATGTATTGATAGTGAATGTCTTTGTTTTAGGGCGATGCTTCTTTGCGAGATAAACGGGGCACATGGAAAAGAGTACTGCTCAGACGCCAATGTCAAGCTCAGTCGGCAAGGAGAAAATGCGAGCCATTTCTCGTTTTGTGTGGAACTCAGTCTGGCAGTTGGGTGGCATTTTCTTTTGGCTAGGTAGCCGCGACTATGTGTTTAGTTTTTCTTTTTGGTGTAGAAAAGTGCGCTCTATAAAGAATATCCTTAAATTTTGTTACGCTGTTGGTTCTTGCTTGAGCTGCTCTCATATGTGACAATATGCTCATGAATAAATTGCTACCATATTTTAACAATAATACAGTAGCACGACCCCATTTTGACGATTAGAAAAAAAAAGAATAAAGAGAAAAGCATAACTTTCTTTCGACTAATATAAAATTTATTCTTCTGGCTGTTCACCTTCTGCGAGCCTGTTTTACTGGCTTTCATATCACTATTGTTTTAATGGCTTTGATATCGCATTCATTGCATGCTATTACCTTGACAAAGGCAATTTATGCTGAGTTGCTTAGGAAAGTCTGCAAGCTTTTCTTCGAGGTTTGGATATTTTATTTTCAGCTTGCAGTAACTCTTTATTGAAATGCAGCTGAAGATCTCCGTTTGCGCTTTTCATTGTCACAAGCCTCGGGCACACAAAAAGACCTGACACAGCTGTATTTAGTATGCAAAAATAACTTACTTTGTCGTGCACATTTATAACCTCCTCAGTTGCAAGAAATTTCCGATGGAGGCGGAAATGTTGTAGGCCCGTGTACTCAGATTTAGGTGCACGTTAAAGAACCCCAGGTGGTCGAAGTTTTAGGAGCCCTCCACTACGGCGTCTCTCATAATCATATGGTGGTTTTGGGACGTTAAACCCCACAAATCAATCAATCATCAATCAGTCGCAAGAATGCACCAATCAAAAAGCTTTTGCGAAACTGCATTATTTGACTCTCTGCCCTTAAAAACAAATGCAGAAAAATTGTGAATTCCACAATTTTAATGTTTATCTCAAAATGTAAGGGTACCCATTTGTGTACTCCTGATATTTTGAAGGCTCTTAGATTGAGTGCAACAAAAATATCAGACCGGAATGACTTTAAATATGACCTACAAGGCGTTCATAGTTAAAAGAATGCACTATAGACAATGCCGTTCTTGCTGTAGCTAAGGAAAAAAGCTTTCTCTTATCACGAGGACGGAGCCGAGCTGTCGTGTTGTACTCAGCAATTTTCGTACGCTCATTTTGGGAGTATGACTAGACACACGGCGCCACTTCTCAGGGCTTCGTGAAAGCAACTCATATTTATTTTTCCAAGACAAATTTGGACACATTGATATCGAACAATGGTGATCTTTAGCCTTTAAAACAATGGTGCCCAATTCGGTACCCAGAAACTGAGGAGGATAATTAAAACGGCACTTAGTTGCACTTCACTAGGAACAGTTTCGATGTGCACAGGCCTTATGCGCAACAATGCGAACTGACCACAGCATGTGCTTGGGCACCATTGTGTGATGGCAATTACAATGTGTTTGACACCTCTGATGAAAGTGCTAGCATCGCAAACGTTGTTTCAGTTTCGTATCTGATTTTAAGGTACCGACAATTTTGTTCTTGTCACTTTCACTTGGCTTTTTTTGCCCCCTTCTCCTCACATTTTCCTCTCTAGCCAAGCTATTGTGTTCTTCTGTTCTCTATTGTACTCCTGGTAAGAAACTGAAGAAGAACACAAAAGGATGCAATGGCTTGAGGATTAGGCAGCTCACTTTAAGAGTACTTTTTTTTTTGCATTGAGTTTATGAGAAATTCCTGAACACATTTTGTTGCTTTCTTTGCTGATATAGGCGGCCCTTTTTTTACCTACAGGCGAGGGGTTAGGAAGGTACCAGCTTTATAAGCTGACCTTTCTTTTTCGCCTATGTCGCTCTGTCTCTCCATGTTGCTTTGCATCTTTGTGCCAAAAGATTTTTTTTTCCGTATTGCTTTCTCTTGCTCACCTGAATGCCTCACCCAGGCTGCAACGTTCGTTGTGCAGAATCACCATTGTTGTCAGTTTGTGCAAGAGTTTATCTCGAGAGAAGAGGCGTGCTATGTGGTTTTTAGGCAGATTTTTTTTATTGAGTCTGTGAGAAACTAAGCAAACATTCCTGTGTTGTTTGTCTTAAGCAAGAATTTGTCATAACAGAGTTTGTCTTAACATGAGTTTATTGTATTAGTGTATTGAAATTCAATTTGGAAAGAGAGAGAGAGAATAAAACTTCATTTTGCGGTCAGGCTTGCGTTCTCATCTCCCAGATGCGGGTGGCATTCTCATTCCAGGTAGCCGTGAATAAAGATTCCTAAAGTTTCAAAGTATTCTAAAAAAATAAATAGATGCAATTTGCTGCATGTAAACCATCTCCAAAGGTGGACTCACTGCAGGGTGAGATTGCTGCTTCACAAAACTGCCTACTCGGGTAGTATCGACACTGTCACAGAGCCATGCTACATGGTTACATGGGCATACTACTTACACCTCGGTTACCTTTAATTTATGTTGAAGATCATGCTATGCGGGGTTATGTAGGCTAAGCATAGTAGTATTTAAACCATACAGTAGTCTACTACCTGTAATACACACCTTATTACTATCTTTCTACTACTATTTGAAACCACTTTGAAATTATTTGATACGAGTCACTATTCACTTTGAACTTCACTTTGAACCAAGAAAGTGACATTTGTGCAAACCTAATTGGGCATCATGAAGAAGCTGTTATGTAGTGTACATCATTTGCATATAATCACAGTCTTCTATTGCATGGACGATTATGCATTATAATGAAAGTAATGATTGCACCTGCAGGTCGTGCCAGGAGGTCACCAGAGGTTGAGAGTCTGGTTCTTCGTTGTGCCAATTTAGCTCTGCAAGGAGCATTGCCACAACCTGGTAAGAGCTCCGTCCCACATTTTGTTCCCGAAAAGCACCAAAATGCTCCCCCCTCCCCCCAGATGAATGTGTTTCTAAATGAATGGGCATGGCCATCTATGATTGCTAACACAAACGTAGGCCATTGGTCTTCTTTGCCATATGTTCTGAACTGTTGTGCAAATTGGAAATGCTTGTAAATTTTTGAAGGCAAGACAGGCAAGCAATGCAAACATTGTCTCAGACTTAAGGCACTGCAATGTATCACTTCAACAAGAAGCTGCAATCGAGTCGGCAGTTTTGTTGTAAGAACTATGGTAACCTCGCATTATTACATTTGCGACATTTTGTCTGATACTAATGTGCCTTTTCTAGAAGCATTGTTTATAACTGGTGAATGTTTGCACACAGTTTACACATGTGCACACTGGGAAGTAACCCAAGTGGGAACTTGAAAGGGTTCCTGAACTACCCTTTAGACATGATGAGTAAACACAATCTGCGAATTTTGAACATTGTTGCCAACAGTTTAGCCTAATTTTGTAGTTTTGCATGGGACGTAGAGCGTAGAGGCGGAGTGCAGAGTTGCCGACTTTTTCTAGGGCCCTCTCTTCGTATACAGGTCCCATCCTCACTCACTCTGATGGGCGCGGTGCCAGCTGAATATTGTCAAACTGCTGATTACTGCTATTGGCTAGTAGATGAAATGAATCAGGAGTGGCATTTGGACCGGATGCTTTTTTTCCACAGGGTGTTGCCATGGGGAAGCGCAGTAGTGCTTTAAACTTGGGCACTGGCAACAGTGGTGCACACAGCAATTATAATCGGAGAAAGAAATGGCATTTCGTAACACACACTTGTTTTTTCTGTGTCGTGCTTCCCATGTAGCTTCTAGTGCTCTTCTTGGGACAAGAGAGGAGGGAAAGCGCTTCGAGTGTGAAATAAATTTCTCAAGTGTAGTGAGGAAGAGAAAGATGACAGGTTCGTTGGGGTTGCTGCTGTGCATGATATCTGGGTCTCTGTCAGATCAGCACTACCCTGACTGGTGATCGTCACTGCATTAGCAATAAATCGTCATATGACATTTGGTGGAGGCTGCTGCATTCCCTGCCCTCACCCTGGAACTGCGCGACTGAATGTTGCCAACTGTTTCACCTGCTTGAATGACGGACAGAGCCCACCATCAGCCCAACACTGCCGGGGCTTCCAGCTCCAGTGGCATCATTCAGCTGTGCCTCGACACTCCCATCTTCATGCAGAATAGGTGAGGCTGACGGGGACGAATGGCTTTACTCTTATGAGTGTGTCAGTGAGCAGAACAACTGGGATGACCCGGCGAAACTTGTCATCTTCTGCCTTTCTGACATTGCCAAGCTCTGGTGTCGCAATCACGAGCACGAGTTCCCCTCTTGCAATCGCAGACATTTTCGGCCGCCTAACCTTATGGAAATTATGGGCTGAAAAACATTTACGCCAGCGTGCACAAGTGCCTGGTGAGACGTGTACGAGCTACACTGAGGATGTAGTCAGCATTTGTTTTTGCGTCAATGCTTCCATGAGCTAAGTGGAGAAAGTGAAACATATCCCCAAAAGCATTGAGGACATGGCATTTCAGATGCTTCTTGTACGAAATCCTGCTTCTGTTTCGAATGCCCTCATTCTTTGCCAAAGTTTTGATGAGCTGGGTCAACAAAGAATTCTTGCGCGTAGCACTGTCGCAGCTGCTCATCCTCTCTCGAGCCTCACGCTAGCTCTGATACATCGCAATCAAGCCAAATCAAAGACTTCATTCGAGAGGAGGTAGCGTGACAGCTTTCCATGCTGCCTCTAAGCGACTGACTTCCACAGCCTGACACCAGCTTGACACCTCCTGGCTGATCCCATCAGGAGAGCTATCTGTGAGCAACTTGCCGAATCTGTACCTCTGACCCAGCCCTGTCTGCCTGTGGCTACCCCTCTAACCCAGCCATGTTTGCCTGTGGCCGCACCTCTGACCTTTGCCGCAGCTGTGGCGCAAACTCCACCGCCACCGTTTGCCTTTCCTGAAGAAATGCACCAGCAAACAGCCCTACCTCTTGCGCCACCTTTAATGCCAACTCGGAGTCATTATGTTCAGAACCTCTGGCACACATGTGACAACTGGGCCATATGCTTCACTTGCTGTTTTGCTGGTCATGTGGCGTGCCACTGCAACCCTCGCATGCCGCACGCTCATTCAGCTACCGCAATGCCAGATACAGCGACTCACATGCTGCTGACGATCACCCACTGTGTCTCAGCTCAGACTTTTTGCTTCCTCCCCGATGGCCTTCCGGCCCCCATCATTCCCTGTCACCCCATCGTTGCTCGCCTTCACCCTTGCGTTGTCAGCAGACCCCTCATGAGGGAAACTAGCTGCTGCTATTCCGCAGGCACAAACTGCCAGCTTCACGACTTCTATCTACAAGGCCTGCACAGTCACCGTGCAGTTTACTATAGTAAGGAACTGCCGCAATACCACTTCTGGTCGAAGTGCTGGGTAGATGATTCCAAATTCCATGAGAGAGCGAAGTCCAAGCCCTGACCATCAGCAAGCCGTGGAGCTTATGTTGGTACACCAACAGACAAGTTGCCGTATTCGAGAGTATTCACGAGAATTCGGACCCCTTCCCCCTGTGCCAAGGGCATCGGCGAAAGAGACAAGGAACGCCACCACCATGACTAGCCAAGTTGCACCATCACAGCTCATTGTCAACTAATCCATCATATCGAAGGTGTTCCATGGTGACTCGCTCAAGGACGCCGAAGACTGGCTGGATAATTTCGAGAGGGTGGCGAACATAAACCAATGAAACGAAGCAGGCAAGTTGCGCAACGTATACATCTCTTTGGAAGATGCAGCGCGAGTGTGGTACGAAAACCACGACGTATATCTGATGCCCTGGAAAGAGTTCCGGCAGCAGCTATGGTGTACGTTTGGCAACAATGATCGCCGGGAAAAGGCAGGAGCAGCTCTTCGTGCACGGAATCAACGCACAAACGAGACTGTCGCTATGTACATAGAAGACATGTCCCGCCTGTTCAAGCAAGCTGATCTCAGCATGACTGAAGACAAGAAGGTGCGTCATGTCATGCATGGAGTAAAACAAGAGCTGTTCGCAGGACTCGTTCGCAATCCGCCGCACACTGTTGCTGAGTTTCGGTCCAAAGCAACAACAATAGAAACGACGCACAGCAATCAAAAAGATCCGAAGGTCGGTAGTCCTCGTGAGCCTCTGCCTCGAGCACCCTCATTCTTTTCTTCTTCACCCGCGTTGGCTGTTCGGTGGAGTATCGTGCGCATACAGGGCCGGCTCGTGCATTGCGGCTGGCTTCATCGCTCGTAGTCGTGCCATTAGCGTTTCTCTTCGTTTCTGATGTTCGCGTTGCGCGGAACAATGGCAATTTCCTGTGGAAATATCTGCAGTGCTTTTGTTGGGCAGCCAACTGGTAGTTGTGCTTGTCCTGTGCTCGTTTGCTTTGCAGCTACTACATGTTTATAGAAGCCCCTGTGAAAGCCCCCTGCTGCCCCAAAGATTTGTAGATTATGTATGTGAGCGAGTTTCTTGTAGTATGAATGCTGCTCAAATGTTGAGCCAAGGTAAGGCATGAGAAATGAGGTATGAAATGAGGTTAAGAGAGGCCTTTGAAAATCGAAAAATGATGGTTATTGCAAAACCGTATGTGAATAGTAAGCCTGCAATTATGAATTATTAATGTATAGCAAAAATACTTCAAATCACTTAATACTAGTAACAAGCAGCAGGAGTTGCTGCGCAAGCCTAACAAGTGTTGAAAAAGCCCAACTTCGAGTGAGCACTGTTCCCCCCCTTTTAACCGACCATCTTGGTTTTGCCAGTGGCAGAGGCATGGCCGAAGCGTGACTTGCTTATGATTGGGGGGCTTGCGAAGGCTTTTGAGTGTTTGTATTCATATTCATAGTGGGGAAAAGAAGACAGATGCAGACACAAATAAGGAATACATACACAGAACGAGTGCTAGACATCAACTAATTTTTTTTCTAAAGGAGAACGTAAAAAAGCCAGAAACTTCGTGCCTCGCCAAATAGTTGTCGTGTGCTGGATACCCCTTTCATGTGGCAGATACTGTATCAAACAACCTCGACATTGTCTTAATGACAGACTGCGAGAGCACCGTAGTTGATGCACAGACAGCCAATGATACCCTGCATAAGGCAAAGTAATTGCTTGGTTAGCGCCACTGCAGTGCCGTGTCCATCGTGCCTCTTGCTACCTACTTCAGGCATCAGCGCAATCATCTGCCACGGTTGGAAAATGACAGCGTCTAATGTGTTCCCTGTAGTTAAGGGCCTCCAACAAATCTAACACCTAAACATTGCCTTTATGCCATTAGTCTGCGCAGGGGAATCCAGTTTTCTCGCTTGATTGCTGCAATGCAGGTGCTTTTTCTATCTCAATCCGTCGGAGAACAGAACGTTTGTCTAGCATATGAAATCGGTTCAGGCTTGCAGACTGCTTCCTGGCTTGAAACAGCTGTGCCCAAGTTTCGAGCTCTTCATTGGAATAATTTTATCTGCATAAAACATCGAAGCACAAGCGTCTGGGTCCAGTAACAAAGATTAAAACCACGCATAAAACAATCTGAACAGGAAGTTTCCAAGAGTGCAACTTCGCATTTTCAGTGCACAAAGTTGCCAGAGACTAAAAGGCTCTGGCGAAACCATCTATAAAAAAGCACCTCGAAGTGTGATGGTGCGCGTGTGCTTGTGTCCGACGGTTTTTGGCTTTTTTTATGTTGTCTTTTAGCAAAAAATCAGCTTATTTGTAAAGCTCGTTCTGTGTATGTGTTCCTTACTTGTGTCTGCGTTTTATTGTAAGATATTTAACGTAACCTTCACTCTCGCAAACACTCACACAAACACTCACACATCGATCAGAGTAACAGTCACGATACTTGGACAAATGTGCGAGTATTTGTGAGAGTGTTTGCGAGAGTCAAGGTTGCGCTAAATATTTTGCAATATGACGAATAACCAACTAACCCAATAACAAGTTTTGTTGTGTCTGTGTTTTTTTAACTACACTTAATATACCCAGGTATAATAAACCTACTGCAAAATAGAGTTATCCAACTGAATTCAAAAATCAAGGAAAAGAATTATTGTTTTCTGAGTTCTAAGATGTAGTGCTCAGTTATGTACTGAACTGTTGTTATGTGCTGTGCAATGTATATCGGAGAAAAGACACTGCCACATTTGTACAACTGTCTTGTTGCTTACTGTTTGTTTTCCTGTCAAAGCTAGAAGACAGATTTTCTTTTTTTTTAAATATCTTCTGTTGCATCATACGAGTGATATTACGGTTATGTTAAATTGTGAATGTCATCACTGTTGCTACTGCTGTCTGGTTGATTCAGCCTAGTCAGGCACCATTTGGGCCTTTTGCTGTGTCTTCTAAGAAAATTGTAAATTATCTTGAATAAATTTTGAATGAATAAATGAACTTATGAATACAAGTGACTCAAGCCAACTGGTCTGCATTGCCACTTTGAGTTTGTAGTGCTGCTGCGCCTGACGATGTGGCCTTCTTCGGCAGTTTTTTCATGCCAACAAGGTTAATAACATCTTTTTTTTTTGTTGATTTCCACAATGTTGCTTATCTTCTCTTGGTACTAGACGATTGCATAGGCATTGCTAGAGCTTGTATCTTATGCACGTACCATCATAGTTAAGCGAATCGAAGTGCGTCTGGCATCTCGAATCTACATCGACAATCGCAACCCCAAGATGGAGAAAGCAATAAAACCAGACCAGGAGAGGTGAGAAAGCATAGAAGTGCATAAATACGTAATTAATCTCACTGTAATGTCATTATAGCCCAAAAAATGTGCTGGCGACATTTAAAACCTGTTTTCACAGAATCGCCTTTTCGATGAATGGATAGCTGAGGAAGGTTTTGTCTTGAGAACCACTTTTCAGATTTCCTTGTGGTTTTTGTGTAATCTATTTTGAAAGAGTTTTTCAGGGTGTAAGAAGCTCACTTCTTTTTTCTTTTTGAAGACTAAGTACAGGCAATTTATAAAAAAGCAATTTTTATTGGTTATGGTCATTGCTGACTACATAAAGTTCAAAGTCGTGCTAAAATTTTTTGGAGGGGTAATTAGAAAAAAGGCGCCATGTAGCGCCTTGGCATATTCATCAAGAGATGACTACAATATGTATTAGCTTCATACTATGTTCTGAGATTTCTCAAGGCTCTTCCTCGGGCACACATCAACCACTCAGTTAGGCATTAATTGTCCTGAAACTAATTTAAGCAGCTTCATGATAGTTTGCAGTCTCTTAAGCTTTAGCATAATGGACATTCCCTGAAAGTTTTATTTTAAAATTTTAAGAAGTACAGTCTCTAGAGTAACCTTAAGATAAGGACTTTCCAAAAGTTGCCATTTCACATGCAGTGTACGCATGTAAAGTGGCAAAAAACCATAGAGCACTTGGTTTCGGTACCATGTTTTTTTTTTTTAGTGACGAAGTCAGCATAGAAGAAGGGAAAGTTTATTAAAGGATACAAAAAAAACATACATTGTCGCAAAGAATTTTTGTAGAGATTAGCAGCGATTAGCAAGTACAGACGGAACCAGAGGCGAAAGCCTTGACCGCTGACCTTGAGTCGGTGAATATTTGCGATCTACTGTCATCCAAAAGGGCAAGGGCTACAGCCAACTGTTCAGCTCTTCAGGGAGTTTAGTTCCTAACTGACGCAGCATTGATAATAGAACCCATATGATTGACGGAAATAACAGAAAACCTAGCTGAGCGACTGTACTGAGCGGCATCGACAAAACACACTGAATGAGTATCATTCCTGATGTTTTAACGAGGAAAGCCAGCATAGGGCATTGTGGTCTGTAACCACGCTGAATGGGCGTCCATAAAGATAAGATCTAAACTTGTCTATAGCCCATACAATGGCTGAGCACTCTTTTTCTGTAACTAAGTAGTTGGCTTCTCCTTTGGTCAACGCATCACTGGCGTAGGATATGTCATACGCATCGAATCCTGATTTACTCTGGGTGAGCACAGCACCAAAACCGACACCACTTTCTGTCGGGACAAGCAGATCAAAATGTCACGTTATTGTAAGTGATTGGAACAAGGGGCCGGAGTGTGGCGAAGGCATCGTCACATGCGGGTGACCACCCGGAAAGGTCGTGGTTGCAGCGGAGTTGCAGCACAGTCAAGGGCAAAATGATGGAGGCAAAGTCTAGAATAAAATGACAAAAATAAGAGCATACGCCGAGGAAGCTGTGAAATTCCTTCATCGTCTTTGGCTTAAGGAACTCGGCAACAGCGCACCATTTTGTTGGATCTGGAACAACACATTCCTTAGAGACGACATGGCCCAAAATTAGAAGCTGTTTAGCGCCAAAGCAGCACTTCTTTAAGGTGAGCTGTAGACCGGCAGAGCTTAGGCAAGTGAGCACTGTTTCAAGACGCTGAAGATGTGTGTAAAAGTGGCTCGAAAAATATGATAATATTGTCTAAGTAGCACAGACATGTCTGCCATTTGAGTCCACTGAGGATGTTGTCGATAATGCACTCGAAAGTGGCATGCACATTGCATAGCCCGAATGGCATGACGTTAAACTGATATGGGCCATCTGGGGTGACGAAAGCTGTTTTGGGGCGGTCAGCCTCAGCCATTGAAACCTGCCAATAACCGGAGTGAAGGTCTAGCAACAAGAAGAATGTGGCTCCTTGTAAGCAGTCGAGGGCGTCGTCAATGCGTGGTAGCAGATATACATCTTTGTAGGTGATCTTGTTCAACCGGCAGTCGACGCAAAATCTTATTGAGCCATCTTTTTTTCTGTACTAGAAGTACCGGGGATGCCCATGGGCTGTTAGAGGGTTCAATAACACTGTGCTTCAACATGTTGTCAACTTGTTCGGCGATGATTTGACGCTCAGACGCTGACGCACGATATCGACACTGACATAAAGATGCGTGAATGCCAGTGTCGACTTGATGAGAGACAGTTGAACCACGGACCAAAGTTGGTTGATGGTGGTCGAAACTTGTGCGGAAGCGCTCGAAGTGGGCAATGATGTCCGCACACTAGTGGGCTGTAAGGTTGTAGTCGACGCAGTGAGAGAGTGCATTCATGAATGACGGCTCAGAGAGAAATGCAGAGCAAGCAACGACGCCAATTGGAAGCAGGAACGAATACTGCGGAATGACACGTACACTCAAGGGATCAACATCATTGGGAAGGCCAAGGCACTCTCTGAGCAGTAATACGAAAGGCAAGGAAAACGAATTAGTTGCATAAATTTCACTTGATCCATCCTGAATAGTGAGAATGGCGAAAGGAATCAGGAAGCAGGAAGTAAGGATGCCACAGGAAAGTAGTACTAGTTCAGATGTGAAAGGGGGTATCGATGTATCGACAGCAACAAAAACTTTTACAGTTGAACGTGGCGAGTCTATGGCAGCTGAGCCACATAACGGCGAGAGCTCGACTTCGGCCCGGGCACAATTGATAACAGCATGATGAGTGGAGAGAAAGTCCCAGATTAGTATAAGGTCATGGGAACACTATGGCAGCACAGCAAACTCGATGGCATAAATGACATCTTGAATAACAACGCGGGCTGTGCACGCGGCGAAAGGGCAAAGTTTTTATCGACTTGCTGTACTCAAAATGAAGTCGTGAAGATGTGTTGTCACTTTTCTTTAGTCTATGGCAAAGTTTCTCAGTCATTACAGACACTGTGGCGCGAGTGTCAACCAAAGCAAAAACAGGTATACCTTCAACGGAGACAGCAATGACAGTAGGCGGTGAAAAACAAAGTCTTCTATAAAGTTCAAAAGCTCTGCAGTTCTTGCCTCTGAAACTGCAGCTCCTAGTTATCCTCAGGTACAAGGCAAAGGCAACGTAACATAGGGGAAATGGAACGGCGCCGTGGTGAAGGCGACTGGTGTCTGCTGAAGCTCCGATGAAGGGAAAATGTGTCCATAATAGCAGGCGGGCCAGATGAAGCAGGCTCAGGTCGAGGTAGAAAATTGTAAGCGTTGTACTGGACATCGTCACACAGAAGAAACTCACGTCATCGACAAAACCACACTTTGTGGCCGGCAATACCACCGGCAAAGCATATGGGGCGGTTGTCTGGAATGCGCCATGAGTTTTGAGTGTGTGGCAGTGGTCGGGCGAACGGGCGGGCAGCCTGATGCACAGGTTCAGGTGGTGTGGCATAGGGACGTGTGGAGACATAGTTGTTCGCGGCAGACAAACGTTGTGGTGCAGTCAGTGCTTCGACGTAGGACAGCGGAGCATTCACAGCTGGTACATTGGCTCCGGGTAGCACCTCGCACACTTGCTCCCGAACAACCGCTGTATTGGTGTCGGCAAAGTAGATGGTGCACCATCAAAGGTATATGGCACAATAGACATCTGGAGTGCGACCTCTTCGCGTATGAACTGCTTGATCTTCAGGAGCAAGGAATTATGGTCGTCTAAGGTTAAACCGGAAATCGTGGCACATGACGCACTAGTGCAACGAGTAGATTCACACTGTTTCCAGAGCTCGTCTTAGCTTTGAGAAAGTTGAATTACATTCACAACCGTTTGCTGGTTCTTAGCGATGAGCATCTGAAATGCGTCGTCAGTGACGCCTTTCAAGATGTGCTTCATCGTCTCTGCTTCTGTCATAACCGGGTTGATGTGCCGGCAAAGGTCCAGCACATCTTCGATGTAGCTGGTGTAATTCTCGCCACTTTGCTGGGCACGAGCGCAAAAGCGTTGTTCAGCATGTAGCTTGCGAAGCACTGGATGGCCGAACAAATCTGCGAACTCTGTTCTGGAGGCTAACCAGGTGAGAAAGTCCATCTCATGATTGCGGTACTACAGACTGGCAACGTCGGTTAAGCAAAATTGGAGAACGGTGAGCTTGTGCGTATCATCTCATTTGTTGTGCTTACTCACCCGGTCATATTCGTACAGCCAATCCTCCACGTCTTTGTCATCAGTGCCACTGAAGGTGAGCGGGTCATGCAGCTTAATGGGGCCGGGACAAACAGGAGCCGGAGGAGTTTGAGACGAAGCGGCAGCCTACTGATCTTCATCCGTGGACATCCTAGCAGCTGGAGGCAGTGTATGGTTTCGAAGTTCAAGGATTATCGATATCCAGCACCTCCAACAATTATAATAAGGCATTTGGAAGCAGCACTTATTTATCTGACAAGATAGCAGCCTTTTCAACTGGCGTCGTAAAGGTGGATCCAGCCGAAACGCCGAGAAAACGAAGCATCATCCTCTTCTCGTCCTGGCAGGTACCTGCTGCCTCCTCGAGTAGCATTTGTCTTCTTCTCTACATTTTGACACTACAAAGCATCCCTAAGTGATTGATGTAGCTTGCGCACATCTATTGGGATTCCAACGCACGTGCTTGGTGCGTGAACAGAGTCGATTGGCCCACGTCACAAATTCACTGGCTGTAGCTGAAGTTGCCCGACTGCATTCAACGTCCGTACAAAAAGATGTTTCGAGGCATCGACGTGGAAATTGAAGTTTCACTGCGTTTTCTCCGTAGGAAGTACCTGAAAACTCTTGTCAGGAAGCTGCGAGTGCTCGCTTATCGCATGCGGTTGACAGCTGCTTTAGCTAGAAAAACTGCACTGCACGAATTTATTGATCTCAGTGAAAACAGTGTAGGTGGTGCTCCAGGAGCCAAATCAAAAGGGAAGAAATGCCAAACTTTAGACAACCGGGCGCGCCCGCCCATCTCATATGGCGGCAGCAGACGACTTGTACTGGCCGTGCGCACAGTCCACTGCTCACACTTCATTTCACTCCGATAGTGCTCGCGCTTTGCTCTTCTGCTGTGCGTTTTATGACAGCAAAGTATAGCTCCTAGTAAAATTATTGTTCAGACTACCATTCGAAGCACAAGATGCCAATTTCAAAGAAACGAAATTTTCGAAGAGTTACTGAATTTCACATCACAACCTTGATGCCGCAATGTCTCAAAGAATCCCATGCATACAATACTAATTTTTAAACATTCGCTATTGTGTTTATCACTGCTGATTTGTAGCAGCAAGACATAATTACTCAATACAATATCATTCCAAATCGAAATGCCGTACGCGATCACAAATTTCATGTAATTTTCAGACCCACATGTTGTGCTCAGTCCTGCACAAAGGCCTTATTCGACGGGCCCTCTTCACACTGGAACATTGACTGTGCACGCTTGCTTGCTAGGTAATGCCACACTCGTGGCCGCTCCTGTGACCAAATTATTTCGAAATTGGCATCCTGAATGCAGTCTACCGCCATTTCAGTGCTGCTTGCCTTTTAAGAAACTGAAGTACTATAGGCATGCATTGCATACTTAGCGGGCAGAAAGTCGAATCTACAATTGCTTATCTTTGCACAAGGGCATTAATAGATGGGTCGTAATTCCAAGTGAAACCACATCATACAACATGGTTTCATTGATTGTGAAAGCTGATATGCAAGATGAGTGGGGTAAGTTTGAGAAATATCAAAAGTGGTGTTTTTTTAATCGTCATTGGACGTTTCCATTACATGCTGTTTTCTTGTTTGCACAATTGTATCTTTTTATTGAAAAGTGGTAATAGTATAAGCTTTCATTGTTTTATAAACAAGCATGCTGAGAAAGCAATGCAGAATTTTCACCGCTCTGTCATTGGCCATTTTTAAAATAAAGACCCGCAAAGTAGACAGAAAAATTTTTTCTGGGTTGATTTTGAGATTTTGATAAAAGTATTCACGTTTCTCAGAGAAGCAAGAAATATTTTAATGTAAGTGCAAGTGGGCATATGTTTATCTAAGCAAATTTGAGGTATGTAGCTCTATTATAGTTTTTGTAATTCATCACCGAATTCAGAAAAAATAGCAGAGCAAGTAAGCGTGGCACTGCACGTGATTAAATGATTTACTGCGAAATTTTTTCTGGCAAAACCGATTGCAAATCTCTTCTTTCCACATATCAGAAAACAATATACAAAATTTTGAAATAAATTTAAGAGGTCGGCCGGCTATGCTTTGTTCGATCTTACGTGGAATCACCTTCTGGCTGTTTTGTCATGCTCTACTTTTCGACCCTATATGTTACAAATAGAACTGTGTGAATAGCAAAACTTCAGGTGCGAAGCAAATTTGAATATTGAAGTGTAAGTGGGAAACGAATATTTTTGAAATATTTTTGGAATATTTGTCAAATGCTTCGAAGCATAATTGCAGGAAAAAAGTTGGAAATGTTTTCTAAGCATATTCTTGTGAGATAGCAACATGAAACTTTCTTTTGTCTGGGTTGATGAAGTGTTAGCAGTAGGGTGCTTTATAGTTGTCGAATCAAATCAAATAGGAAACATTGTTTGAAGCATATTCAAATATTCACACACCCTTAGAACATGTAGTATGTAGTCGTTATACAATTTTTGCTTTAAGGGTAAGGGCAGATTTTCTGACATTTGGGAGTGCCCGTTAAATGCACTCCAGCCCATTCATATTCTTCCATGAATTTAGTTTCTTTTTGTGAATTATCGTGCACATATAGCAAGTTTAGGTATTGAAGGGGTCAGCACCTGGCCTTAGACTCAGTGGGGAGGGGGCTGGATCAGGCAGCTAAAGGGCACCGTAAGCAGGATGTTGCTTTTCTAAATATATATTGTGTGATAACATATTGCAGGACGAGGCAGAAACAGAAGCAATATATGAAACAAATCATAAATATTCTGGGAGCATATTAACCTTTGATATTTGTGTACCAAATGAATTATTGAAGTGCCTGAGTCAAAAGTTGCATAGTGCCGCTGTTATTGCAGGGGCCTATTAAACATTCTAATGAAAAAACAGCAGAAGAAGGCAGGAATGGAAGGGGCACAACTATGAGCACTGCACTTTAAGTTGGTGAAGCGTGCAATTATTTCATCCTGCTTTGACAATGCCCCCCAAAAATTGTGTGAATACAGGGTTGAGCATAGCCTACTTGAACAAGCTAAATGACTGGGAGAAGTTGGCTATCCAGCACCAATACTGAAATCTGTGGCTGAGGGTTTGCGGAAGCAATGGAAGCTTAAAGCAGGCAGTGAGATTATGCCTTCAGAAAAACCAAAAGATGTAGTAGTCGTACCCTACTTGCACCGCATTTCCCATAACTTCAAGAAGACAGGCAGGTAGTCAAACAGGAGTACAGGTTTTGTTTTCTGCCCCTGATCACCTTCAGGGTCTATGTGCAAATAAAGAAAAAAAAGGGGGGGGGGGGCCAGCGGTCACTTGCTTCACGCACCACCGCAGACATTTGTACAATGCACGTGCAATGTAGTCTGTTTAATACTCTTGCCATGTGGTAAAGCATATATAGGACAGACTGGCAGGCGCCTAAATGAAACACTTTGAAAGCAGTTTGGGATGTAAGAACAGTGCCAAAAAAAAAGACCACGACTAAAGATGTGATGACACAGGTGCTGAAATAAAAATAAATTTTTGGTTGGCAGTTCAGTGCCCGTGTCATCTCAATCATCTTCAGCCAATGTCTTTTTTGCAGAGCTTCAGTTTCTAGGCTGCACTTTCATGAGGAACATTTGTGTTGTCTGTATTAGCCCCGATCCGTAAAAGGTACCTTGCCGTTTACTTCAGGCCATTCCAAGGTAGTCAAGTCCGGCATTATTCATGCAGCACTGTGGGCTGTGCTTCATAGAACATGCACACATGCAATAAAAGAAAGTTTCCTGAGCCAAATGGAAAAGCTGAAGTCGGCGGGCTACCCTGATGCGGAAATCTTGAGGAACTGTCAAATCTTAACAAGTGGGTCAAAGGTGTTAATGAGACATGTAGGAAAAAGAGGGCCCATGTGCAATAAAAAAACATCAATTGTGGTCCCCTACATGCATAAGTTCTCCCATTGCTTGAAGAATTCAGCCATTAGGTATGGGGTGCGTGTTGTCATGTCGGCTCCTAATAAGATGTCCTCTATTTGCTCCTGCTTGCATAAAAAAAAGTTCGGTTTGGTGCAAGACCTGCTCGTTCTGTCTGGAAGAGAAAAAAATAGACACATTCAATGTAAGTCACATGTGTTGTATATAGGGTGCCATTATCATGCTGGGAGGTGTATATAAGACAAAACGGGCGGTGCATCAATGTGCGACTAAGGGAACACATATCTTTGTTAATAACTTCTGGCAGTTTGCACTTTCATTGTATAAAGTGTGGCTGCCAGCTGATGGCAGAGGAAACAACTTGTTTGTTTGACCATTGGCCAATGCACTAGGTAGGTGATAGAAGCATTTCACATCGAAAGGGAGGAGGAAAAGTGTGAGTAAACCATCAGTGGTCCTTGACAGACGCGTAGCCAGAAATTTTTTCGGGGGGGGGGGGGGGGGCACCATTTTGATTTCCGGAGAGGCGCCGCTTTAAAATGGCCATTTTTCACTCTTCTTGCCATGGCAAAAAAAAATTTTGGGGAGGGAGCACGTGCTTCATGTGCCACCCCCTGACTACGCCCTTGGTCATTGGTGAAAAGGAGGCTCCATACTTAAGGCCAGCACTGCCGGGTTGAAGATATTTTTTTTGTGTGTGAACAATAGGCATGTCTTTGTCCGTAGAAAGTTTGCTCTTTTTTCTTATGTGTTTACACACATGTTGTATTTCGTCATGATTCGGTAATTTTCGCACCCTTCTCGCTCTGCTGCGCAGAGATCACAATGTGACATCTGACTAGGTCAGCTGCTTCATGTATGTGCGTGTGCCTTCCAATAAATTTTCAGTTGCAAGTTCGACGCCTGTGTCGTCTCATCTTAAGCCGTTGTCTCTTCTTTATGCTTTTTTACATCCCATGCATCAACTACCAACTAGCCCAATTTTCTCTTCTTGTCAAGGAGCAGTGTTGAGTAACATGATCAACACAGCTGTTTCTGTTCATTTTGGGTTGCATTGCCGAGATTGTCGATGTGTTCCATGCTTTGAAGGTACCACCGTGCTTAGCCGCTCATTAAACAAGATGACTCTATTAATAATCGTAGCTACATGCAAAGAAAAACGGGAAAGTGTAAGCGTAGCATCACTAGCACTGACTGAGAAAGAAAAGCAGTTTCTAGATTTGTATTGCTAGATAAGTAAGCAATTCTTACGAGTAGGAGTTGAACAGCTGTGCCATTTGCCCCATTGTTCGCCAAACTTGCTACCTGTGCCATAAGAGAGTGTGCGTGTGCCACCTCTCGTTTAGTCTTTGGATGGCGGTGCTTCTATATGCAGAATATATGATGGAAAGATGCGAAATGGTTGTACTTGGAGTGTTGATCAGATGGACGAACGGACACACAGACAGATGCCATGGCCGGACGCAGGGGCAGATGCATGGACGAACGTAGGGACGGATGCACGGATGGACGTGCGGACGCACGAATAGACGCACACACGGCTGAGTGGATGGACGCACGGACGGTCACACAGACAGACCGATGGACAAATGAAAGCAAGAACGAATAGGTGGACGGATGCTTCGCCCCGCTCTCCATCATTCACCCCGTGGATATGCTGTCATTTTTTTTGGGGGGGGGGGTTCCTCAAAAAAGTCATAGTTTCCATTTCGTAAAAGCTGTGATCGCTCCAGAAGCAGATGTGAATTTTGATCTTTAGGGCATGATCGCACTTGCTATGTGTGCACAATCACGACAGGCATCAGGGCGAATGGCTGAGAAACTATTCTAAAAGCTACACTTTCAATGCGAAGACACTACGAGAAGAGCAGGGTTGTACGTCTCTTTGGCACGGCTGTATTTTTTTACACCGGCATTTTGTAGAGTTACACGATATCTGATCTAAAAAAAGTTTACTGCCAGCCCTTACAATTTGTTGTTATGGCATTCATTGATTCTCCATTCTGGTGAAACTTCTTTTTTATTGGCGAAAGCTGTTATGAGATTACAACTTGGGTCACGCGTAGTTGTCCGCCGCCTTAGCTGCTGGTGTCCGTAGCCACATCGAGCGAAATAAAAAAAAAAGTCTAGTACCATTGACACAGTGGGGCTCGAATCCGACTTTTATTGGTGCCAGCCCAGTATTCTACCACTGAGCCACACTGTTTTTTTTCTTTCTTTATTGCCTGTGTATATACAACATTCACAAACAAATATACATCAAACAAAGGAGAAACATGAAAAAAGAAAAGAGGTAAAAAGCGTCATAGTTAATAGGCTTTTTAAAATTACTTCATGTGTAGAAAGCTTTCTACTAGGTGAAGCCATCCGGGCACCTCTTGTTGAACCTTTTGTGATTCCACGAACGAACAGACAGATTGAAAGAAGTATTGCCTAACCGGACGTGCTATAACATCAACATGGCGCACCACCATTCTAAATTGCCATATACCGTGCAGGCCCAGTAACATAAATAGGTCAAAAGGTATTCCTTCTTAATTTGATACTGGTGAAAATTCGATGCCATAGGCATCGAGAGGCAGATCCCTTTTCAAAGTCCTTTGGAGAACATCCCAAAAAAAGACTGCATCCCAACAGTCCAGGAAAACCTCGCCTTAGGCAGGCTTGATGTTGGGAAAGCAATCACGTTAATACGACTTATAAAGCGTTTTAAAACAACGAAAGAAGAACCAGTCGTCGCACAATGCGAATATAGTAACAAGTAGGTCGTCCAGTGCTCCAACCCATTACAAAAGCTTGTTCTTGTTCATAATTAACTCCGGCGCATAACCACTTCAGGCATAATTCCTTATCGTCGTCAATTTACTGCATGAACAATTGGCACAAAATTTCTTACAAGTGTTTAGCGGATACCACACTTCTCAGAAAAATGACGAAGAATAGCATAGCAAATACGGGCTACCACCCTAACATTTTTATTATTAATGCCATAGTGGGTATCAAGCAAGTGTGCTTGCAGCAGTTATGCAATGAGTGTTTAGAAAAGGCTCTGAAAGGATGCTCTTCTAGCTTTCGCTGTGACTGTGCTGCGCCTTTCATGCAGGCCTGGCATTTCTTTTAACTTGATAGCAGCATTCGGAAAAGAAAAAAAAGAAGACAAGGATGGCAGTAAGGGTGCTCAAAACAAAGGCGGGGGTGTGTGTTCGGTTCCAAGAACAGCCTAGCGCAGACTGGTGCACATGGTTGCTCATCGAGTGCATGCTCGTATTCTCGGTCATTTGGCCGCTGTATTTAACGTCTGTCAACTCAGCGGTAGACGTTGGCGTGCTCTGGTAAAAAAAAAAATACATGGGCGGCTATATATAACTAAAAAAAGTCTCAATTGCACCGCAAGGGTGAAGCCGTGAATCCAATATCAGCAAATAGTAATGTTATACGAAGTGAGGCTGGCAGCTAACTCTTTCGTTTCCGATGTCACTGATGTGATTGAATGACCATCCCACATGAGTAGCATATGCATCGAAGAACTTTGAGAGCGACGAAGAAGAGAATGTTTAGTGAAATCAAACACGCTCATTGACATGAATGCTCGGCTTTGCGTCTTTTTGATTTGGCACTTTTAGACCCCGAAGAGCAGTTTTTTCACAGTCACTTCAGGGCAAGCAACACTTTTACACAGTCACTTCACGATGAGAGGACAGAACGTAGCATTGGATGCACGAGCTGCTCGCTGATAGCTGCCGAGATAGTGTGCGAGCCAGCGATCGTGACCGTGCCCTTAGAAGCAAAGTTCATTGTTGTTGCTCGAGTGACACCTCCCTCCTCCCTTGTTCTTTTTTTTTTCCTGCTCTTCCGAGAAGGCTGAGGCGCTTCCTTTCTGCTTCGACTACAGGCTTCCCGGGAGGGGGTTTCGGCCTAGCGCCAGAGAGGGACTGGATCGTTTGATTTCTGCTTCAACCTTGTTCATCGCCTTAGTCTGAGCTTTTCCCGGCAGAAAGAGCATGCGGTGCGCAGGGGTATGTTATCAGTTTTTAATTTATATGGGCGTGATGGCAATGGAAGAAGCCTGCAGGGAGTGTTCATGTAATTTCTATTACAATAATGAGGCTATCACACAATTTAGCTGAGTGTTTGAAAAGTGTACCGTGGAACAAATGTATCTTCACAAGTGCTTTGAATGGGGCTACATCTGCTCTGAATGTTCATACTGCTCTAAACTTACTTGAAAAGGTCCATCTGGCTCACTTGAAAAGGTCCATCTGGCTGCTTCAAGCTTGCTCCAAAACGTCTTTCTGGCTGCTCTAAGCCTGCTACAAAAAGCACTTTTATATGCTCCCAGAACTCCTCCCAAACTCATGTACCCTGTTCCACCCCTGCACGTAATGGACGAAAAGTGCAAGAGATTGTTTAACAGTATTTATTTTCATGTGTTTGCTATACACTTTATGTGCAGCAGCAAATCAAAATCAGTTGGAAGCAGTGCTTGTGTGTGCCTCATGCCGTCCCTGTCTTCTTGCTCTGTAATCTTGCTAAAATGCTACCCAACCAGCCCCCTGACAAGAATTAACCATTAATAAACAGGTTTTGTGCATGTGGGTGCTTAAAATGCTCATTGGGAGCCTGAAAATAATCATTGTAATTTCACTGTTCTTGTTGTCTTCTAAATGACCCAACCGAAAGGGCCTCCAACTATATGCATTGCAAAAAAATAAGTTATTTTGCTGTCACATTTTGTCTTCATGTCCCAACTAAAGGCTATGACATTATGTTAATAAAGTGAAGCTTTGGACTAGTTCGTTGAGCATTATGAAGTACAAACAGTGCAAATTCAACACTGGCACACAAGAAGAGACACAGACAAGCATTATCTGTGTCTCTGCTTGTGCCCCCGTGTTAAATTTGTGCTGTTCGTACCTCATAACACACTATCTTACTGAATCTTATATAGTGAACTAGAACCAATATCCAAGTGGCACGAATGGAGGAGCATTGCAATGCAGCAGCTCCTTGCTGAAAGGGGCATGGCTTCACCTTTTCCTAGCACTCCGATGCTTGGGCTCTTCTTGGGCTGCTGCCATCGCGCCATTATGTATTGCTTAGCGTCCATCCCTGCCCGGATTGTTTATGAGTGTTGAGGTGACATGAGTTGAGGTCTGAAATAAGGTAGGTGCCCTTTAGTAGAAGCCTCTATAGCGAACTCTGAAAAAATATAAATAAAAAATTCTCTTTCACGATAGATGCCGTATAGACAATGCTACAGGCGTACATCCTCATTTGAAAGCGTAGAAAGCGTGCATCTTTATTTAGTAATGTCTGCCGTTTTGAGCCTGTCTAGTCAGAAGGGCTGTCTGGTTTGCTTACTCATGAGTTTTTGCATGGTTTCCCAATGAACTACAGCGAAAATAATCTTGCGTGTGTTCATCGTGAAGGTGCTTTTGAAGCCTGTCAAAGTGGATTGTATGCACATTCTCTATAATAAACGTGTATTAGAAACTTTCAGTTGGCCATCTGCAGCTGCTATGGGGACGCTGCCTGCAAGCCATATTGGGAATGGCAGGCTGTGTTCACATAACTGTAGCCGACGCTCAGCTGAATCGGTCTATTAATGCGCCACACCAGCACAACAATGCGATAAAACGCACACAATCGCATGCAGCACCAGCGGTGGTAGTGTTGCTGCCACTAGGAAAAGTTGCAGCGGCACTACCTGAATTTTTCTGCACCGAATGTCATGCTTGAACTCTCCCGTTCATGTCACCAGGATGGTGGTTGTATTTCACTATACAAAACCCTATGGCATCCCAGGTGTGCTTGCCGTCTTTGGCAGTTTCATTTTTATAAGAGCAAAATACTAAAAACTCTAGGCAATGCGCTTTTGTTTTGCATACTGAAACAGACCTAGATGGTAATAACTACTGCTGAGCCCCTGCACCATTTATAGGGCTTTTGTAGTTTAGGGAAGCATATCATAGCTCTGCAATTTATTCTAAAAATGTCAGTTTTTTCATTTTTTTTGCTACATGAAGAAATCAAGAAGCAGAAAATATGTGCTTTTCGTCATTGAGGACTCTCACTGCCTCCACTGGTTTGGCAAATCTTCATGCCAATGTGTTGCTAAAGAATGAACAAGAATTGGTGGCATGTATTTAATTGTAGGTGCTGCTGTTGAATCTACAGAATGCATTTTGGTCTCCCAGGTCTGCGCCTGCCTTCGAGGTCAGCTGTCAACAACCTTGCCGACCTTCTTGATCACTTCAACCTGTCCAAGTATGTACCCATGTTGGAGGCTCAGGGCATTGACCTTGACCAGTTCCTGACGTTTGGCGATGCTGAACTTGAGCAGGCAGGCATTCGGTAAGTGGGCTCTCTTATTCTGAGCTGTATTGTCAGTTGAAAGGAATGCTGTGAAGGGCAAGGTCATACCAGTTTTCATTCCAAATCTCTGTTCACTCGACGGTCAATTTGCATTCATCTGGTCCCACAAATGTATTTCAGAAGTGCTGAAAGTGGTCAATTCAGCTGTCAGACAAATCCTCAAAGGAGACACGTACTAGTCTTTTCAAAATAATTTTTGGTCTAAGAACAATATTTGCTTTTCTGGGACATCTATCTAACCAGAAGCATAGGCGTGCACACGGTTCCTTCATGGAGGTCGGGGAAAGGTTCTTCAAACGATTTTCTCTCCATATTGTTTCATTCGGGGCTGACAGCTACTATTCGTGATCTGAGAATGCTTGCCGATTTTGTTCCATCCCAATATTATTCTTCCCCAGTCTCATGGTTCGGTTCTGCAGTCGCTACCTATCCTAAGTAGACATATTCCTTTTCCACTTGCAATGCCTTGTTAGCTTTTGCGAGGTGCTGTTCTCTCCTAAGACTGTTGCACATTATTTTAGTTTTCAACATATTGTTACGGTGAGATGCCTTTATTTACAGGAGATGATGAATGCGAGAGTCCAGGGATCTGGCCGATCATCGCTCGTGCCAACCTCGTTCTCCTCTTCTTCCATGCGCCCCCTCAGTATGGTAGCAATTCCCCCTTTGCAGACGATGCTCACCGGGCGAGTTAGGCTTCGTTGCGATGATGATAGCGTTTTAGGTGGGCAACATGAACAACGTTGGTCTTGCTTGAGCGGCGGCCAGTTGACAACAGCTGACATATCACGTACGTGACATCGCTGAGACGTTCCAGGACAACAAATGGACCGGTGTAGTTGGCCAGAAACTTTTGGCAGAGGCCGCGCTTGCGAAGCGGCGTTCAAAGCCACACTAAATCCCCTTTCTCAAACAATACGTGCCGGTGACTTCTGTCATAACAGTTCTTGGAGCGTTTCTGGGAGACGAAAGTTCGAAGACAGGCGATGCGCTGGGCCTCTTCTGCGCGGCAAATGGTTTCGGCGAGAGTAGGTTGATCAGTCTCGGAAAAAGGAAGGATAGTGTCAAGAGCTGTGCGGGGTTGGCGTGTATAGAGCAGATGAAATGGACTGTATCTCGTTTCGTGCTGTGCAGTGTTGTAGGTGAAAGTTATAAATGGCAAAATTGCGTCCCATTTTTTGTGTCCAGAATCAACATACATGGAAATCATGTTGACGAGAGTCCTATTAGTTCGTTCCGTCAAATCTGCGGGTGATACGGGGTAGTGTGACGAAAATGGCACGAAGCAAAACGAAGGAGGTCTTCAACTGCATCGGCATCAAATTGCCGCCCGCGATCTCTTATGATGACACGGGGGGATCCATGGCGTAATATAACGTGTGACAGCATGAACTGTGAAACTTGAGCGGCCGTTGCCGCAGGAATCGCCGCAGTTTCGGCGTAACGTGTGAGGGGACCAACGCCCACAATAATCCATCGGTTGCCGTTCGTTGATCGTGGAAAAGGGCCGAGCAGGTCGACACCTACGGCGTCAAATGGTGAACTCGGGGGTGCTATGGGATGAAGTAGTCCGGCTGGCGGAGCTGTAGGACGCTTGTGGCGTTGACATTGCTCACAGCTCGCAACGTATGCAGTCACACTTTTACGCATCTTCGGTCAGAAGAAGCGTTCTTGCGTGCGATAAAATGTCCTAGAAAAACCCATATGGCCAGATGTAGGGCCGTCGTGCATTGCTCGAAGTACGTGTTGTCGTAGACTTGTAGGCACAACTAGAAGTAGACGAGGGCCTACGCCGGAATAATTCTTTTTGTAAAGAACGCCATCCTTAACGACGAAACCACGTTGACAGTTCGTTCCGAAAATAAAGAAAGAAGCGAGACTGTTGTCATTGCATTGCTCTGCTCGAAAAGTTGTTAGGTCAGGAAACGGAGTATCCACTACAGCCAAATATTCATCAAAGTTGTCAGCCTCACACTCGGTTGTCGGAAGGGGAAGTCGTGAAAGGCAATCGGCGTCGGCATGACGACGACTGCTCTTGTAACAGACTTCAAAGTCGTGTTCTTGCAATCGTAACGCCCAACAAGCAAGACGACCAGATGGGTACTGTAGTCCAGTGAGCCAACATAAAGAATGGTGGTTCGTGACAATCGTGAATCGCCGTCCATAGATTTAAGGGCAAAACTTGTGCACAGTGAATACGACCGCGAGACATTCCTGCTCTGTGACAGTATAGTTTTGCTCCGGTTTATTTAAACAGCGACTGGCATAGGCAACGACGTGTTCAGCAGCTCCATGATGTTGGACCAAGATGGCGCCAATACCTACACCACTGTCATCGGTATGAACTTCTGTGGCAGCAGATGGGTCATAGTGGTGAAGTTCAGGCCCTGACGTAAGAACAAACTTGAGTTGCGAAAAAGACGACTCGCATTCCGCTGACCACCGAAAAGGTGCGTTCTTGTTGAGTAGAGACGTCAAAAGGTAAGCGAGGTCGGCGAACCTGGGCACGAAGCGACGGAAGTACGAGCATAGGCCCAAAAAGCTTCGCAACTCTCGTACCGACTGAGGTTGTTTGAAGCTGCTGACTGCAGCGACTTTCTGGGGGTTGGGTCAAATTCCATGCTTGTTTACCAGGTGACCGCGAGAGTCTCACGGCTGCCAAAGTGACACTTCTTAGAGTTCAGGGTGAACTTAGCTCTCTCAAGGCAGGTGAGAACAATGTCTAGACGATGGTTGTGTTAATCGAATGTACGGCCAAAAATTTTAATGTCATCCAGGTAGCAAAGACAAACTTCCCACTTTAGTCCACGTAACACAGAGTTCATGAAGCGCTCAAACGTGGCTGGAGCGTTGCATAGGCCAAACGGTATTACATTGAATTCAAATAGACCATCTGGGGTTATGAAGGCCGTTTTCTCTTTGTCATTCGGGTGCATAAGGATTTGCCAATAACAAGATCTCAAATCCACGGAGGATAAATACGATGCCAAATGTAAACAATCGATGACATCATAAATCCTGGGAAGAGGGTAGACATCCTTTTTAGTAACAGATTTGAGCCGTCTGTAATCCACGCAGAATCGCCATGTACCATCCTTCTTTCGGACAAGAATCACAGGGGCAGCCCAAGGGCTACACGACTCTTGGATGACTCTTTTCTTTAACATCTCCTCTACCTGTCGAGCAATGGCCTATGGCCTTGCGCTCCGCAGATGAGACACGGTATGGTTTCTGCCGGATAGAGTGAGCAGATCCTGTGTCAATCTCATGGCGAGTACGCGACTCTGGTACACTTATTTGCTCTTCATTCTGCGCAAAGTCAAATATAGTAGCGTGCTTCGCAAGGACTTCGACCAAAGCTTGACATTTTTCTGATGATAGCGACTTGTTTACCATACTCAGAAAGTTGGCTTCTGTATGGTACGTTGAACGAATAGGATCTGCTCTCTCGTCGCTTAAAGATGCAATAAAACTGGTCGCATTTTGTTCGAAGAGGGCGAGTCGCATTCTACAGGGTAGCATAACAGGTTCACTTGAATAGTTCGACACCCATAAGGCCGATCGCCTATCACTGATCGACACTACACAATGTGGAACGAGCACATTTTTCTTGGCGCAATTGAGAGGAATGGGCTCCACAAGAACATCAAACTTTCCGGCGTTCGACGCAGAGGCGTCAATGCGTACGGTCTTCATCGAGTTGGGCGGCAAGACAACATCTTCAATGACGTTGATAGATCCTTGACAGCACCTAGGATCGTCAGTAAATGCCGATAGCACAATCTCGCCAGCACGGCAATCTACAGTAGCTCCGCACTCGCGTAGAAAATCGATCCCCAAGATGATGTCATGGGTAGAGCTGGTCAGGACAGCGAATTCAGCCTCGAAGACCTTGTCACCCAAAGTGACACTGACAACACACACACCGATCGGGCACAGTGTCTCCCCGCTCACTGCATGAAATGATGCAGAACTGTCCCAGCGAAACATCACTTTATGTCCTAGCCGCAATTTGAAGTTTAGACTCATCACTGAAGCAGCTGCTCCAGTATCTATCAAAGCCATCGTAGGAAGTCCATCAATAAGCACGGGGACCCTATTTTGTGTCATAAAAGCGGGTGGAGCATAGGTGGATGTAGTGAAGAATGTTCGGTGACCTCACCTCCATTGGCCGCACCACCTAGTTTTCCGGAAGCGGGGAGGTGACGCGTCGACCAGGAGATAGGGAACGGAGCAGGCGTGTTGAGGGGGGCGTCAAGCTTCGCATGGAGGAAGGCGAGTCGTTGCGTAAATTCCGGTGGAAATTGCATCCTACATGTGTATCACTGTGGATCGTTTGCTGGAAGCCGTCCCCAACGTACGCGTCCCGCATTGAACGCATACCACCGCGCCAGCGGTTTTGTCGAGAAGAAGCTGATGATCCCTCTTAATAGCGCTGCTGGGGACGACGCTTTTGACCACAGAATCGAGCCACATGTCCACGGAAACTGCAGTTATAGCACACAGGGGCCTCACGCACGTCGCCAAACCTTCCACGAGGCGCCATGTGCCCATGATCGTCCCACTAAGACACCATTGTAGGTGGTTGGCGGGAGGCGTTCTGGAAACCACGGCGATGATGTAGGTTGTCGGTTGAGGGCTCTGGTGCTCTTGATTGAGGCACATCATATAGCGTGGCAACAACGGCAGCACACATTGCGTCGTATGGCGGGGAGGTGTTGATAGCAGGGTGCTCTCGGCGGGTTGACAGCATCACGTCGTCCAAGTTCTTCGCGTACGATTTGCCTGATCATTGAGGCAAGATCACAGGAGGATGTCGGAAAGATGTCGACACTTGCAGCGGTGGTGACGTTGGCAAGTGTACCAAATTTGGAAGTGATGCGCCTAGCCTTCAGGGTCTCAAACGTGCGGTAGTGTTGTATTACGTCCGCTACAGACGCCAACGTGTCCTTGCCGATGAGGAAATTGTAGACATCCTCAGCAACCCCTTTGAGAAGATGCCCTACCTTGTCATCTTCTTTCATGCGTGGGTCTACAGACTTGCACAATTTCAGAATCTCTTCAATGTACGTTGTGCATGTTTCACCGGGGACTTGAGCACGCTGCATCAAAGTTTGCTCAGCGCGCTTCTTCTTCATCAATGGGTCCCCGAAGCAGCTTGCTATTTCTTTCTCAAACGCTTCCCAGGTCGTTATTGTTTCTTCGTGGTTTTCAAACCACACCAACGCCGTCCCTTGAAGAAACAATCCGACATTGGACAACCGGGAGGCCGCATCCCAACAATTGTATTTACTCACACGGTTGAAGTGTTTCAGCCATTCGTCGACGTCTTCTCCGACCCTCCCAGAGAAGCTTCGTGGGGCTACATGTCGGGGCAATGTAGCACCAGACGAAGAGCGCGTGGTGTCGCCATCAGCAATCGGATCCATAGAGAGTGGTGGTAGACCAGCCAGTCGGCGGCTTCGGCCGTAGTTCTTGAGGTAGCGCTTCCGTGATCGTTGCCTGGGATCGCTCCGCTGTACCCAGCACCTTCCACCAGTATTGTTACGGTGAGATGACTTTATTTACAGGAGATGATGAATGCGAGAGTCCAGAGATCTGGCCGATCACCGCTCGTGCCAACCTTGTTCTCCTCTTCTTCCACGCGCCCCCTCAGTATCGTAGCAATATTAATCTTCAAGTCTACTGTTCTGCCTTGTTCAGTTTATAATTTGCGATGAATTTGTCATAGTTGGTAATTTATGCCTCGAGTTACTCGTCAATGCAGTGTCATCAGTGAACCATAGGTTACTAAGGTATTTTTTTTATTAACTCGTATACCAAATAGTTGCCGTTCCAGGGCCCCGAAAGTTTTCCTAAAGAATGTACTGAATCAAATTGTGGAAAATGTGTGTCCCTGCCTTACATGCTTCGTTATTAAAATTCTGTCACTTTCTTTATGGAGGATTATGGTGGCTATCCTGCTTACAGGAGGTTTTCAGAGGCCTGAAATGGGAACAGTTAGGTATAAGAGTTAATGGTGAGTACCTTAGTAACCTGCGCTTTGCCGGTGACATTGCTTTGCTGAGTAACTCAGGGGACGAATTGCAACTCATGATACGGAGTTAGACAAGGAGAGCAGTAGGTTGGGTCTTAAAGTTATACTGCAGAAAATGAAAGTAATGTACAACAACCTCGGAGAAGAGCAGCGCTTTGAGATAGGTAATAGCGCACTTCAAGTTGTAAAAGACTATGTCTACTTAGGGCAGGTAATAACCGCAGAGCCGATCCACGAGATTGAAGTAACTAGAAGGATAAGATTGGGGTGGAGCACATTTGGCAAGCACTCTCAAATAATGACAGGTAGATTGCCACTATCCCTCAAGAGGAAGGTATATAACAGCTGCATCTTGCCGGTACTTAGCTATGGAGCAGAAACCTGGAGACTTACAAAGAGGGTTCAGCTTAAATTGAGGACGACGTAGCGAGCAATGGGAAGAAAAATGGTAGGTGTAATCTTAAGAGCCAAGAAGAGAGCAGAGTGGATTAGGGAACAAAGGGGGTTAAGGATATCATAGTTGAAATCAAGAAGAGGAAATGGGCATAGGCCGGGCATGTAGCGCGTAGACAGGATAACCGCTAGTCATTAAGGGTAACTAACTGGATTCCTAGAGAAGGCAAGTGGGTTAGGGTGAGACAGAAGGTTAGGTGGGCAGATTGAGAAGATTGCGGGTATAAATTGGCAGCAGCAAGCACAGGACCGAGTTGAGTGGCGGAACATGAGGCCTTTGTCCTGCAGTGGACGTAGTCAGGCTGATGATGATGATTATGATGATGGTGGCTGTAGATTTCTCTCGGTATTACATTATATTGCTGCGTAGCTATCGCATGAAGGGTGAACCATTCTGTGATCAGAAGACAATGAAGGGGACTAATTTGCTCGATCTGTGTGCTGCGCTTCGATTTCATCGGTGTAAATACACTGCCAAGTAGTCACGTCCCGTCTCATTTTACAAAACATATTTGTGGTGTAGGTGCTGGGTAGCGTCAGTAGAGGGTTTCCAGGAGTCATTGGTATTGCAGCTGCACCTACATAAGCTGCAATATCTAGTTTTCCTGCTGCGATCATTTAGAAAAGCTCGGCAAGAAAAAGTGCTGAGGCGGCGGAGAGCGGGATTGGCAGCGTAGCGGCGACATGGAGCGGGAGTAGCGGCGACTGGAAGAAGGGGCGTCAGTGGGGAGAGGCTCGTGAAGACGCGGCGAGTAAAAGTTGGACGGTGTACCAGCTGGATGTTCAGAAGTGGTAAGGCGCATATAAGTAGGGTACTTGTGACGTGGAGGGTTAGACCAGTGGCGACAGCAATAACGAAAAATATGTCCAGGCTGATGACAGGAAAAGCTGATTGGCTGGTCGTCAGGGGTTCGCCATTGTGTAGGGTTCCGGAAGGGCAATGATGGAGGAGATTTGCGAGCGTTACCTGAGGGGTATGGGAGTACTTCAGGGTGAGTCACGGGACACGCTGACGGAGGACCGAGATTAGCAAACTTCTGCCTTACCACAGCTTGAATTAAGGCTACCGATGGGTGTGATGGATCAGTGGCTTGTGTTGTACAAACAGGCTGTTGAATGGGAGCTGGACAGGCAGCTTCAAACTCCTGAAGAACAATTCGGGTGGCGTGGTCATAGGTGGGTGGTTGGCGAGCGGCTTCACGCGATGAAGTTGCGGCCATGTTGGGCGGTCGTGTGAATCTCTGCGTGATACGGCGGCTCTTGGCGTGTTCGAACCACCGGCACTTTTTGATGATTTCGTCGATGATGGTGATGTTAGTGTATACAAGCAGGTTGAAGGCATCGTCGGCGATGCCTTTAAGCACATTCGATATCTTTTCAGGCTTGGGCATGTGTTCGTCAACCTGGCGGCAAAGGGCAATGACATCGTGAATATACGCGACGTAGAATTCGGTAAACATCTGTGCCTAAGTAGCCAACTGATTTTGCGCAGTCATTTGTCGTGCAGTGGTGTTCTCAAAAAGGTCACGGATCTTCTCCTTGAAAGTGTCCCAGCTGGTAGTGTCGGCTTCGTGCGTCTCGAGCCACACCCGCAGAGGGCCATCAAGGTAAAAAAGCACATTGGCAAGCATCAGTGTTGGGTCCCACCTATAACTGGCGCTGATCTGTTCATGCATGTTGAACGCTTTGTCAATGTGGTAATTTCAAAGTGCCTGCATTACTGCTGAGATTTTGACCGAATCATATGTTTCCTCATAGTCCATGTAGAATATATCCCCTTCAGGCACCAATTATAATCTATTGCCTGCAAATGCATTAAACTTGCATGGCATGATTCCAAGGCACTCAGTACTACATGTCAAGAAAGAAATGAAGGAGTGTTGTTTTAGGTGAGTTTTAGTAATTAGTGGTAATTATTTGTAATGAAGCATTATTCTGCTACTAGTCAGCTTAAATACTTGCACAAAATTAATAAAATATTAGGCTCAAAATGCTTGCAAAGTTTGTTTGGTTATGTTCATTTCAAGCAGAGGAGAAAAACATACTCTTGACCTTGGTCCTTTTTTTGCTCCATGTAGAACGACCGTTAAACATGGTAGTGCCTCCATCAAAGTGATTCTGTGCAGCAATGTATGTGCAGCACAATGATATTGAATGAATGCTAGTGTCGTTCACTCAGGAAGTCTGCAGGAACGTACATGTTACTTTTAAAATAGCTTGAAGAAACACTCGGTGTGTGATGCACTTCCAATGTCGATGTGTAAAGTGTGCACATTGTTGATGGGTACACACTGCCACTAAAGAGGGTATACTGGGGTTTGCTATACTATTCTGTGCACTTTTTTATCACCTCATTTATAGTGCGAACGTAGTCCAAGGCTGGAAGTGTTGCACCATTTGCGCCATTCTGCGCCAATCTGACCTGCTGCGCCTAAACGGCAATTTGCGTGTGTATCGCTAAGTTTAGCCGAGTTTTATCATCAACCGACAACCGAGCAACATGCGTGGGCTACACAAAAGGCACAACCGCGTCCATATCAAATTAGTTTGGTGACGTCGTATTTCGGTTCATGCATAAATCTTGCTAATGTGGTGTTTGTGTGCATACCTCATTATGGGACTCTGTATGTGTTTTAACAGCAAAGCTGTTAGCCAAACCATATAAACTGAAAAAAAAAAAAATCAGTTTCACCGGTAAAGTGATGACTGCAATAGCAAAACTTTGTTATGGTAATGGTAATGCTGCATGCGCTTTCTATTTTTGCTACCGCACCATTACGCGTGTAACGCTGCCTTGCACGATCCGCTCTTGAATGAATGGGAACAATCTAGGTAATTCTAGAACCTTCTGATGAGGTTACGTGCACAGCGCGTACATTAGAGTTTGTTCTGGAACTTACGTAGTCGCTAGCGATAACGCAGGAATCTTTGATGGCACATGTATAAATGCCTACGCACTTTGCTGCTTGGCAGATTATCGGCGGCCGACGCTCTGGTTTGCAGCTATCGCTCTGCAGCTTGTATTGCTTGTAGAGTGACGTTTTGTATTCCGGCACAGGTTTTCCCAAATAAGGATCACTCATGAAAACAGCGGCTGCTGCCTTCGTCAACCTCACGACCCCGTGGCAATACGAAGGTTGAAAGCTATTACTTTTCAATCCGATGAAGTGACACGGCAAAATTGCTGGTGTAAGGAAGGATTACGGCCACTCCAGGGAGAAATGCTCTTATCGCACAATCTCTTTTCGTTGAGAGGGCGCCACGTAGAAGGTTTACGAGCTGCACGCGGATGCTTGCCGATAGCAAGTGCGCCAGCTTATCACAGCCATGCCCTTAGAATCAAAGTTCATTGCTGCTGCCCCTGCCCCCTTTTCACCACGTATTTTTTTATGCTTGTTCAAGACGGGCGGCGTGTTTTCTTTCTGCTTGAGCATTCGACGACAAGTCTAACACACGGTGGGATAGTATCGCATGCGCCCTCTAAACGATGGAGATCGGCTGCCTCGTTTAATCTCTGCTAGAGCAGCGGTCACCAACCCAGTTTGTGCAATTTCAGGCGCGGGTAGAAAGTATGTACAGGGAATGTTACCAACTTGTAGTTTACCCAGAACATGGCGGCAATGGTGAACACCCGTCAAGTGCCCATGGAGTTTCCTTCCAAACAAACAAACGAAAAATCACTCAATTGCCTAGCAGTGGCGTGGCGAGTCCATCTAAATTTCCTTGCGGTTCTCATGTCGGCTGTGGCACTTCAGTCACTGGAACAGAAGTTTTACATTTATTTTTATAGAGCCCTATCAGTTTAAAGTTTTACATTGATCTTTATAGAGCCCTATCAGTTTAGTATGAAGATAACTTTTGTTATATTAGTTTATCTCTATAGTCTTGAGTTGCTGTTAATGTTATATGCGGTGTTTTAATCACATTTTGAACATTGCGACATTTCAACAAATTTTTTTATTCGTCTTAGCAGCTGTTTAGGGCACCGCTTATGTTTTTTTTTAGTTGCTGTGCTTTCAACTCTAATGTTGTAAGGTTATATATATATATATATATATATATATATATATATATATATAGAGAGAGAGAGACGTAACAGGGAAAGAAGCGTACTGGCTCCGTAGTAAAAACGGAAGCGAGAAAGCAAGACGTACGACGAAACACTTTTAATGATAACAAACGTTTTGGCTGGTGGGCCAGCCTTCGTCAGTGTTTATTTATATATATGTATATATATATATATATATATATATATATTGTAGCAATGCTGAGGCAGACAGGCTAAAAAAACAACCGTCTTAATTAGGGCGAACTTGTGCCCACGAGTCCAATGACTATAGTTGTTGAGTCCGAGTAGACGAGTGGCACACATTCAACTAGTTAACTCTTCCTCGTAGCCCAAACGCACGAACGCGTGGCATATGCCAGCCGGGTCTTGCTGGTGCTCTTGCCACGATGATTGCGGCGGGCTACTTGAACGTGGCCAACCTGTCGCGGCATTATCCCCCTTCTCAGACGCATCGTACCGATGCTTGAGAGAGTGAAAAGATACATGCGCACTCTCACTCGTTTTCCGACGATCTGTCATGATAGGGCTTCATGCGGACTAGGTGTACCACTTCCGTGGGATTGCGGCGTCTTAAGCTCATGTGTCCAGCAAATCTGACTTCATAAGTGGCATCGCTGATACGGTTGAGTACTCCATAAGGGCCGAAGTATCGACAAAGAAGCTTTTCAGAGATTCCGCGATGGCGCACTGGTATCCATATCTACACTTTGTCACCGGGATGATAAAGTGTGTCACTGCGTTGCTTGTTGTACCTACTAGAGTCGACGCGTGTTGACGGCGTATTCGGTATCTAACCATTTATCATGCTTCTTTGGCTTTTTGCAAGAAGTCAGCTAAGTCAGGTGGATCGCTGTTTTCGTCCTGTAGTGGTAACATGACATCCATAGGGGTGGTCACTCTTCGGCCCAATACTAGTTCGAAAGGGGCAGCGTGCGTTGTTTCTTGAACGGCTGTATTATGTGCGAATGTTACGTAGGGTAATATTTTATCCCACTGTTGATGTTCAACATCGACATACATTGATAGCATGTCGGTCAGAGTTCTGTTGAGGCGTTCAGTCAAGCCATTTCACTGAGGGTGGTACGCGGTTGTTCTTCTGTGATCGGTATTTGTCATGCGCATTAGACATTGCATAAGGTCTGCAGTAAATGCGGTGCCCTGATCCGTAATAACGACGATGGGCGCACCATGTCTGAGCACTATGTTGTTTACAAAGAACTTGGCGACTTCGGCAGCTGTCGCACTATACAGAGAGTCAGACTCAGCGTAACGGGTCAGATAGTCTGTGGCTATGACAATCCATTTCTTGCCTGCACACGATGTCGGAAAAGGTACTTGGAAGTCTATGCCGACTTGTTGGAATGGGGCATCCGGAGGGTCTGTTGGCTTGAAAAGGCCGGCTGGTTTTACGGCTGGAGTTTTGCGCCGTTGACATTGACGACAAGTTTTCACGTAACGCTGCACTGATGCGAGCAACTTAGGCCAATAGTACTTCAGGCGAATTCTGACGAATGTTCGGCTCACACCCATGTGTCCAGATGTTGGCTCGTCGTGGCATGCATGCAGAATTTCCTGTCGCATGGCTGTGGGCACGACTAGTAAAAACATTTCACCATTAGGTTCGAAGTTCCTCCTGTAAAAGACACTTCCTCGAAGGCAGAGCGTGGAGAGCCCTCTGGAGAATATGCGAGGGACTTGAACGTCGAGACCCTGCAGGTTTTGTATAAGCGCCAGCAAATCCGGGTCATCTCGTTGTTGTTGAGCGATTTCGGATGCGTCGACAACGCCTAGAAACAGGAAGTCTTCCTCTTCAGGTACACTTGGATCAACGGGACAGCGTGACAGGCTCCATCTTGCTAGTCGACCTGACGGATCCTTGAGATTTGCCAGCCAGCATAGAGCATGGTGGTCACTGACAGCTCCGAAGATCTACCATTAAGGTAGGGTCGAAACTTATTTATTGCCTAGATGACTGCGAGGCACCCTTTTTCAGTTGCAGAGTAGTTTGCCTCAGCTTTTGAGAGTTTGCGGCTGGCATAGGCTAACACTTTCTCTTGACCATTTTGCCACTGGACCAGGATGGCGCCTAGGCCGACATTGCTGGCATCGGTATGGACTTCAGTGTTGGCTGTCTCATCAAAATGGGCAAGTATTGGTGAACCCTATAGCCGTTCTCTTAATTCGTCAAAAGCTTTCTGTTGTTCGCTTTCCCATGTGAAGGGCACGTCGTCTTTTGTTAGTTTTGTAAAAGGTTCCGCTATCTTTGAGAAGTTTTCCACAAATCGCCTACAGCAGGCACATAAACTCAAAAATTGACGCACTGACTTTTTGTTTTTAGGTGTACGGAACCTCTGAACAGCGGCTGTCTTTTCGGGATCAGGACTAACACCGTCAGAACTAATGACATGTCCAAGGAATCGCAGCTTTTCGAAGCCGAAGTGGCATTTTTTGGGTTTGATTGTCAAGTTTGCTGACCGGATGGCTTGTAATACTGTGCGCAGTCGCTCTAGATGTTTGTCGAAGGTTTCAGAGAATATCCACCACGTCATCCAAATACACTAGGCATGACTGCCATTTCAATCCCGTGAGGACTGTGTCCATCATTCGCTGGAACGTCGCTGGCGCGGAACAGAGGCCGAATGGAAGCGCTTTGAATTTGTAGAGGCCATCTGGTGTTACGAATGTCGTTTTTTCACTGTCCTGCTCGTCAAACTCTATTTGTCAATATTCGCTTTTCAGATCCAAGGAGGAAAAAACTTTGCGGATCGCAGCCGATCTAGTGTATCGTCGATATGTGGCAAGAGGTAGACATCTCGTTTAGTTGCACTGTTCAGTTTTCGGTAGTCGACACGGAATCTAAGCGTGTTGTCTTTCTTCTTAACGAGCACTACGGGGAACGCCCATGGACTATTCGAAGGCTGGATGACATCATCTAAAAGCATCTGCTCCACTTGCTTCTTAATGATTCCTCGTTCTTTTTGTGACACTCGATATGGATGCTGGCATATAGGCCTCGTGTCGTCTTGCGTTATAATTCTATGTTTAATAATTGACATGCGCTGGACCTTCGAGGGAGTTGAGAAGCAATCAGAGAATTCTTTTACCAAGGCGTAAATCAGTTTTTTTTACTGTTCGGTAGGCTCTGGTTGACGGTCACGGATGTTTCGATGTTGCAGGCCACTGGTCGAGTGGTTGATGTCGTTAAGCTGCATAGTGCGGTCACCATACAGAAGTCGTGTAAACAGGCAATAGCCGTGCCTTGAGCGATGTGTTGAAGTTCATTGAAGAAATTTGTGAGGAGGACATCTGCACGGCCATTCGTCAAATGAACAAGACCCCGAGCTACGCAGACACCTTTGTTCAAAAACAGCCCTACACTTGTACCCGCTATGCCTTCGCAGTTGTAAAATGCATCGTTCTCTACGAGCACCATTATACTGCAGCGTGGCGGCACAGTTATGTCGTGATGAACAACGCGTAGAGCAGTTAGGCGTCGTTCCTCAGATTCCTCTACAGGTATAGCTCGTTCAGTCGAAAACGACACGCTTGACCCATGCAGGTTAATTATGGCACCATTTGCTCGCAAAAAATCCATTCCTATAATGAGTTCCCTTGAACATTCTGGTAGCACTGTGAAATCAGCAGTAAATAAAGCCCCGTATTTCAAGTCTTGCAGTGCATCTGCCAAGGGGCGTAATAATGTGACCACCTGCCGTGCATATCTGCGATCTATATGTACATATATACTTATATATGGCAAGTCTGGTCTCTTGATCAGCAATAAATGTTTAGTAAAAACCACTGCATTTTCTTGTGTGGATGAGAAAGCAAAAAGAAAACAAAAATTCTAATTAACAGTGATGTGTGACCCAAAAAATATGCCCGAAAACTAAATTTTGATGCTCCTAAACATGCCTTTTGGTGCTCAAGAGCTGTTCCAAAATGACCCTTTTACTGCTTCAAAGCTGCTCCAAAACCGTGTTATTCCTGCTCTCAAAGCTGCTCCAAAAAACTGAAGCCCGCTTCCACCCCTGATAGTCTACTCTTGAGTAACCAGTCTTTGATCCTGCTTTGTTTTTTCAGTGATAGCATTCTAACGTGGCCTCAATTCTATTAGCTTTGTAAATACTAGCTTGTAAGCAATAAGCAGTAAGGTGGTTAACATGTAATTTTAAAGACAATAGTCTTTCTTGGGGCACTTCGACGCATGAATGAAGGTATAGATAGACAGGATGGTGCGAAACCTTGTGCGGTGTTCCCACCCTTCTAACGCAGGATTGCCCAATAAAGTCTATTTCTCTCTCTCTCTCTCTCTCGACGCAAAAATTTTGGTCTGTCTGTCTGTCTGTACATTTGTCTGTTTGTCCTTCGTGACGATACTCCAAAGGGCACCAAGCGATACCCAAAACGGCCGACCCCATCTGCAGCGCCCACCAATATTGCTCAAGTTTCAGCGCTCATACTTGTGTGATTGCCATTTAAAAAGCAATTATTGCATATATCTGAGGCACTATAACTATGCGTCAATATTTTGTATGTGTGTCTTTATACTAGAGAAGGCACACATAAGTAATTCTGAAGACCGTAGCGTTAATCATGCTGCGCTCACAGTGCAACGCGATGCTCAAAAAGGCAAGTGTTTCCAATGCTTTGCTAAGATGACACGGTAGTGGCACTTGCCCATCACTTTGCGTTCTACACCTTATCGCCTCCGAGACAGATGCACATCTTTCTCCTTGGGCGCGAACACCTTCCTTTGTTATCTAAGATAACTGCCAGATAGGGCTCGTTCGCCTTCGCAGCACGGATCGAGACTCTTTAGCGCAGCACTTCCAGAATACAATTCACCGATTTTCTTGCACAGAATATCAAATAAACGTTTTGTTCATTCTCTCACCCGAGTTTATCGTCGTTTGATGCCATTTGCAGTGAAACATGCAGATACAGGACCAATTTTTTTTCAGGCCCTGGCACCCCGTTCCTTATGGGTTCAGATGATGAACATTTTTTCAACTTACTGGGTAGCTGGTGGCTGACTTCGCCATCAAAAGACACTTCATGTACAAGATGGCTAGTTATTCTAACGCACTCTGTTTAAAAACTCATGCTACCTGATCCTCACTGGTGGCATTGCTTCTTTGCACTTCATCCTAGCTTTTCTCTTGTTGTTGCTGGTCGGGTGTCTTGATTCCTCCGGGCTACTTATTACTTTATCATCCTGGTTGTCCCAGCTACTGTAGATTCCTGGAGAACTCATCAGTTACTTTAACTATCTTATCCCTGCTTTTAGTGACACTACCTTTTTTGTCCCCTCATTGCATGCATAAGATTTTGCCTGTGCCCAGTTTTCTTCTACGGTATTTAGAGATGCCTCAAGTAGCACTTGATAACACTATACCTGACGCAGTGATGAGACTGCTGGCATATCCACAGACATCAATGATATTTCGTAGTCGCTGAATGCCGTACAAAAGGTTTGTTGTACCAGGCAGATTTTTGAAACACTCGATTGAGCTTGTGGAATACGATTCGTTGTAGAATACTCCTTTTCTGGAGCCAAAATGCTCTCCAGCTTGGTAAAGTGTCTGTCATCCTGATTATTTTGTAAGTGAGCTGATCGGTCTCTACGTTGCTTAAGTCTTTTATGTCTCTCTCGTTGTGCTAACGTCAACCATGTCGTATTGGAATTTTTGTCTCTTACTGGGAAAATTCATGTGTTATGTATTCACTGTGGGTAATGTGTTCCAAGTTTCCTAAGTATAAAGTCTATAAAGTCCCTTGAATCTTTGATCACTCGAACTGTTGCACTGTCTTCCTTCATGTGTCATACCATGTCATGTGGCCTTTCTTGACCTAGTAATCGGTACTCATGTCCTTGGTTATGCCGGGAACTTTCATGTCCTTCTACTCTGTTTTTCTACTCTGTTTTTATTCAATGGTGAGTGAATTGTTCGAACTGGACAGTTCAGGAGGAAGTGTTCTGCCACCCTCAGTATGTATTTCATAAGCATAAAAGTGCCCTGTCTCTCTCTTACTTAGTTCCGCAAAATGGCGTTACTTTGTGACTGCAGGGATTACTTTGTGACACGTACTCGGGTTTCCGTATTTTGAATTTCGCCCCGCGACCAGGTGCCGTTGAAAAGCAAAAGGCCGCTCAAAAAGCTCACTTGACATGCCTAGTGACCTAGCAGCAGGCGGTCCAGGTTCCCATGCTGCACACCCATTCTAAACGCCGACATGTTGGATGCGCGCATTATTGAAGACCAATACCCATGAGAAAAACAGCCAAAACTGATGTCTGTTTGTGATTGTTATTATGCAGGCTAAAATAAACTGTAAATTTCATTATGTCATGTCTGTTTAAGGTGATAAAAAAGAAACTGAAATGTTGATACTTCGAGGGGTAGAGAGAGAGAACTTATTAGAAGGCAGAGAGGTCGGCCTGAGCTAGTTCGCTCTAGCCTGCTACTCCACACAGGGGATAAGGGAAGGGGAAAGGAAAGAAAAAATAAGGGTGATGATGGGGACAAGAAGAGACGGTACGTATGTACAGTAGCCACTTAGCGTAGCACCCTGCAGTCTAGTATGTAGTCCAGTGCTTTTTATAAAGTCTAAAGCAGCCTTTGTAGCAGTTTTTGACACTGTTTGGTCGTTAATTGCTGACAATATGTGGCTTTAACTTAATGGCGTTCGTCCGATGCTTGCCAACGTTGCAGTTAGCGTTTTTCTTTGCTCCTTGTATAATGCACAGTCACAAAATATGTGAGCTAAAGTTTCGCGCACTTGGCAGCGCTCACAACTCGGGCTGTCCGCACGGCCGATTAGGTGGGTGTAGTGGCGAGTGAAGGCGACGCCCAGGCGAACCCAGTGCAGTATATTAGCATGTCTTTGACTGATTTTATCTGAAAGATGAAAAGTCATACTGGGGTCTGTTTCCAGCAGACGCTTGTTCCGGTGATCTGGTAGCGACCAGTAAGTGGCAGCGCATTCGCGCATGAGCGATCTCAACAATGTGTTGACGTCACTTCGCGAATACGGTACTTTGACATACATAGGAGCGTTGTATATTGCCGCTCTTGCTTCGCTATCAGCTGTTTCGTTGCCAACCTGGCCGCAGTGTCCAGGAATTCATTGGAGTATAATCAAGTGACCGCTCCTGTGTGTTAGGTCAAATGCTTGGACGATTTATAACACTAACTCGTAAAATTGGCCTCTTCTTGAGCAAGAATGGATAGCTTGAAGCGCTGATTTTGCATTAGACAGAATCGTCCATTTACGCGGTGCTTGGTCGTTCACAAGTTTTATGGCTTCTTGTATAGCAACAAGTTCTGCAACTGTCGAAGATGACCTGTGATCTAATTTGTACTGTCGGGAAATGCCGAGTTGAGGAATCACGAAGGCTGCAGCTGAAGCGAATGAAGTTACGGATCCATCGGTGTAAATGTGCTCAGAGTCGCTGTATCGGTCATCCAAATGTGCCTAGGTGAGTTGCTTGAGGGCAATATAAGAAACACGTGACTTATACGAAATTCCACCTATGTGAAGGCACACCAGCGGTTTAGTCAATGTCCATGGAGGCACTGCAGGGATTACGGCAGGTGCAAAGCCTGAAGGGATCATGTGTCTATGCGTATCGAGACATCGCGAATAGGTACAGCCTGGGGGTAGAGGCTGTATTTTGCAAACTTAAATTCACAACCCACGTTATTCTCGGGTGTGCATACTGCGCCCCTTCATCAAACCTTGAGTGTATGGATGCCCTGTGCACGTATATGCGGCGTCACGCATCTAATGCCAGAGTTATTCTAGTGGGGGACTTCAATCCACCTGACTTCAACTGGGAATCAATGCTGTATCACAGCGCCTGCTCAGAAATAATTTATGATTTAATTTTTTCTTTGAATCTTTCACAAATAGTGACGCAGCCTACGCGTGTACAGGGACACAACTCGAGTGTGCTGGACTTAATCTTTCTCACTGATAACTTTCCGGTACATGAAGCAAAGATAGAACTACTAGACGGCATTTCAGACCATAAAATAACTTGTTGTAGGATACCTATAAAGGGCAGCAAAATGCCTGCATACGCAGAGGAAACATTTCCAGACTTTTGTAATGCCGATGACGTAGCAATACATAACTTACTGTGCGACGAATTTTTATCATTTCAAGAATTAGCCTCTGACTCCACTGCGACTATGGAAATGTTGTGGCATAAATTCAAAGAAAATGTTCTTTACTGCTTACAAAACCACGTTCCATCTAAGAAAAAAAAGACCAGAAAGATGAATCTGTGGGTCACCTGTGTCATTATACATGCTAAAAGAAAGGTAAAGCGTTTGAGGAAAAATCAAAAAGAGAAACCGAATATTTATAGCCGACAAAATCTGAGCGCAGGTATAACTGACATGAAAAATAAAATAAAGGCAACTAAGTCTACTTATTTTGAAAAAACTCTACCTTGGTTCATAAAAAGTTCCCCAGCAAAATTTTGGCAATACATGAATCCTAAGGTCTGTAAAGTGACCCACGAAACGCCTGAAGAAAATGCCTATTCCGCAAACGTAATAAATAGCTATTTCCAATCAACTTTTACAGTTGACGACGTAAAACAGCCTCACATAGAAATTAGAGACGAGAAATCTATTAAGCGATTATTCGTTTCAGAAGAGGGAGTTTTCAACTTACTATTGAAGTTGGACGGCAAAAAAAGTTCCAGACCAGACAACATACCTAATGTGTTTTTAAAAAGATATGCCGAATGAATAGCAAAATACCTGTGCCTGCTGTTTAACCGATCATTGTCGCCGCGTACCCTACCAAGGGATTAGAAAATAGCAAAAGTGATTCCTATACGTAAGTCCGGAAATAAAAACTAACCTTCCAATTATCGGCCAATCTCATTAGCTTGTACGGTTGGTAGACTTCTCAAACACATTATCTTAAAGCACATAACGAAACACCTTGAAGAACACAAAATACTGTCCCCTTTCAACACGGCTTCCGCCAGGGCATGTCTACTGTAACACAACTCATTGAAATGGTCCATGACGCCTCATTAAGCATTGATTGCCAAAAACAAATTGATCTTATTCTGCTAGATTTCTCGAAAGCATTTGATCGGGTGTCACATAGCAAACTCATCTTGAAACTCCAAGTTTTTCTAGGCAAGGGCCAAATTCTTGACTGGATTACTAACTTTCTAACAGACAGGTCGCAGTTCGTGGAATTAAACCATGTCCAATCTTCAATCGTACCGGTGACCTCTGGCGTACCGCAAGGCAGTGTTTTGGCGCCGGTATTTTTCTTACTTTTCGTGAACGATCTTCCTTCATCTGTTAATGTTGGATGCAGATTATTTGCAGATGACTGCATCCTGTACAAAAAAATCTACTCACACGATGACCATATCGCCTTAAATACAGCGCTAGACGTAGTTTCAGCCTGGTGCAGTGATTGGCAAATGAACATCAACAAAAAAAGTCCACGCTCTTATCTATAACTAGAAAAAAGCATCCATCCAATTTCAATTAAGTCATCAATTCAGCTACCCTTTCTAAAGTCACGAAACATAAGTATCTAGAGGTAATTCTGTCACATGGCCTACGATGGGACGCTCATATTCATTACATCACATCACATCATCTGCGCTGAAAATACTGTTATTTATAAAAAGGCGATTACAGTAAGCATACCCCACACAAAGTTACTGGCCTACTATACACTTATACGACCCATCCTGGAGTTCGCAAACACTGCCTGGTTCCCGTACACAAAAAAAACTAACCAGCAAACTCGAAGGTGTTCAACGAAAAGCGCTTAGGGTCATCTTTAACAAATTTAACCGAACAGATTCGCCTACGGAGTTGCTTAAGAAGGCTGGACTACTAAGCATAAAAAACCAGGCGATATTGGCACACTTAAAGCTGCTGCACCAACTGTTACATGGTCACCTAAACATAGACAAGTCCCGCTACATAAAGCTATCCGCAGCTAGAACTACCCACCACAAATGCTCTCATACCCTTGCCCCTTACAGATTTCACACAGATGCCTTCAAATTCTCGTTCTTCCCGCTTGCGATCAGAGAATGGAATAACCTGTCCCCCTCCATTACCAGTAGCACATTCTTAGCCACTTTCACAATAGTAGGAAGTGACTTGATAGCTTCGCCAACATAATATGATGCTATGTGATCTTTCTTGTTATTTAAGTAAAGTGCCAATATGACTGTACTTTGACAAATGTGTGTATATGTTTTCTTTTTTGTTGTTGTTTTGTCAGTTTTTTCCTCATTATTTTTTTCCTTTCTATTACTGTACTTATTCACTGCCTTAGATTGTCCGCCTGTTAAAATCCCTTTGGGATTGACAATATGTATGTATGTATAAATAAATAAATAAATAAATAAATAAATAAATATCTCCTTACAACTGCATATCAGTGGAGTGCAGCGGTTGGCAAGGTTTCTAGTCGCAAATTGGACCAAAATAAATGCAGTAACAGAAAAAAAATGATTTCCTTCAGTTCAGCCAGAACATCCTGGCGGCAATTCTCGCTAGTAGGCAAAAAAAACAACATGCGCACGCTGAAATCTCGTGTGCTCTGCTGTATGCTCAGCTGCCACCGGAACCCTCACTCGCTGCACCCTCTCATGCTATCCGGGCATGCGAGGCGATACACCTTGGTGTTGCTGGGGAGCACGGCGATTGGGACGGCTGCAGAGAAACACGCCGCGTGCCCACCATCTCGGAGGCCATGTTGAAGGCCACGCGCTTTGTTTTAATGCTGCTGTGCTTGCGTGGCGCTATAAGCAAAAAGTTTTCTCCTGCATTCGGCAGATGGCGCTTTGCTGTATAAGGCGGACTACGTATGGGAATATTGCAATAGAACAGAAGGCAGCAAAAAAGGGGGTGGAATAGGGGCATTCATACATAAAAGTATGGGTTTGCAAAAAGTCAAGCAGAGATGCAGGGAACATTTATGGTTAAAAGGGAAAGTAGCTGGGCAGATGACACACCTTGGTATGGTGTACTTGTGGATGGAAACAAAGATCAGAGAGAAAAACCGGGCAATGGTGGAGTGTATAACAAATGATATTGAGGAATTAGGGGGAGAGTGGGAGGTAATTATACTAGGAGATATGAATGTGCACATAGAATATATAAATAGGTATATTGACCCAACAGGCAAAATGAGCATGGATATGTGTGAAAGGCATGATTTTATCATTTGCAACAGTACTGAAAAGTGTGAAGGGAAAATAACGTGGGAGGTAGGAAGGCTGCAGTCGACGATAGATTATGCACTGATGTCATAAAGGATGTATGATAGGCTCAGGAGAATGCACATAGATGAAGGTGGCTTCAGAAGTCCGGGTAGTGATCACAAATGTATCAAGCTAAGTTGTGAAAGAGCAATGAAAGTGGGAAGTAGACAAGAGGAGCAACTACAGCGGAATTTTTATTTAGAAAGGCAAATAAAAATGGCTACTAAAGAAATTGAGGAAGCCATCACTGAGGATAAAACAGTGTGGATGTACACGAATCTAATTAGACTGTTTGAGCTCGAGCTTGCGAAGGCACGTGACAAGTCACCCCGGAAAAGGAGACACAAACCCAAGAGTTGGTGGGATGAGCAAGTTAAAAGAGCAAAATGTCAGGAAGCCTCCAGGGATGGTATTGAATTGAAGCACATGAATAAACAGAAAAGAGGAGAGGACAGATATGATATCACAGACATGCTATGCAGCGGGTTGAACTGACAGATGATGTTGAAAGAAAATGGGAAATCTTTCCAAGCTATAGAAGGGAAGCATTTTTTCTAATAAATGAAAAAGATTAGAAGGAAGGGGGCTCAGTGGCCTGTAGAAGTACATAAAAAGGATAGAAAGGCAGCTGCAAAATTTTGGAACCATCTAAGCTCCTTAAAAAATGAGACAATCCTAGAGCAGAGGTTTATAACTACAGCTCAAATTGTTAGGCTCGAAGGGGATGAAGCTATTTAATATATAAGAACAAGGATGACAGAAAAATTTCAACAAGGAAGTACCTTCTTTACATAAATAGACAACGAGGGATAGACAACGAGTAGCTTCATTTTCACGAGTTTACATAAATAGACAACGAGGGATAGACAACGAGTAGCTTCATTTTCACGAGAGTGGGAAAGGGCTGAGCAGAGGGTTCCTAGTAGTACATCGACAGACCCTGACGGCATCCTAATTATGCTGATACAAGAATTGGTTTCCAAGTCTAAGCAGACCTTGAGAGAGGCAGCAAGCAAGACAATAATCGATGGTGAAGTCCCTGATGGACGGAAACTAAGCAAGATGAGGAAAGGCGAACAAAGCTGACGTAAGCTACTATTGTCCTGTAACAGTGACGTCAGTGGTCTATAGGCTGGTGATGCAGATTATAAAGGAAAGACTGCAGGCTTGGATAGAGGATGAGGGGGTGCTGCAAAATGGGTTTCGGAAACAGAGGAGGTTGGAAGACAATCTGTTCTCACTGACGCAGTGCATCGAAATAGCAGAACAGGAACACAGGGCCCTGTGGCTAGCATATTTGGATATCAAGGGAGCATTTGATAGCATGGTTCAAGAGGACTTGTGAGGAATACTGGACACACTAGGTGTGGAAGATGGAGTCACTAATCTTTTAAAGTATATCTATTAAAGTAACAAGTTACTAATTATAACATGGAAAAAAACAGGTATTCGAGCCCACAGAGATAAAACAGGGGCTTAGGCAGGGGTGCCCTTTGTCACCCTTGTTATTCATGATGTACCTACAAGGATTAGAGGCCAAATCAGAGGAGAGTCGACTTGGCTTCAGCCTCTCTTTCGTCAAACAAGGAAAACTTAATGAACAGGCACTACCAGCAATGATGTACGCAGATGATATAGTGCTAATGGTTGACAACAAGGAAGATTTGCAGAGATCGATAGACATCTGAGGTAATGAGGGAGATAGGCTAGATTTGAGATTCTGTTAGGAAGAATCAGCAGTCATGATTTTTAATGATAATGGAGGTAGTGAGCTTAGAATACAGGAGGTCACACTAGAGATAATGAATAAATACAAATATCTGGGCGTATCGATAAGCAATGGGACCGAATACCTAACAGAACACGAAAGATACGTAATGACTAAAGGGAACAAGATTGCAGCGGTGACGAAAAGTAAAGCATTGTGGAATTACAATAGGTATGATGTTGTGAGAGAAATTAGAAAAAAAGTCATGGTTCCTGGTCTGCCGTTTTCCTGGTCTTGTGCATGAGATCAAAGGTTGAATCAAGATTAGAAATTAAGCAATGTGGAATAGGTAGGCTTGCTTTAGGAGCTCACGGGAATACACCAAATCAGGGAGTACAAGGTGATATGGGATGGACATCATTTGAGGGCAGGGAAGCTAGCAGCAAGATAAAATTTGAGAAGCGATTGAGAGAAATGGGGGAGGAGCGTTGGCATAAGAAGGTTTTCAGCTATTTGTACATGAAGAATGCCAACACAAAATGGAGGAAGTGAACCAGAAAGTTGACGTGCAAATACTTAGAAAAGAGCAGTAGGCTAAACCAAGGAAAGCTATCGGTTAAGAAAAAGGTGAAGAAAATGGAGATTGACATAGGGAGAATAGGCATGATTAAGAAGTCGCCAGTAAAGATCTATCGAACTTTTAAGTAGGAAAGTGCCAAGGAAAGGACCGATGATAATTCTCGGGGTAGTTTTACTGTTTGAGGCCAGGATAGGAGTATTGCGAACCAAGACTTATCGGCCAAATACGAAGGGGTAGACACGGTATGTAGTGCGTGTGGAAAGGAGGAGGAAACTGCCGAATATTTGATGATGTTCTGTAAAGGGCTTTATGCCTCTATGCCTCTATAGGCCTTTATGCTATGCTGGTTGTGATCATGACGCTGCAAGTTGCTACTGGCGAACTTGGCAAGAGCATGCTCATTGCTAACCATGTGAGCTTTATTGAGGTCCCGTCACTTTACTCTACTTTCTGTGCTAAGTTAACAGCAGGGCCAGTGCTCTTGTAAATGACACTACACTCAATAATGTGGCATCACACATACTTTTGGGCATAAAGTTTCCTAAATATACACTAGAGGGAACTCTGGTGCTAGTGTCTATGAGAGCTGCAACGCACTGCGCTTCAGCGAGCATGGGAATGATAGGCAGTACACGGATTTGTCTAATCTGGGCACTTCTGACTCTGTATGTGTTCGTGCAGCTTGGAGCTGTTTCGTCACGAAACAAAACTCTGCAAATGTTCAGCGATTGCACTTCACTGCCTTTTTTTAGGCTTACCGTTCCAAATCAGGTCACGAAGTCCAAAAGGGTTCGTTCTTTCCTTCGAAGGAAAATTGACACACAGCAATAAACGAAGTCACAAGTGCGATTCGCTGCCCCCAATATACAGGCTAGGCAAATCCGTGTACGACCCATCATTCCCATTGCCGCTGAACGATCGCAGTGCCAAAGTCCCCTCTAGTTAATTTTAGGAAATTCTATGCTTTTGAGAGCTTAATTTATATTATCAAGTTGACACTCATTCTTATGAAGGTTTCTCAAAAGTGGGCCACTTTTATTGAGCAGAAGGGTCCTGCCTTGTGTCCAAAATGAGTATGGAAAGGGCAGAGCTAGTGGTTGGGGGAAATAGGAAAATAAAAGGTGCAGACACGGAAATAAAAACGGATAGTAAGAATGCAGGTCTACAACGAAACTTATACTGAGAAAAAACTGGTCTTATACGGTTAACATATGTGCCAACAGGGTCTTTTTTTATCTGTAGTTGCCTTGTAAGCATTGGCACCATGAGAATAAATGGAAAGCATCTGTCACTATTCACAGCATGCTGCACAAATACTTTTTTGTACATCCGTGTCCTTTCCTTGGTCTAATTTCGCTGCCGTATCTTATTTAAGATTCTTGAAAAAACATTTCTTAAAACAACAATTCCACTGCTCTATTTAATTTTACAAATCATTATTGTTTCAAATGTACCATATGCAGCTTACTCTGTGTGCCAAATACATTTGTAAATGTTACTATTCTTAAAAAAATCATATAATGCTAATACAATGGATAAATGTTATAATGTCATGTAGTTGTGACCATGAAGTAGACAGAGATGGCATGTTCAAGATAAAACACTTTATTCGGGTAATCTTCTGCCCAAAAAATAAAAAGTTAATGCAGGTTAACTCTAACAACCCGCCGCATGGCCTCAACCAGCTTTGAGTGAGTGAGTACCCCTTTATGAATCAGAGAGGTGAGGCGTATGGGAGGCTAAGCCTGTGATGCTATGTGTATGCGCGAGTTCAGTTATGCAAGAACAACACGGTGCGCCGTTCAGTGGCGACTGGGTGACAACCTGTGCGACTTTTAGAATTTGTGTGCCGTGCGGGTGTGAATTGTGTATGTGCCGCGCGATGGCGAAAATGACGGCGATCTGGCCCATGTGTGGCTCGAGAAAACGTAGCAGTGCGGGGGCGTTGGAAGATTCCAGAGCTGTCTCCTTCGCTGGGCATCCGGTTCATGGGTGAACCAGCAGGCCTACTTCCTGTTGCCTTGGCGTAATCAAAGCACTCCCGCTTGTTCCACTATGAGGGGAAGATCGAGCCAGGGACCGGGCACAAGGCTGGGCCAAGCCTTGCCGCTTTGCACTGATAAGTACACTGAAGATTTGGCCACGAGCACGCAGGGCCGAGTACTTCTTCGTGAAGCAGTTCCCGTGGGTCAGAACTCCGGAATTAATGGCCACGCCTCTACGTGACCACGTTGCTCAGTGAGTTACGTCATCGTGCACTCAACGACTTTGACTCGGTGATATCATCGGCTACTTCCTTGTTCACTTTGAACCGTATGAGCATCTTTTGACTCTCCCACGTAGTGGACTGGATAAGGGCTCTTTAACTGTGTTCATCTATTCTTTTACGTCCTTCGCGTGTGTAAATACGTTCTACGTTGCCTTGTTCACCTACATGCTGCGTTTTCCTTTCTGGGGCATATTGTGAACCCAAACATAACATCAGAAAGTCACGTAGGTCGCCAGGCAGTACCTCTCGATGATGGATTCTGCTTGTTCCAGGACCCATGTCTGGGTGTCTCTGTCAGTGCTGGAGAGAAAGGTCTCCCATTCTTCCTTAATTGAGGGTTGGGCACATAAAGTCAACTGGCAGGGATCGTCCAGGCAGCCACAGAGGATGCCGCTCAGTGAGGCATTACCCCTCGCAGAGGCAGTAGTGTGGATCGCTGACACCCGGGTGGATGTAGGAAAGCACAAGGGGGTACAAATGGTGCAGGTCTCTAGGCAATGCCACGGATTTCTTCATCTCACACCACTTGGGAAGACTGCTGTGAGGGGTGAATAGACCTATTGCTCGAGGTGATAGTGTTGGGTGACGTCGTGGTAGGTGACCAGGGGCTTTAGCAGCAGGCCGTACGATACTCATGTCCCCCCCAGTCGATTTATTTTATTTATTTATTTATTTTATTTATTGTACCCTCAGGGCATACAGCATTATAGAGGGTAGTGGGTTTCGAAGACAAAAAATACAATTGAAACGTGAAAAACAAATCACATTCAGTACATGCGTACAACACTCGAGAACAACGTGTAAATGACAACGCTTACACAATATCTAAAAAAAAATTACAACATGGCACAACGAATCTGCGATACACAAATGAACGGTAACCGAACAGCAGCAAACAAAACCAGGGAAAAAAAAAATGCGTTGAGCACATCAATGCATAAAATTTTCGAGTGCCGCCCGAAAGCGTTCCTGATTAGTAATCGTGACTAGTGACGCAGGCAGGTTGTTCCAATCATGGCATGTTTTTGGTAAAAAAGAATGGGAGTATGTTACGGTGTTTTGGCGCGGAATATGAACCTTGTAATGATGGTCGAGGCGTTCAGATAGGAAAAAAGGAGGGTTTAGCCAACGTGATTTAAGTATGGGGTTATGGTGATACGCTTTATGCAGCACACAAAGGCGAGCAAGTTTCCGGCGAGTAGCAAGAGTAGCAAGGTCAAGGCTGGATTTCATGTTAGTAACACTGGAAGTGCGGTGATAGTTGGAAAGTATGAACCTCACGGAGCGGTTTTGCACAGCTTCAATTTTATTAGATAGTGTTACATAGCCAGGGTCCCAAACTGAGGAAGCATATTCAAGCCTAGGGCGCACATAGGTTATATATAGCTGCTTTTTTAAGGAAGACGGGGACAGCGAGAAATTTCTTTTCAAGTAGCCTAGCATGCGGTTTGCATTAGATGTTACATATTCAATTTGGCGCTCCCAGGATAGGTTATTGGTTATGTGCACACCGAGATATTTGTAAGATTCAACTGACTCTAGTAAGGTGTCTTTAAGAAAGTAATCAGGGCTAGGTAGTTTGTTACGTGAAATTCTCATTGATTTACATTTAGAAACGTTAAGATCCATGTGCCAGAGGTTACACCAGGAAATAATGTTGTTAAGGTCGGATTGTAGACAGGCAATATCAGTATCATTAGTAATTTTACGGTAAAGCACACAGTCATCAGCAAAAAGGCAAACTGGAGAACAAATGTTAGAAGGCAGGTCGTTAATGTATATTAGAAACAGTAAAGGCCCCAGCACAGAACCCTGAGGTACTCCTGAATGTACCGCCACCTCGGGAGAGTCAGTTTCGTTAATGGATACAAACTGCGTGCGGTTAGCAAGAAAGATTCGGATAAACTGAAGTACTTGTGGATCAATTTTCAAATGGCTGAGTTTATGTAATAGTAGCTGGTGATTTACTTTATCGAATGCTTTTGCGAAATCTAAAAATATGCAGTCAGTCACAAAACCTGAATCAAGATATACATGTAGATCGTTAGTAAACGTGACTAGTTGTGTTTCACACGAAAATAATTTCCGGAAACCGTGCTGCGAGTAATGGAAGAACTTATTTGATTCTAAAGGCTTAACAAGGTTGGAAAAAATTATGTGCTCAAGAATTTTGCAAGGAACTGAAGTAAGTGAGATGGGTCGGTAATTAGAGGGGTTATGTGCGTCGCCTGATTTGTGAAGGGGTACCAACCAGCCTGTTTTCCAATCTTTAGGCAAGTAACCGTCATCGAAACATTTAGTGTAAAGGCAATATAATATAATCGACATATACTCTTTAGTATTCTTCAGAAATTTTGAATTAATACCGTCAGGGCCACATGAAGAAGACAGTTTCAGGTTGCTGACGACGCCAGAAATTCCAGTTGGATCGAAAACTATAGGGTCCATTGGGAAAAAATTTACACACTGAAGATCAGGAAAATTATCTACAACCAAGTTACAAAAAGACCTGGCGAAGCTATTATTTAACAGCGATGCGCAGAGATGGCTAGAACTTGGTACACCGCGATTATCAACCAGGATTATTGTGGTGTCGTTTTTAGGCTTCATTATGCTCCAGAAACGCTTAGGATTTGTCTTTAACAGTAACGGTAGAGTTGACTGAAAAAAGGTACGTTTTGCAGTTTGAAGGGCCTTGGTGTAAGATGCGGCTGCTGATTTGTAGGCTGACCAGCGTTGCGGCCCAGTAGATTTCTTGGCAGTACGATAGAGCCTGGCTTTCTTGTTAGACAATAGTTTCAAATAACGGATAAACCAGGGAGCATTAGTATTACTATAAACGCGCCGCAACGGTATATGTTTGTTGATTAATTGATAGACCTGTTGTTTGAAGGAATTCCATATGTAATCAATGCTTAGTTCTCTATAACGTGGCAGTAAGCTATCAAGAAAAATACAAAGCCCCGTATTAATAGCTTCAAAGTTGGCTCTATTGTAGTCCCTGATGCTTTTTATGCGCTTCTGTTTTCTTGTGGCAGGAAGGGAAAGAGCGAACTGCAATACATCATGGTCGCTCAAACCGGGGATGTGTGTTATTGACGAAATAATACCTGGGGCAGATGACAGGACGAGATCAAGCAAAGACGATGATTTCGGTGTTACACGGGTTGGCTTATCGACAAGCTGGGATAAGTTAAAAAGGGAGCAAACGTCGAGAAACGATGATGCATCAGGAGATGCAGGTTCGACTAAAGGAGTGGAGTGCAGCCATTGAATATTGGGATAATTAAAGTCACCAACCAAAACAATTTTTACTCCGGGATATCGTACCACAATTTGATTCAAACTATCGTGAAGACCTTCACAAAAACCGGTAGCAAAGGATGGAGACCGATAAGCGGTGCCAAGAATAATCTTGTTATAATTGAACGTTAAGCAGCACCAGATAATTTCAAGGTCTGTAGTTACAGAGACAGCGAAAGATTTTAGCTGGTCACTGATTGCGATTAGTGCACCACCACCTGTCCTGTCACTGCGATCACGTCGATATACCACAAAATTTTTGTCACACTGAAATAACTCATCCGCCGATATTTTGCTCGTGAGCCAAGTCTCCGTCAGTACGACGGTATCGGCTTCAGAATCATTGATGAATGCGTTAAGTCTATCCTTCTTTTGATATAAGCTGCGGATGTTAGTATATAGAACAGAAACATTGCGCGTACAGCCACTACCCCTCACACTATCCTAGCTACCATTGGGCTGACTATACACACGTCCCGAACGCGTCGACCTCGGTGATGTAGAGCCAGACGGAACATCCGGAGAGGCAACCGCAGGAAGAGAGGAAACAACTGCACTAACTTCAAGAACAGAATCTGCATCTGCACAGTACCGGTAGTGTTTCCCGTTTGCAATAAGCTTGTTGCGGCGCAGTTTGTACGAAGTTTTCAAGCCTTTGCCGAAGTCAAGCAGCTTTTTACGTGCAATGCGCGTAGAAAGAGAGAAATCTTCTCTTATGTTAAAATCTGTGTTAGTTGGCAAGGATCTTTTTGCATGAATCAGTTCTTTAGTTTTGAAAGAAGAAAATTTAACTACAATGGTACGGTTTTTGTCAACTGAATACTGCCCTATCCGATGCGCACGCGCAATGTCGGTTGCAGGAATTTGCAGCTGCAGTATCTCAGAAGAAAACGAGATAATCTAGCCTTCAAATTCCTGCCAGCTTTCTTTAGGACTGTCTTTAATTCCGAAAAACAGCAAGTTATCTCGCCTCGATCGGTCTTCTGCCTCATCAAGCTTTGCGCGTAACGTGGTTATTTCTTCACGCAGACGGCACTTTGGAACATCAGCACCAGCCTGATCTAGCTGGCAGAGCTCAAGACTGGCAGCCTGCTTTTCAACGGCTTCCAGGCGGGTGCTGATATTCGCAACAGTAGATACCATCGATTCATGGCCACGTTTTAGTTCGTCAATCGCCTTTGCCATGCTGGATTGATTAGACTCAATCCTTATACAGCGCTCGTTGGTTTCCTTAACTAATTTCAGTAATTCGTCTGGCATCCCGGGATTTTGCTCAATGTCCCCACATATCACCAAAAACAATGCACAAAAAGGTTCAAGAACGGCTCCTGGGCATGGAACCCCGACAATAAAACGGTTGTCAGACTTGTAGGATTTACAGGTCAGAAAGGAAGGATGACTGACCTGCGCAACGAACAAGAGGCGTAAGAACATCGCTCCGGCCGTGCTTCCATGCCCACTGGTAAGGTAGTCCGTGGGACGCCCTTTTGTATGGCTTGACGGGGGGTGGAGCGATGACGTAGATGCTGGTAAGCTGAGTCCGAGAGTATCTTGCGATAGCTTCGTTGTGGCAGAGCTGGTTGCGTTCCTTGATGATAGCAGGCTCGAGATACCGGTGGGACAGCGAAACAAGTCCGCCATAACCGGGTTGCTACTCGAGGCAGCAGTACAGGACTGCGTCACGGGGACGGCGCTCAGCCAAGGGCAAACCGTGACGATCTGCGCAACGAACAAGATGCGTAAGAACATCGCTCCGGCCGTGCTTCAATGCCCACTGGCAAGGTGGTCCGTGGGACGCCCTTTAGTATGGCTTGACGGGGGGTGGAGCGATGACGTAGATGCTGGTAAGCTGAGTCCGAGAGTATCTTGCGATAGCTTCGTTGTGGCAGAGCTGGTTGCGTTCCTTGATGATAGCAGGCTCGAGATACCGGTGGGACAGCGAAACAAGTCCGCCATAACCGGGTTGCTACTCGAGGCAGCAGTACAGGACTGCGTCACGGGGACGGCGCTCAGCCAAGGGCAAACCGTGACGATCTGCGCAACGAACAAGAGGCGTAAGAACATCGCTCTGGTCGTGCTTCCATGCCCACTCATTGACGAATCGTTGGGCATGTTAGAGGGATGTCTCGTTGAGGGGGTCACCAGAGTGGCTAGGGACCCAGATCAGTTCATAGTGGCGCTGCTCATCTTTTAGCAATGTGGGTGAAGGTGTCATAGAGTGGTAAGTTAGACAAGTCCTCGTGTGAAATTCGAGATGACTTGTTTGGAGTCACTGAGTATGATGTCAGCATTGGCTGAGATCACATGAAAAGCGATGGTTGCCTCTTCAGCTTTGATAGTATATAGTGTTAAAACAGTGCCAACCATGATTGTCGGTCCAAAAGGCGCAGGGTGACATAGAAACAACTACGAAAGTATTCCTGGGTGAGTTGTGTTGCCAAGTTGTGCTGCCAAAGTTGGGTACGGTATATTGGCAGTGCTTAAAGATTGAGGAAGCGTGATTTGATTTCACTGGTAAATTTCTGTGTTTTTTTTTTCTGCCTGACCGGTCGGTTGACTGCGCTCGCTTGGAAGGTCAATTTTTCCCACATTTCCCTCATAGTTGTATTTTTATGTGCGACTATGAAATTTGTTGCTGTAAGCTTATCTCAACAATGCGACAGCTCATACTACTACTACACTACCCTACTTCAGATTTATTTATCTGCTTTTACTTCTTTTACAACTTTTACAAATGCAATGAGCCTGCGTTTGCTCTGCTTTTCCAATACGTTCTTACAGGAAAGAAAGCATATGCAAAGAATATATTTGCGAGCAAATGTGTACAACGTTGCCGCAGTCCGTGCACATTCCCCTCAGCACTTTGTCGTCGTCATTCTCAGGTATATACTCAGCTCATGACATTACCCGCCGACGGCAGAAGCACCGTCCTGGTGCGATCAATCCTCAGGGCATGAGCAGTATGGTTCAAATGAAATGAAATGAAAGTCATGATACGTGCACATTATCGGTCGGGACTGAAGCTGTTGCTGACGTGGTATAAAGGGGAGCAATCTTATAGGTTACGCCGGTGACCTTGCGTATGACGCGGTAATTGCCAACGGAACGGGACATGAGTTTTACGCAGAGACCGACACGTGATGGTAACCACATCAAGATGAGCGACCAGTGCTCATCTTGATGGTAACCACATTGAGATGAGCTCTGTACGTCGTGGTGCCGCCGATTGTAAGCACTTTTTCGGTTAAGCTGTGAGGCACATGAACCATCTTGGGCCACTTGGCAGGCGACGTAAGCAGGGGTCAGGGCATCACGTGCATAGGCATTCGATGAGGTGGTGTCAGAATGGAGCATGGTGTCCATGGGTAAAGGCGGGTCATAACTAAACAGTAGGTAAAAAGTTGAAAATCCAGCTGTGTCAGGATGTGAAGAATTGTATGCGAAGGTAACGAAAGGTAAGTGGATGTGCCAATCTTTGTGAACCTTGGAGACGTGCATCGGTAACGTATTTGTCAGGGTACGGTTGAGGCGTTCGGTGAGGCCGTTGGTTTGTGGGTGGTACGCTGTAGTGAACTTGTGGTGGGTAGAGCAGGATCTCAGGAGCTCATCGACTACTTTAGATATAAAACAGCGGACGCGGTCGGTGATCAACTGATGAGGAGCACCATGATGCAGAATGATGTCATGAAGAATGAAATCAACTACATCAGTAGCGCGGCTGGTAGGGAGGGATCCTGTAACGGCATAACGCATTGCGCAGTCGGTAGTGATGGCAATCCACTTATTACTGGCGGCCGACGCGAGGAAAAGTCCTAGAAGATTGAGGCTGACTCGGAAAAATGGCTCATATGATATTTCAATGGGCTGGAGGGTACCAGCAGGACCCAGCGCAGGTGTCTTGCAGCACTGGCAGAGGTCGCACGCCGCAAAGTACTGTCGCACAGAACGATAGAGGCCAGACCAAAATAATCGTTGGCGAACACGGTCATACGTGCGTCACTCCTTTAGGTGTCCAGCAGTGGATGCATCATGAAGCTGGTCTAAAACGTCTTAGCGGAGATGCGCAGGAACAACGAGAAAAAGAGTGGAAACTTGGGCTAGTTGGTGCGTAGTCATATTTGCAAGATGTTTCAGCGCGCGAACAAAGGAAAAAGGACAGGGTAGACAGAAAGAGGGACCAGCTTACCCGAGAAATTATTGAAGCCGAAAAAATACACTTGCTAGGAGATAAATGTGTAAGCACATCATTGATTGCTTTATCACAGGCTGAACGTGATTACCTAGCTGGGCTTTGAGGCAATAGAGGACATGTCACACGTGTTTTGTTACTGACGTGCAGATTAGGCATGCATTTTGCCTTCATGCTCTGTTATCATCCTTTTTAGCAGTATATATTCTTGCCACTCTGTGAAATAAAGTTAGTTGGAAGTCAGCGCTCTTTCTGTCTACCCTGTCCTTTTTCCTTTGTTCGCGCGCTGAAACATCTTGCGAACGAGAAAAAGCTCAGCACCATCAGGGCGGGCATTGTAGCGATGCAAGATGTTGTTGTGAAGGACGAACATCTGTAAGGGGTGGTCAGGGGGGGGGGGGGGGGAGATTGCAGACCATTGATAATAGGACGCAAAGAGGAGTCGTGGCGTTGCTCAGCAGCTATGTTGGTGAAGGCTGTTATTGAGAGAATGAGGATTTTTTGTTCATCTGCTATCATTTCAGGAGCATCAAGTGGGTAACAAGATAAGCAGTCGGCATCCTTGTGAAGTTGACCGGATTTATAGTATACAGAAAAAGTGCACTCTTGTAAGCGCAGCTCCCAGCTACCAAGGCGTTCCATATGGTCCTTGAGTGAGGAGAGCCAGTAAAGTGCATGGTGGTTTGTAATAACTGAGAATTGTCTGCCATACAGGTACGTTCAGAATTTCGCAGTGGCCCAGATGAGAGCTAAGCACTCACGTTTTGTGATAGAGTAATTTTGTTCCGAGCGCGACAACAGTCAGCCTGTGTACATAGCACGGTGCATTTCTTGTTGCTATTGGGCCAGCACTGCGCCTATGCCGTGGCCACTGGCATCGATACGAAGCTCCGTGGGAACAGATGGTTCAAAGTGTTCTGGGACTGGTAGATTAGTAAGAATGTCAACGAGCGACGAGAAGGCGTTTGCTTGCTGTTGGCCCCAGGTGAATGCGATATCCGTTTTGAGGAGGCAGGTTAGATGATGGGCTACTTCAGCAAAATTCTCGACAAAATGACGATAATAGGAGCACAGTCCCAGAAAACTTCACACGTCCTCGGTTGAGCAGAGTGGGGGAAAGTAGCGAACTGCTCGGACTTTGCAAGGTCTGGTTGTACGTCCGCAGTGTCAACAAGATGGCCGAATAAGCAGATTTGGCATTGCCCAAAGCGACATTCGGATGCATTAAGTGGCAGGTTGGCACGTCGAAAAACATCAAGCACTTTGGACAGATGGGTAAGATGATTTTCGAAAGTAGTCGAAAAAACAATAACATTGTCATGATAGCAGCAGATGGTCCACTTCCTGCCTCGAAGGAGAGAGTCCATCATGCGCTCAAAAGTTGCGGGGGCATTACGTAATCCAAAAGGCATCGTTTTTAACTGATAAAGTTCACCAGGAGTCACGAAGGCTCTCTTCTCTCTGTCTTTGTGGTCCACAGCGATCTGCCAGCAGCCTGAGCTTCTGGCAGATCGCTGTGGATGAAGAGAAATATTTAAGAGAAATATTGAAAAGAAATATTGAAGAGAAATATTTGGCACCGTGTAAGCAATCGAGTGCATCATCTATGCGCGGTAGAGGATAGACATCTTTCTTGGTAATATGGTTGAGATGGCGGTAGTCAACACAGAATCTCCAGCTATTGTCCTTCTTCTTAACAAGTACAACGGGTGAGGACCAGGGACTAGATGAGAGTTTGATTATGCCCTTGTGAAGCATTTTATCCACTTTTCGCTGCATAATAGCCCGCTCCTAAGCTGACACACGTTAGGGCCGTCGGCGAATGGGTCGAGCGTCACCGGTATCGATGCAATGGGTTACCACGCATTTCTTGCCCAAATTGCGGTCCCCGAAGTGAGAGATATTCTCATAAAAAATGAGGACTTGTTCAGAGGTGAGCTTGTCGAATATCATTGGCGTGAAAAGGTTGGAACAGGAATGTGATGAGAGTGATGTTAATGAAAAATTAAGTGGCCAATCAGTGGTTAGGGCGGAAACTGTGTGGTCGACCAGTGGTGTCAGACGCGCACTTAACTGACATGCCGCGAGGAATAACTTGCACTGAGAAGCCAGAATTAAGAATGGAAAATGAAGTTCGGTTGTTCTTAACGGTAACCACCTTGTTAGGGAGCGTGACATTACGCATAATGGCCACGTTAGAAATTGGGGCAGCAACATAATCACCATTGGGTACTGTAGGGGATGGTGAGAGCTGGACATGGACTGCAGTTTGCGGTGGAAGTTGGAGGAAATCGACAGAGTGTAGATGAGGTGGGCTGGTCGAGACGGTCTCTGAAAAGGATATGAGTTAAGCCGAAAAAGACCTTCAGAACTATCAATGAGCAGAGTATGCGAGGTCAGTAAGTCTAAGGATGAGGCTGTTAGGGCAATTTTTCGGTACAGCAAACAGAACTGAAGTTTGATGCTCAGAAATCGTTAATTGCGCTGGGCACATTCCAAGCACAGCAGGAGTACTCCCATCTTCTGTACGAACGGCAGGTGCAATCACAGGCATCAGAACTTTTTTGAGGCGGTGGCGGAGATCTGAGCTCATCACAGATATTTGTGCACTGGTATCAATAAGAGCTGTTACAGGTAAACCGTCGACGAGAATTGTAAGAAGGTTGCACCACTGGCGAGGAGTAATCAGAGGATTTTCAGTCTGAGTCGTGTATGCAGCGTGATTTCCGGGGGCTGCACTGGCTAGTTTTCTGAGCGACTGTCTTAGGAAGACAGAGAGCGGCAATGTTGGGGTTGAGCAGAACTGACGATGTAGCGGCTATGGCGAGCAGCTGGTCTGATGTTCTGGAATATGCTCTGCACTTGTCTCAGCACGGTAAGATGAAGCATAGGCGCACGTTCAAAGTGGGCTCCCCAATCATAGAAGCTTGGTCGAGGTAATGAGGTCCAACGACTGCGGCAATGGCGAGCGATGATTCCTATCCGGCGGCACGTGAAGCATATGGGTTGATCATCATGAGTGTGCCATCCGGCTGGATTTTGTCGTGGCGTGAAGGCGCGGTTTGGAGTGGCAGCCGCAACGGCTGGAGGAGCAAGCTGGAAGTAGCAGGGGCATTTTGATGAGGTGGCGATATGCCCATATTTGCGATCTCTCGGCGAACCACAGCCTGTATCATTGAAACAGCAGCGAGATTGTGTCCTGGAGCGGGTGCCATAGCCTCGAGTTCTTGACGGACTGTTCTGGTGACATTTTCGGCGCTGGTGGTTGATGGGTAAACAAATCTTGCAAATAATCGTAGGAGTATGTAGCCGCCATGTTGGGAAGGCAGTCAAATTGGTGAACGATGCCCATACTTATCCCCTGTTTGAAGCTATGACATGCTTCGATGACTGACTCCACCATCGAGCAGTCCTTGCACAGCAGGAAATTGAAGGCGTCATCGGCAATTCCTTTCAGGGTGTGTCCGACTTTGTTCTCCTCAAGCATGTCCTTGTTGACCATGCTGCACAAAGCCAACATGTCCTGGATGTACGCGATGTACGGCTCTCTGGATATCTGGGCCTGAGTCGCAAGCTTTGTTTGCGGCCACTTGTCGTCTGATGGTTTTTCCAAATAAATAGTGTAATTTCTGCTTACAGACGTCTCAGCTGATTAACTCTTCTTGATGCGTCTCATAGCAGAATTTTGCCGTGCCATGCAAGTAGAAGGTGATATTCGCCAACATAAGTGTTGCATCCCAATGGTTGCTGCTGCTGACGCGCTAATACAGAACCAGCTAGTCATCAACGTCTATGCCACTTGTGCCGTTGAATGGGCCTGGGTCACGAGCTTGCACCACAAAGATTGGCTGTGGGGCAGACGGATCTTGTTACATTGAGTAGCCTGACCAGTCATCGTGGTAGCTGCAATGCGCCGTCTGCTGTGAAGATCCAGCTCCTGCGCCTGTAGAGGGAGTTGTACCCCGCACCTTCCACCAATGATGTTAGGGGGAAGAAGGTATATGCGAAGAATATATTTGCGAGCAAATGCGCACAATGCTGCTGCAGTCAGTGCACTTTCCCCTGAGCACTTCCTCGTCGTCATTCTCAGGTATCTACTCAGCCCGTGACAATATGATTTTTTTTAAGTGCCACCCATGATTTCAATCTCGAAAGGTGGATGAGCTGTTGCACGCAGTGCTTCATGGCCGACATAAGCTTACAACAACAAATTTCATGGGTGCATGTGAGAATGCTGGCACTAGCGAAATGTGGTGAAAATGGACCAGCCAAGGACTCAACCCACTGGCCAGGTAGAACAGAAACAAAAATTAATCAGTGACTACATTAAAATAATGCAATAAATGTGCATGGCAATATATTTTAAATATGTCCAACTTTAATTTTGTGGCTCAGACCCTGCATTTTTTACATTGTGGTAATGATACTCTCCTTTTTTGTTTCAGAAGTGCTTTGTCAATACTCTCTTTTGTTCTTGTATTTCTGCAGCCTAATTGGCCCTAAAAGGAAAATGGCCCTTGTGATTTCCTGCTGGAATGAACGGGAACGGCAGCAGGTGAAACACAAGGCAAGAGCATTGGAGCAGCTGCAATGACTCATCTTTATTGTGATGTCCTTTTACTTTAAAGCGCCTTGTCAGAAAATTTACTTATTTGTTGTAAGCTATTGTGAGGGATTGCTGTATAGAGAGTCTATTTTTGCAAGCATTTTTGAGATGTGTATTGACAGATTTTATTGTGAGAGAGGGGATAAATGTTCGCTGTATCATTCGCAGCAGTCAGTCTCCTACATTGTGGTGGTCGATGACAGACTTTTGCTTTACGGTCAGAAGCCATGCTGTACTGGATGTATTTGCAGTGGTAGATTTGTGCATACATTTCACAAGCATCCTTATATTGTAGTGCTGATGTGGGCTGTTGGTGTGCTGTAAGTGCAGGATGCACAACTTATAATGTCACCTCAGTTCGCAATGAAGTGGTGTTCGAAGTTCCAGCTGATCTCTCATGGTGCACTGGTGGAATTGATTCAATTCAATTCAATTCTATTGGTTATGGGTCCAACCAAAACTGGTTGGAGCCATAGCCAAAGGTTAGTCTTCTCTAAACCCGTTCATTGACACTTCGTCTTCTTGGTTTGTTCCTTTGTTTTAGAAACTAAACAGGGGAGAGGCCTTTTAAAAACTTTAGAAAGCTTTCTTCCGGAGGCCTAACTTGTCAAGAGTATTACTTGCACGTACATGGGGATTTCCTTGACAAATTCACACTTTTTGCGTCTGAAAGTTTAAACAAAGAGCCAGTATGTAGAAAAAGAATTCTTACTCAGGAATGTTGTGTTATTGTCTATTATGGAAATCCCCACTGTGAATATATCGGGCTGCTTACCACACTTTATATTTGGCATTGCTTAATTTAAAATTTTTATCAAAAGCCATGAATACATAAATAATCTATACCTGTGACACATGAAGCATATATCATATTGGTTTCCAAAGTTAAAGTGTAAAAATTAAAATAGACAAATTTAAAAAAATATAAACATGATTCAGCTCTCTGGCTGGGAGCCGTTTAACAATGACTGCCATGAGCTTAAATGTTTTTTACTCCTTATAGTGTGGTTGGTGTTCATTTTTAACCTTTTTTGATGTTACTTCCCGACCTGATGAGCTTCTGTCAAAATCTCAACCTTTAAGATAAAGCTAAAGGGAAACAGTGATTTTTAATGTAAATTTTGTGATTGGTGTTTCAGAAGTGTGTTCTTAATATGACAGCAATTATTTCATAGGTGTTCTAGGGAAAGAATATTTTGTGGTTACCTTTTTGCTTCACTGTATGCACATTTGCCCAGCCTGTCGTGCTTCAAGTGGAGAGGAGGTTGAGGAGCTGTGCTGCGTCCATTATGTTTGTTGATATGGAGGGAGCTGTGGCAACATATTGTACAAGCAAACTGCTCACCCTGTTTACAGACATGACAAACCACCATTAGTTGGGCGAACTGTATCGCAGGAAAGCTGTGGTTGTAAGTGAACCATAAGCCCTGAGGAAGGTGCCTCCATGAAGGAAGCCAAAGAGAGAGTGTAGCCAATCAGTGGTGGCCATGTGTGCCTGTAGTTGTCCAGAAGCAATCCTCCCTCGAACATGTTACTTGGTTTATTTAATGACATGCAGAATTTTATACTTACAATGTTTCATCTAGTATTTTACTTTTTATCAGCTTAATTGGTCAATACTATTAGTAGTTATGTTCTTGACTAAAAAGTACTATAATTGTATGCTATTGAAAGTTGTGAATTTCAACGAAACAGGGGTGACATGTGTCATTGTCTATGAAAAATGGTGTATGCAATGTCTCAGCAAACCAGTGAAACATCTCACTGTTCCCTTGGGCATAAAGTTTATTTTACCAGACATAGCTATTAGTTGTTTCTCGTTCACAAGCCACCTGCTTTTCACAATTATCATCTTGCATGCTGGCACATGCAAGGGCCATATGTCTTGCAGAATGCTCTTTGCAGAATGCTCTTTTTGATTTAGCCGGGGAATGGGCACTGCCTCAATTCATACCTGTCTTCATGGTAACTGACAATGCCAGAAACTTCCTGAACGTTGCATTGCAAATGGGATAGTTATGCATTCAATGCTTTACACACTTCTTGCAACTTTGCATTAAATGTGTGAAGAAATTCACGCCCAACTTTGAGCAGCTGTGCAACAAGGCACTAGAAATTGTAGGATACCATGAGAGGAGCTCTGAGGCCAGGAATCTCCTCAAGGAATTTCATACAAGCATGGGTATAGATCCCCTTGAAGTAATCCAAGACGCTGTAACTCATTGGAACAGTGAGTATGAAATGATGGCTGGCCCATTAAAGCTTTGTCATTTGATATGGCATATGAAAACTATTATTTATTTACACAATATCATAATAGTTAAAATCACAAAAAGAGCCAAAACCACAAAATGACATACGAATCCTATATTATACGTTGTCATTATAAGAACACACAATTTAAAAACAGCAACATCGTCGACTAGATTGCTGCTGTAAAGAGTTGCAAGAAGATAGATACGTAGGTATGAATTTGTAACACGGCGTAAAATCAAGTACACATTTTATTGAACAACTTATTTAAACAAATTTATGAACTATAAACAAATTGAAGAACGTGTCACTTAAACAAGAACTCTGTATTAGTAACATGTCTCAGATTCATTGCTTTTTGGGTTTATTGATGTGTTAATATCGTTGGCGCAGTTTACGAGGCAAGCAATTCGCTGTCAATGGCAGCTGTGAACAAGTTTATGGATGATTCAGTGGTTAGAGTACGTTTCAGTAAGTTCCAATCTTTAATTGTTAGAAGTAAAAATGAATATTTGAAACACTTAGTGTTAGAAGAGTATTCGACAAGAGTATGACAATCATTATGATAGGTTGGTCTGCAGTGAAACAAAAATGTATACCCTGAAGTTTCAATTTTTATTATGTTGTGTAGTTGATGAAACATTACTTTTAGTCTTGTTAGCTTTGTTCGGTTATGTAGTGTTTCGGGCTGTAGGTTTTGCACTGTATCAATGAGTCTGTCAGTCTATACTTGTCAAAAATAAAGTTTATGGCTTTTTAAATGCGAAGCATTTCTTAGCAAGCTTTGGTGACCTTGAGCGTATCTATCTATCTATCTATCTATCTATCTATCTATCTATCTATCTATCTATCTATCTATCTATCTATCTATCTGTCTGTCTGTCTGTCTGTCTGTCTGTCTGTCTGTCTGTCTGTCTGTCTGTCTGTCTGTCCGTCCGTCCGTCCGTCCGTCCGTCCGTCCGTCCGTCCGTCCGTCCGTCCGTCCGTCCGTCCGTCCGTCCGTCCGTCCGTCCGTCCGTCCGTCCGTCCGCCCGCCCGTCCGTCCGCCCGTCCGCCTACGGCTTTTAGCTCTCCTGGCCGTTACGATAATAGTATGGATAACAAACTTGGTATGGCATAACATGACTGTATGAAGAACATATGTGACTAGTCACAGCATGAAAATCGTCAGATGTATTTCTAAAATGTCATGAATTACATTTCATTGTCCTGCAGCCCTTGCGGTGGTTTTGTTCACATGGCATGTTGCAAAACTGGTATGGTACGACATGATTGCAATGCAAACACAAGCGACAGTCCCTAACACGAAAATGATGACATGCGTGTCATGTAACAACATCCCCCTTATGATGCACTCACGGCCATTTCGCTAGTGTCACATATATCAAATTTGGTATGACGGTACGTGAATGTATAACGAACGTATGTGACTGATGCAAACATGATAATCATAAGATGCGTGTCCTATAACAACATGAATACATGCTACGCTCAAGATTCGCGGGTGGCCGTTTCGCTAGCTTCACTTATACAAAATTTGGTATTACGAGACGTGAATGGGTGACGAAGGTATGATACCGATGCAAACATGATAAACATGAGATGCGTCTCATGTAACAACATGAATACATCCTATGCTCATGATGCACTCACGGCCGTTTCACTAGCTTCACATGTATCAAACTCAGTATTATGCGACGCGAACGGACGACATAGGTAAATTAGACATACAAACATGATAATCATGACATGCATGTCATGTAACAACATGACTACATGCCACACTCATGATGCGCTCGCGGCTGTTTTGCTAGCTTCACATATGCCAAATTTGGTGCTACGTGACGCCAATGGATGACGAAGGTATGTGACTGGTGCAAACATGATAATCATGAGATGCGAGTTATGTGAGAACATGACTACATGCCACAGTCAAGGCGCCAATACATTTCAACGTGACGCTATGTGCATGCTTGCCTGCGTTTATTTCGTTGCGTCACGCCAGGGTTGCCATGCCAGGTGCCAGTCCTGCCATATACTCGCAGGGGCGCGCCACGCTGCGTTGAATGGATGTGCTGAAACGCATGTGCTGAAACGGATGCGCGTTTCAGCCCATCCTGCATCCCTCCGTAACGAAAAGAGGGAGACGCATTATTGTCTCGGTAACGTGTCGGCGTAAAATGCAGCATGTCGCATTTCATGCCGGTGGCCTTCGGGCCGCGGCGACAGATGCTGGGCGCGCCTGGCGTCAGACTATAGAGTTCTCGCATTTTTCTAATGTAGCGTTCCTGTGCCCAGTGTGCACGCGCCTCAATGCTACATTGGAGTATAATAGGCCCTTCATGATGCGCTTGCAGCTGTTTTGCTAGCTCCACATATACCAAATTTGGTGTTACGTGACGTCAGTGAATGATAAAATATATGACTAGTGCAAACATGATAATCCTGACATGCGTGTCATGTAAGAACATGACAATGTACCACGCTCATAGCGTGCTCGCGGCCGTTTCGCTAGCCCCACATATACTAAATTTGGTATCACGTGACGTGAATAGATGACGAAGGTAAGCGACACATTCAAACAATCATGACACGGTAGTCATGTACGGCATCATTTACCTCCACCTCCTAACGCTGTGCATATTTTAAAGCGACATATCAACATTTCTCATTCATGCTTGGCATATCGTCGATTCCCACTGTACGTGGGATCTATCAATGTTCTTTTAACCGCTTCTATTTTATTAATCTGTTGGTGAGTAAACGGGAACCAGTACAGGGCTGGCATATTCTAGTACCGATCTGACGACGTTTGCATAAGCTATTAGTTTGATGGTGCGAGCTTAAATGACAATGGAATGACCGTCTAGGGATTTTTCTTATAATTTAGAATACTTTTGATGGTAAACCCAGGGATAGAACGCTGTCCTAGGTTGGCATCACTGATATAAAACGACATCACGTGGTATCGATTGTGCGAATTTTTTTACTACTCCAGCGATTTAGGCTGTTCAACCGTGGTTTCTCCGACTTTGCTAGTGTTGGATGTGTTTGTATTAGCTGCAAAACAACATATAGTGTCTGCCAACAAAGGTTTTTAGCGAGTCAACGTGGGGTCATCGCTGTGTCATGTGCTTTCGATGAAGCACATGTGCTTGGTGCCATGAACGCTGCAAAGAGGTGCTCTAGTAAAAGATGAGTTGTCATGAAGCTCATCTCATCATGATCATCATCATCATCAGTCTTACTACGACCATTGCAGGACAAGGGTCTTTCCCATGTTCCCCATGCAGCGGCGTACAAACCTACCTCACCTGCCACTATAAAGCTCTCTTAGTTGACATATATATATATATATATATTGTCATGACCAAGAAAGACGCTGTTGCTTCGGCGCGTGGGCAGCTAAGGGAATAAGGGAAAGTAGAGGAAGATGAAAGTAGAATAGGAACTCCAGATTCGGGTGCCGAGTCCCCCCATTAAATTTTTATTTTCACAGAGCTGGTCTGACACTTTCCCCCCTTTGTCCATTTTGCAAAGAATCAGAAACTATTGAACATTATTTTGGCTCATGTCGGAACTATGCATTAATTAGGAAACGACTTTTAGATATTCCATTTGCGAAGCTAGGTTTAAATTTAACTGCAGAAAATGTTCTAAATTTCGGTGCCTCTGTTTTGGGAAATTGCCACAGAGATGCATTCGATGCGGTGTGTAATTTTATTCAAGACTCTAAACGTTTTTCAACATAAAGCCCACGTTAACAGGTACTCAAAAAAAAAAAAAAAAACGGGTCGAAAAGTTATTTTCAAATCTGGATAAATCTGTGACATACCAAATTAACCGGGTTTGGCAAAGCCAGCTGTCTGGTCGGCTCCCAAAATCAAGTTATAGCTATTAGTGACTACTTTATTGTTGATTCTTTTTTTCTCACTATCTAAATCTTCGGTTTCTGTCTTTTTTCTTTAATATACTGTCTTCACTATACAAATCGCCCCCACCTTTTTTTTCGTTATAAGCAATAATTCAGTTATCGTCCATATGAGATTATATGTTCTCTTGGTCAATCCTCCAGAGTGGGTATGAGCCATGGATAAGAGGCTACAAACAAACAAACAGCTGGCCCAGGATCGGGTGTTGTCTCTTGTTCTCTCCGCTACAATGGCGCAGTCGACGAAGAAGTCTTACTTCCCAGCTTCGTCATCCAGGACAGCCACGATAAGCGCCGCTTCCAAAGAGTTCCAAAGGGCTCTTCCAGCGACAGCGACTGACGTTTGCCTGCTCTGAGGGTTTGGCCAAGAATTCAATAGTTGTGATTGATTTTATTTATTCTTTTTTTCGTAAGCGTTTCTATAGTGTCCTTATTGATTAGCGAGTGTATTTTCAGATAGTACGACCAGGCAGATGCCGTTTTCCTCACCTGGACCAGGGGCTTTCCTCTGGTCTGCTTCTCTTCCTTCGCAGGAATTACCAGTGGACTTGTTTTTACGCAATGGCATCTCATCCGTTCCTGTGGCATTGGTACCAAGCAAAGATGGTATCATACGGATGAAGAATCCAAAAATGATTCAGACGGAGTTGAGAGCCGCTACAACTCACTACCAAAGCATCACAGAGGTCAGGCAGTTCGGCAAGGGTGGCATTCTTTGCTTCTCGTCTGACCAGCTCTGTGTTCGAGACCTACTAAAATGCTCGGTATTTGCTGCCAACCCGGTGAGCGCATTCATTCCACCTCACCTAGCTTGCGTCAAAGGCCTCGTTCGGGGTGTCGATGTCAACTTGACCCCAACTGAGATATTAGATATGTTTTCAGAAGCAGGTGTGATAGCTATCTATAGATGTGACGCTATGATGACTGGGCGACGTGGCTTGGCTCATACGCCATGTTTATTCTGCATGAAGCGACGGTTGGTAGAAGCAGATGAAGAAGAAGTCAGAACAGAATAAACATAGGGTATGAGCCAGGCCACGTCTGCCATTCATCATAGCGTCACATAGATGTAGTCGAGTTGTGGACAAGAACAAGGTCCCAACGGAGTCCGTGATTGCCACATTTGCCGGGTCAAATCGCCCAACCGAAATCAAAGCGTGGCCTTTAATATACAGAGTGGAGCCACTATCACCTCGTCCCCTACAGTGTATTAAGTGTTGGCGTTATGGGCACACAGTGAAAGGGTGCAGGTCAGTACCTAGATGCAGAATTTGTGGTGAGGCGCACAATTCAAACGACTGTAAAAGTAATGAAGAAAAGTGCTGTCTTTGCCATGAAGCACACTGCGCTGATAATCCAAACTGCTCAGCCAAGGCACGTGAAATCCAAATACTTGAAATCGTAGACAGAAGGCGATGCTCCCGAAAGGATGCCATTGCTGAAATCCAAGCCCGAACTCAAGGGTATGCAGGAGCAGCTGCCCGCCATAACATAGCAATGGAAGCATCCTTTTCCCTATCAATTGCGGATATGATCGAGAAGGCTGTGGATAAAGATATGCAACGCCTCGCTACCACCTTATGTGAGTCGCTGTCGCACATTGTGAATAACCAAATCGCACAAGTCTATGGAGCGCATATAGATATAAGTACGGCTGTAAAAAATGCTGAGTCTGCACACTCGGCAAGTGAGGCAGAATCTGAGATAACTCCACCAGATGCACAGTGTGCAGAGCCCTCTGGAGAAGGCGTTCAGAGGCATAGCGAGGGTGCACAGGAAACTTCTCAGGACACACAAGAAATGGACATAGATCTCAAATGCCTAAAGCGTTCTAGATCCCCTGCATCGAAAAAACCTAGCTCGCCGAAACATGTAAAAAGCAAGAAATACCAGAAAGACAACCTTTCAAAAACCGATTTTCTAAAAGAAAGTATTTTAGAAAAGGTGGTTGCCGAAACCATTTTAACGAAATCATAGGGTCTCTTAAAATTATACATTGGAATTGCCGATCTCTTCACTCAGCCATAACAGATCTGTTATACCTGTCTTCCAAATTCGATCCGGCTATTATTGCATTACAAGAAACTTGGCTATCCACACATCATGTATTTCACCTACCCAACTTCCAAACCTTTCGTCTAGACCGTCCATCCAAAGGTGGAGGTTTAGCTTTCTTTATAAACAATAAAATTAGCTTAAAAGTCAAAAACTCATACAAATGTATGTCTTCTGAATGCGAAATTTTCGCGTTAGATATTACCTTGCCAGGTTACTTGCCTTTCTCGCTAATAAACGTCTACTTTCCTGTAGGCGTTCGAGACACGAGACTGTTAGATATGGCTGCTAATTCAGGCTGTAAAAAAAAAAATTATAGTTGGTGACTTCAACTCTCACCATACCTGCTGGGGTTTTAGAACTGATCAGTGTGGACAACGGTTGTGGGACTGGTCGGTAGACAACAACTTATTGTGCCTTAACGCTAGAACTCCCACATTTATTCGAGGTCATTCACGCTCCGCCTTAGATTTAAGCTTTGTAAGCTCGGCCATTGCTAGTACATCGTGGACGGCCCTTGATTGCGCCTCCAACAGTGACCACTTTCCAATAATGTTCGAGATCGCTTGCCCCGTCAAACCATCATGCTTCCATGCCCGAACCTATATAAATTATGCAAAATTTCAACACGACCTAAAAACTGCTTTAGACGCTCCTTCTTAGGATGGAGATGACAATAAAGCTATGAAAATAAGCGCAGTAATTAAAAGGGCATACAAAAACGCTGAATTTACTGTTAAATCGGCGAAGAGAATACCCTATAGCCCCTGGTGGAATTCCAACTGTTCACGAGATCACAGACGAAGACAGGCAGCTTGGAAGAAGCTAATGCATAATCAGTCCCCTAAGAACTGGGCAGATTATAAATTTCTTGCCGCTGTATTTAAGCACACGGTGGCCCAAGCTAAAGAAGATTATGATAAAAGACATTTCGATTTTCTCTCGAAATCTAAAAATAAGAAAGCTTTATTTCAATATATGCGATCTCGCAAAATCATGCCGTCTACATTAAATACTAATTATGAAAAACTATCATTGGAAGAAACGAAGAACTCTTTAGAGTCAATTGGCAGAGGTCTAGAAACTAGATTTTCTTCGATTATGGCTTTCAACTGGCAAAAGTCTAGCATAAGCACTGACTTCGAAAACGTAACGCTGTCTGAAGCATCAAAAGTCATTCGAGATCTACCATCGTCAGCTCCTGGTCCAGATGGAATCACAGTTCCTATGATTAAAATTTTATTCAAGCTATCCCCCGGCGGCGTCATTAATCTCATAAACTACTCTTTAAAGAATGCCTGGATACCGTATGACTGGAAAATATCTAAGGTAATTCCATTAATAAAAAAGCAAGGAGTAGGTTTTACCATAGAAAATATCAGACCCATCTCGCTAACTTCGAACATGGTGAAACTCATAGAGAGGGTTCTAAAGGGCCGAATAAACTCCTGGATGACGAATAAGGTCATATTAAAGCCAAATCAAATTGGTTTTCGTTGTGAATGCTCAATTTGGTGCGCCCATGCGGATTTAGAGAGTCGAATACAGCTTGCTCGTAAAAGGAAACAGTACGCCGCATTAGTAACTCTCGACATAGCTAAAGCGTACGACAGTGTCGAGCACTCTATTCTACTGACCACCTTGCAGAGTCTAAAGTTTCCTCAGTATATTACTGAGTGGATAGCGGAATTCCTAAAATCAAGGGAATTGTATTGCGTGAAGGATGGCTGTTGTTCGCATAAATTCAAACAGAAACGTGGTGTTCCACAAGGGTCCGTCCTATCTCCAGCATTATTCAATATACTGATGAGCTCTATTCCAATTGTTCAGGATGTCACTGTCTACATTTATGCAGATGATATCGCGTTCTTCGCTGCAGAGAGCGACATTTACTCACTACATCAAAAACTGCAAAGATATATTAATACACTAGAAATTTGGTTGCAATCCATTTCATTGTCATTGAACATCAGTAAAAGTGCGCTCTTGGTGTTTCCTATGGCAGATACAGTTTCAATTTCTGTATTGTATAATCGGGAACCTATTCCACAAGTAGATTCAGTCAAGTACTTAGGAATGATTTATAATGAAAAACTAAATTGGAGCCCACACATTGAATATATAACAGCAAAGGCAAAACGGGCATTAGGTTTATTACGCAGGTTAAGCAACAGAAAATACGGGCTGCGCAGGCACACGATGTTAATGATATATAAAATGTATGTGCGACCAATATTGGAATTTGGGTGTGTATTATTCTCGGGGGCCGCTGATTATAAAATTAAACCGCTAGTATTGTTAGAGCGAGAAGCCGTGCGAATATGCCTGGGACTTCCCAGGTTCGTGGCGAATAGTGTATTTGTATCAAGAAGCGCGATTGCGAACACTCCTCTGTCGATTCCGCATTTTAACGGTTCAAACCTTCTTGAAGTTCTACAGTTTACCGGCGCGAAGATCAGAGTACGCATTTATCAGCGACCCTGACTCTTTCTTTCTTGCACATTGGCCTCGATTTCATACCCCTCAGATAATTTTCGCTAAAAAGAAACTGGATTGCATAAAGGTAGACATTAGCACAGTAATTGAAACTAATTTTTCTACCATCAACATTAGAATAGAGTACGACGAAATCTTCCCCCCACAAGCCAAGTTGCAATCTCTGAGATTTTTTACCAATACATTAAACGATTACTTGGTACATGCAGAAACAAAAAATGTAATAGCTACAGATGCTTCTGTCAACAATGAAAAGGTAGGTGTAGGAATTGCGTCTGATTCCCTCGGCTGGTCTTTTTCAGTAAGGCTTCCAGATTTTACTCCTATATTTGAAGCTGAGCTAGTAGCTATTATTTTAGCCCTTCGTAAAATTCCTACGACAGAGACCAGTGCAATTATCCTAACAGACTCACTTTCGGTGTGTGCAGCTCTGACAAACTCTGAACAATCTCGTGCCCTAGCAGCGTTCCACACATTAGCACCGCCGCATTTAAAACTCCTCAAATTAGTGTGGGTCCCAGGTCACTGCGGATTACAATTAAATGAATTGGCAGATGCTTTGGCACGAGCATCACTCGATGGACCAGTAATTTCAGTACTTCCCGAGTTAGAATACTTATCAGGGGTTAGATATAGGAAATTCGCTATTTTTACAGATAGTTTAGAAAATATCACACAATGGACAGATTATCAGCATCTCAAATTTCCATGGAAAGCCCAGTGGAGTCCTTCAAAAAAACTTGAAATTATAATTTCTAGATTCCGGTGCCGTGTCCCCCCATTAAATTTTTATTTACACAGAGCTGGTCTGACACTTTCCCCCCTTTGTCCGTTCTGCGAAGAATCAGAAACTATTGAACATTATTTTGGCTCATGTCGTAACTATGCATTAATTAGGAAACGACTTTTAGATATTCCATTTGCGAAGCTAGGTTTAAATTTAACCGCAGAAAATGTTCTAAGTTTTGGTGCCTCTGTTTTGGGAAATTGCCACAGAGATGCATTCGATGCGGTGTGTAATTTTATTCAAGACTCTAAACGTTTTTCAACATAAAGCCCTCGTTAACAAATACTAAAAAACATGGGTCGAAAAGTAATTTTCTATTCTGGATAAATCCGTGACATACCAAATTAATCGGGTTTGGCAAAACCAGCTGTCTGGTCGGCTCCCAAAATCAAGTTGTAGCTATTAGTGTCGACTTTGTTATTGATTTTTCTCTCACTATCTAAATCTTTAGTTTATTTCTTTTTTTTCCAACATACTGTCTTAACTATACAACTCCCCGTCCTTTTTTTTTTGTTGTAAGCAATAATGGAGTTATCGTTCATATGAGACTATTTGTTCTCTTGGCCAATCCCCCAGAGTGGGTACGAGCCATGGATTAAAGGATACAAACAAACAAACAAACAAGCGCCGCTTGAGGACGGCCTCAAGGCCTCCTCGGCAGCTGTTCACCTGCCGCCACTGCCACCGCCGTTCGGGCGCAAGCCGACAAGTGAACCCTCTGCGGGAAGCCACCGGTACGTGTCCTCGTGGTTCGTCGGCAGTGCGGGCTTTTCCATCGAGGAACGCCGTTCACGCTTCCTTGGCAATGGGGTCCCACCCGCCGCTTCAGCTACCCTTCAAACCACCAGTGGGCGGCGTCCGGGCCTCCTCTGGGGTTGTAGGGCAGGACCTTATTGACACCCTGCCACCGTTTCGTGGCAGGGATCCGCACCGGCTCCTGTCCTTTGGGAATGTCGCTCACGCTTCCCATGGCCTACATTTCCGTTGCCGCACTGTTTCAACATACGAGCTGGCAGGGAACGCCGTCCAGGCTTCCCTGCTCGTCAACCTCACCGGCGTGAGTGCTGCAACCGCTACTCATTCGAAGACCGCGATCATCAACGCTTCGGACTTCACACACGACAGCGCCGCGAACCTGCGGCGTACCATCGCGCTACTCCGTGTCAAGACTAACGAACTGACAGCGTCAATCTTCGAGCGAGCTCCTACAATGTTGCCAGAATTGCGTGCCACTAACGCCGTGTTGGATGTAGCTGCCTCGCACGACCTTGAGGCAAGCCCATTGGAGCAACGCAGGCAGCTTTGGGGCACCCTCCTGCAGCTCTCAGACCAGCTCGACGGCGTTGCCTCAGTGATATCCGCATTCTCACGTGCCGCCCCACCATCGCCGCCCACCTACGAACTGCCGGAATTCGACGGGGTCCGGAACGACGCCGACAGCTGGGTGGCAACCGTCAACGCGCTAGCAATGCGCGCGGCCTGGACAGAGAATCAGAAATGGTATGTGGCCAGAGACCGTCTTCGGGAAGGTGCAGCGGCGTGGCACCGGTATGAAGGTTGGAAGCAGCAGTCATGGGTGGAGCAAAGCGTCAAGCTCATAGCTGCTTTCGGTCCGATTCCCTGTGCCACCTGCCCATGTAACCCGACCTTCTGTCAGGACGGAACTCGGGAAAAGCCCGACCTAGAGGATGTGATTCGAGCCCCTACCATCCTGTCATCTCTCGGTGACCAAGATGTAGGGAACAATCACGATCGTGTAACTCTGCCTTGCACAGGCATTTCTGCTGTCGTATTTAGAGCTCCTGAGAAGCACCGGCCCGACGGTGCAGTTGTGTCCGGCGGGTCCCCGATGGCAAGCTTTGCGCAACGCTCCGCAAGAGGCCCCAACGCAGGTCGTCCGGTCGACTTAGAGGCACCGGCCCCCATCCTACTGGACATTCTACCACCTAATGAGACATGTCTTTCCGCTGAGTCTAATAACATCCCATCTGACCAGACGGAAGAGGTTATGCGTGCGACGCATGCACTGCCTGAATCGGTAGAGTCTCCGATTTTCGGAACGGCTTCTGTCGAGAATCTTCCGCCAGTACGCAGTGTGGCTTCAAGAATCGCGGACTTTACAGCGTCCGGGAGCCCTATAGCGACAACGCTGCGCAAGTCACGGACTACGCAAGTCACGGCGCAGGAGCCACGCCACAGGTCAGCACGAGGACTTAACCCCAAGTTCGTGCAGATGTCTAATCGCACCGAAAAACATCTCTCGATCCGCAGAAAATTGCGCAGACGGCTGCATAAGATGCTACTCGTTTCGTTGCCGGATCCACCATTTCCTGCCCTGTTTTCTAAAATGTGGTGGGAGAAAGGAAAGCGTTCTGTGATCAACCTGCGACCATGTCGATCCAAGCGGGGCCGCCCGCCAGAACCATCTCCCAGAAAACCACACCACCGCAGGAAACTTCTACCACAAGAATGCCTGCTCGGTCCACCAAAGGAAAACCGGAGTCGAACTACTTTCTCTGAAATGTCGCAGCGTGGCCGAGGCTGTAGACTGCCACGCGACAGTCAATGTCGTCCCGCGCTGTCATCATCAACAAAGGGACCAACCAGGACCCAGTCCCCACCACGACATGGCGAACGACCCGGGCGACATAGCCAGTGTCGGCCGCCGGAGCCGATTTCGACAAACTTCCAGCATGGTCGGGGCAGACCACGACGATGCAGCCAACCCCGCCCACTTGAAGCAATGTCAACTGCTGCAGCTAACCTTACCCACATGAACATTGTCGTGTGGCCCATCGACAATGCTTGCAGTCATGGCCGAGTGTGACGATGAAGACTGAAACTGGCACTCTGGCACTGACGCGCATGCTACTGAGCGAGGAAGAAGAAGCAGAATAAGAACAGCTGGCATTCCATTCATTCTGACTAGGGTGTCTTTACTTTTTTCATTCTTTATTCTGGTGGGTGGTTTCGATATTTAAAAAAACTTATTTAATTAAGTCATCGATTCTTGGCCAATCCCCCTGAGTGGGTACGAGCCATGTCTGTGGATTCATCATCATCATCATCATCACAGCTGGCCCAGGATCGGGTGTTGTCTCTTGTTCTCTGTCTAGTACATTACAATATATATATATATATATATATATATATATATATATATATATATATATATATATATATATATATATATATATATATATATATTGTAATGAATTAATGAATCTGAATAACGGACGCTCTGCTGGCAACGAAGAAGACGATGATGATCGGTGGCTGCAATAGTAGCACGCCGCTCGCCATTAGCCAGACCTGCCTGATAAAGGACATTTTGCCAAGCTACGTCTGAACCTTTCTCGACGTACAACACCTCTATTTTAAGTGGTGGAGGAGCCGGGGTTCCCATCAACCTGGAACTTCGCAATCGGACGCTACCCTCACCGTTCACCATGACTGCTCCTGGCCCTTCTCAAGCTGCCTTACCAACGACAGTCTACTGTACTGGCGCGCCTCGGCAACGCGACCCACCAATTTTTCGCGGCAACGATGAACAAGACGTCGAGGAGTGGCTCGTCGAGTACGAAATTGTAAGCGCTTCCAACAAGTGGAACGCCTGCGACCAGCTCACAAACGTGCGCTTTTACCTCGCTGATGTGGCCAGCCCCTGGTTCAAGAACCATGAAGGCGAAATTACCAACTGGTCCGCCTTCAAGACCACCATCTCCGCGGTCTTCGGCCGTCCCGCCGTGCGCCGGCTTCGCGCGGAACAGCGTCTCCGTAGTCGAGTCCAGCGCAGGGACGAGACCTTTACGAGTTACATTGAAGATGTCTTGTCCCTTTGCAAGCGCGTCGATGAATCTCTAACCGAACGCGACAAAATCAAGCACATCATCAAAGGAGTTGACGACGACACCTTCCAGATGCTCGTCGCTAGGAATCCACAGACCGTCACCGATGTTGTCCAGCTCTGTCAGGAGTACGACGAGTTGCGTAAGCAGCGTGTCTCGACGCGCAGGGCCGCAGAAGATACGGCTGAAGTTTCCGCCCTCGTACACGACGTCGCTGCTGATCACACCGTCTTACTGCCCCAAATCAAACAATTCATTCGTGAGGAAGTTGCGCGTCAGCTTTCTCTTGTGGCCGAAGCATCCGCGCCAGTGACCTCGTTAGACCCACGTCTACGCCAGGTCATTGAGACACAGGTCACGCAGGCACTGCCTCCATCGCCACCTGTCCCTACGCCGCTGACCTACGCTGCCGTCGTTGCTAGACCCCCAGCCCCACCTGTCTCTGGCGCATACCGGGGCACCGGGTCCTCCTACCCTACGACGCTGCCTACATACACGGCACCCCATCCCGTTTCGCCCCCTGCACCTTCTGTCCTTAACCCATGGCGCACCGTGGATAATCGACCCATCTGTTTCGCATGCGGTTTCGTGGGACATATAGCACGCTACTGTCGCCGTCGCAACTTCCAGCCTCCAGACCATGGGAATTCTGCAAATTACCAGGCTGCCAAGAATCCCCAGCGACCATCTTCTCCTATCACCGACTCATTGTCCCCACGACGCCCCGTCGATTCTCGCCGGTCATTACCACCCCGTCGCCGATCCGTCTCCCCGATGCTTCGGCGCACGAGCCCCGCTCGAGAGGAAAACTGACAGCCGCAGTTCCGGAGGCAAGAACTGCGTCGTCGTCGAACTTTCTAAGACCTCCTTTTTGTCCGACCAACGAAATTGATGTGCTGGTAGAAGGTGTTGCTGTACGTGCACTTGTCGACACAGGCGCCGTCGTTTCTGTAATTAGTGAAAAACTGTGTCGCGATTTGGGAAAAGTTACAACGCCGCTTACGAATCTTGCTCTGCGTACAGCCACCTCCCATTTCATCGCGCCGACAACTCAGTGCACAGCACGCGTTCTTATTCAAGATGTTTGGTACGCCGTCAACTTGGTTGTTCTCCCACGTTCATCTTACGACGTCATACTAGGATGGGATTTCCTTTCTACACATCAGGCCCTCGTCGACTGCACTCGTGCTGAACTCACGTGGACGAATCCGTGCCTTGATATCGACCACCACAGTCCCTCGAAAGTGTTTGCCGCAGCTGACGTCCGCATCGCGCCGTTGTCCGCCGTCCTAGTGCCTGTGTTTTCCCCTGCTGCCACTAACTCGACGCTCCTGTTCCAACCAACTATAGCTAGTGTGCAACACCGAACCATCGTCCTCCCGTTTGCCGTCATCAACTTTTCCAATGGTTCGGTGGTACTTTATGCGTGCAATGTTTCAGCTTGTCCGTACATCCTGCTACGCGGTGAGTGTCTGGGAAGCCTCGAGACCTTAAATTGTATTTTCGAAGACCCGATCTATCCAGACAAGCCATTTCTACCGACTTGTGCCATTACACCCGCAACTAACGCTAATGAACCTATGGATGTATTCCGCAAGTCCATCAATTGTAACCTCACGCCTGGGCAGCAGAAACAGCTGATCAAGCTCCTACAGCGTTTTCGAGCCTCGTTTGACCACAATCAGCCTTCCTTAGGTCGAGCGTCATCTGTTGTTCACCGTATAGATACCGGTCAAGAGACGCCATTACGGCAGCGTCCATATCGTGTGTCAACTACCCGAACGCCGTGCCATCAATGAACAGGTTGACGACATGCTGACACGTGGCATAATCGAACCGTCAAGCAGTCCCTGGGCCTCTCCAGTTGTGTTGGTGAAGAAGAAGGGCGGATCCATCAGGTTTTGCGTGGACTACCGGCGTCCCAACCGAATCACGGGCAAGGATGTCTATCCGCTGCCACGCATTGACGATGCCTTGGACTGCCTACAGGGAGCCGAATTTTTCTCTTCTTTAGATCTCCGCTCTGGATACTGGCAGGTACCCATGGCAGAGGCCGATCGTGAAAAAACTGCTTTCATCACGCCCGACGGGCTTTACGAATTCACAGTCATGCCCTTCGGCCTCTGCAACGCGCCAGCTACTTTCGAGCGGATGATGGACTCTATCCTTCGAGGCCTCAAATGGAACGTTTGCCTTTGTTATTTAGATGATATTGTCGTCTTTTCAACTGATTTTGCAACCCATTTAACCCGCCTGGAGAAAGTCCTCGCGTGTGTTTCTGCCGCGGGGCTGCAACTGAATCTGAAGAAGTGCAATTTCGCCTCTCGAAAGCTTACGATCCTTGGCCACGTGGTTTCAAAAGACGGCATTCTTCCTGACCCTGCCAAACTTACAGCCGTTTCAGCGTTTCCCAAACCGACCACCATGAAAGAGCTCCGAAGCTTCATGAACTTTGCTCTTACTTCCGGCGCTTCGTCCGCAATTTCGCGACGATCATCACTCCTTTGACCAAGCTCCTTGCCGGCTCCAGAGACCTTTCAGCCTGGTCTGCCACCTGTGACGACTCTTTCAATGAACTGCGCCGCCTCCTCACGTCGCCGCCTATTCTGCGACACTACGACCCATCGGCACCCACAGAGATTCACACCGACGCTAGTGGTGTCGGGCTAGGCGCTGTTCTTGCACAGAAGAAAGACGGCTTCCAAGAGTGCGTGGTTGCCTACGCAAGCCGAACTCTTAGCAAAGCCGAAAGCAACTATTCTGTCACTGAAAAGGAATGCCTCGCCATCATTTGGGCGATAGAAAAATTTCGACCTTACGTGTACGGGCGCCCTTTTGACGTCGTGACTGACCACCACGCCCTCTGCTGGTTGTCGTCATTGAAGGATCCAAGCGGTCGCCTCGCCCGATGGGCATTACGCCTCCAAGAATATAATATTCGCGTGGTCTATCGCTCCGGCCGGAAACATTCGGACGCAGACGCCCTATCCCGTTCGCCTCTGACTGCTGCGAAAGTCTAACCTGTGATGCCACTGCCGTCAGCATCGCCGACATGCCATCTGAGCAACGCAAGGACCCTTGGGTTGCTTCGAATCATGACATCCTGGCTGGGCGGACGGCTTACCCCCCCCTTCTCGCACGTTGCGTCGGCAAGTGAAGCACTTCGCCACTCGCGACGACGTGCTGTACCGACGCAACTACGCACCCGGTGGACGTCAGTGGCTACTCGTGATTCCACGTCATCTGCGATCCGAAATTTGTTCCACGTTTCATGACGACCCCCAATGTGGCCACGCAGGTTTCCTGAAGACTTATTCTCGCATACGTCTCCGATATTACTGGCGTGGCATGTACCGTTTTATACGACAATACGTTCGGGCCTGCTCGACGTGCCAGAGACGAAAAACTCCCCCTTGTCACGCCAGCGGTACCTTGCTACCCTTACCATGCCCATCCCGACCATTCGACCGCGTCGGCATCGATATCTATGGTCCCCTTCCAAACACTGCTGACGGTAACCGCTGGATCATAGTTGCCGTCGACCATCTCACGCGGTATGCCGAAACTTCATCCCTTCCCTCGTCTACAGCAAAAGACGTTGCGACTTTCGTTCTTCACAACATCGTATTACGTCATGGAGCACCTCGGGAGTTACTGAGCGATCGTGGTCGCGTATTCTTGTCAGACGTCATCACAGCATTGCTGCGTGAGTGCCACGTCGTTCACCGCACTACAAGCGCCTATCATCCCCAGACCAATGGAATGACAGAGCGCTTCAACCGCACCCTTGGTGACATGCTGTCTATGTATATCTCGTCAGACCACTTCAATTGGGACCGAGTGCTCCCGTTTATCACGTTCGCTTATAATACCGCCATTCAAAGCACTACTGGGTTCTCTCCTTTTTTCCTCCTTTACGGACGCGAACCTTCTTGCACTATGGACACCATTCTTTCGTACAAACCTGACTCCTCAGAGTCCACGACTTTGTCTCAAGCCGCTACATACGCTGAGGAATGCCGCCAATTGGCAAGATCATTCACAACACAAGACCAAGGACGCCAAAAGCATCACCATGACGCGTCAAATAACACTACTTCCTACGATCCAGGTTCACTCGTCTGGCTGCATGTTCCTTCTGCTACACCTGGCCTTTCTACCAAGTTGGTCCACAAGTATCACGGCCCATATCGTGTGCTACAAAAAACGTCACCGGTGAATTACCTCATCGAGCCACTGGAACCATCTTCTGACCAACGTCGTCGTGGCCAGGAAATTGTCCACGTCTCGAGACTTAAGCCCTGCTACGACCCTCCCGTGTTTACTTGTCCATAGGTCGCCAGGATGGCTCCTTATTTCGCGGGGAGTAATTGTAATGAATTAATGAATCTGAATAACGGACGCTCTGCTGGCAACGAAGAAGACGATGATGATCGGTGGCTGCAGTAGTAGCTCGCGCACGCCGCTCGCCATTAGCCAGGCCTGCCTGATAAAGGACATTTTGCCAAGCTACGTCTGAACCTTTCTCGACGTACAACACCTCTATTTTAATATATATATATATATATATATATATATATATATATATATATATATATATATATATATATATATATATATATATATATGGTGGGGTGATATTCAATGGATCCGGTGGAAAATGCAGTATAAAAAGAGGTCGACAAACGTGCGAAAAAACACTAGTTTTACTAACGTTTCGGCAGGTGGGCCTGCCTTCGTCGGAGTGAATGGTTACACATGGCACACAGGGCACATATATAAGCCGCTTCTTTGCGTATCACACGGCTAAGTCATTATCAGTAGTATAGGAAACAAGATTATATATCACCAAAGGTACGTGGCTATAGTGCATATACAGCTGAAAACGCGTATCATTATACAATAGTGAATTGGCACGTATTAGATACCCTACAACTTGTGTGGAATGAAACAGGTCAGCAAAATAACAGACTGCGCACGCAGTAACTCACTTGGTCATACGTTCTGCGGGATAATCACAGCCTAAAAACATTAAGTAAGCCTTAAAAAAAGAAGTTTAGAAAGATAAACAAAATCACAAAGCAGGCAGAGCAAAATGAATGCGAGTAAATGGTGAAGCGACAAAGGCCACCTAAATTATGTAGGTAATATTTGACAATAGGCCAACATCGTGCGAAGAATATACACTTGTCAGTAAAACAAAAAAGCGATTTACTAAGGCAATATGCAAGTAAGCGTACCCGGGCTCTCGTTCATGCCGGCAGATAGTGTTTTGAATTTATGAATTAAAAATGACTCTTTTACTTCGCGTTCATGGTGTGATTTAAAACCCGATTCTAGTATTGTAGCTATCATGTTACTGAATGAATGACCTGCCTCGGTGACATGCCTTGAAATCGGTAAGTTAGGAAGGGCATGCACATGAGCTTTATGATTATTGAAACGGTATCGAAAAGCAGTTTCAGTATGACCTATGTATTGTACATGACAGATTGAGCATTCTAGCAAATATACGACATTTGCAGTATCACAAGTAAAACTGCCATTAATTTTGAACTTGAAGTTCGTCGCAGTACTGGCTGCCAGTGTTGTTGTCGTCATGTGTGCACACACTTTACAGCGGGGCTTTTTACAAGGACGGCAACCAAGCGTCTGGTCGTTATTGTTCTGTCTGGTTTTAGAGGAAGTTAATAAATCTCGCAAATTTTTGCCTCGTCTGTGCACAACACGTAGTGGCTCTGGAAACGCTTTTGCAAGGCGTTCGCTCTGCATAAGTATGTTGTGGTGTTTACGGAAAATTGATGCGACGTTAGGTGCCGATGCGTTATGGGTTAAAACCAGGTTAACCTGTGAATGACTTTTAGGATTTTTCTTGGGGATGCAGAGTGCTGTACGGTCTTGTGCGTCGGCACGCCTTACTGCGTCATCGACTAACTTGGGCGGATATTTTTGTTTAAGAAAAGCAGTGCGTAGCTGGTTACAGTTATTATCAAAGTCAGATTGCTCAGAGCAAATTCGCTTAAAGCGTAAGGCCTGGCTGTAAGGTATGCTGGATTTGCAGTGCCTTTTGTGGCTGCTTTGAAAGTGTAAATACCTCTGTCTGTCAGTCGGCTTGCGGTAAAGTTTAGTGCTCAATTTTGCATTATTGAGACAAACGGTTACATCGAGAAAGTTAATGGTCTCTGGTGAATATGTGTGCGAAAAGGATATGGAAGGGTGAGCATTATTAAAGTCCGAAATAAAAGACAAAAGTTCCTCCTCTCCATGTGGCCAAATCATGAAAATGTCGTCAATAAATCTTTTGTAATAAAAAGGTTTTAGTGAACGACCCGACAAGAATTTGTTCTCAAGGGATCCCATAAATATATTTGCATAGCTTGGCCCGATCTTAGTACCCATAGACGTACCACTTACTTGAACATAATGCACTCCATTGAATTCAAAGTTGTTGTACTGAAGAATCATTTCAAGCAGTATAGCTATAGTCGAGCTATCAATGGACTTGTCGAGAGCGGAGTGATCGTAAGCCTCAACCACGGACCTTATACCATGCAAGTGCGGTATGCTTGTGTAGAGAGACGCAACATCGAGAGTTACAAGAAGAGCGTTGTTAGGTATAATAAGGTTGGCAATATCAGAAAGGAAGTCGTTAGTATCTCGCAGAAATGACTGGAACGTAGAGGGTATCTGGTTTATCAGGCTATCTACGTAACGCGACAAGTTTTCTGTCACGGTACCTATGCCGGAAACAATTGGGCGACCAGGATTGTTGTGTTTATGGATTTTTGGCAACAAATAGAACCTACCAGCTGCCGGACTAAGAGGGATTAGAGAAGCTGCCCTATCATTTAGTTTTTTCTCCTTTATTAGTTTTCTTATTGTGCCGTCTAATATCGCTTTATAATCCTCAGTCGGATCGGCCTCGAGTCGCCTATAAAACGACCTATCATCAAGCTGACTGTTCGCTTCAGCAATATATTTGGTCGTGTCCATGACAACGATGGCACCTCCTTTGTCCGCAGGTTTTATTGTGATGTCGGTGCGTTCGCCAAGGTTTGCTATAGCTTTTCTTTCTAGGGTCGATAGGTTTCGACGAAAAGACTGGGGTTCATTATAAGCTTGAATGATATCTCGCTGCACTGCTTTAATAAATATGTCCAAGTGTTTGTCACGTTGTGACCCCGGTGTCCAACGTTTAGCCGAGGGTAAAGCGGTTGGATCGTCGGCGGGAGTCGGCTGATCGAAGAAATATTCGCGTAGTCTCATATTTCGTGCGAAGTTGTCTAAATCTTTGTATAACTGAAATTCATTATAGTTACCACTTGCTGGACAGAAGCTTAAACCACGGGATAAAAGACTGAGTTCTTCTTTAGATAAGATAGCAGTTGAAATATTAATAATGTTGTCGGGTGCAGGTTTACATGTTCTTTCCTTGGCCGAAGATGGAGGCGTTGAGTTTCGAAGTTTTACACCATCCCTGAGCAATTTTTTGCGTTTCTGTGCGTTAAGCTTGGAACGTTTCTTTTGCTCATATGCTCTTAGGGACAATGATTCCTCTGGAGAAAGGCTAAACTGATCGAGTAGTTGGCGCTCCCTGTTTATCAGCGATTTCACGGAAGATCGATAATGGTTTACTACAATGTGTACTAGCTCAAGTGAGGCGTTCTTTAAGGTGTCAAACCACTTTCTCGCGTTGCACTTCGATAGCTTTGATGTTGCTGGCTGTAGACAGAGACTTAAACCTCTAGGCGGAATGGAAGCCGCTAAATATGCTTCTAGAGTAGACACATGTAGCTCGTAACGGACACGTTTCTCGACAGACTTCCTAATTATTTGAAACTGCTTAGAACACTTTGAACTCACGACACTATTCGACAATGAGTGCTGTAGTCAATTATTCGGTTTTCTTTTTAAAACGTCTGAATATTTGCGTCGAAGTGGGTACCTGGAGCCCAGAGGCTCCAGGTACCCACTCTCTGCCCAGAGGAATTCCGCACCAGGAACATCAGCCAGCTTGGCTCCACAAGACCCACGAAAAACGGCAGTTTCCCTTACGGGCTCGTGGGAAACTTACGGGCTCGTGGGAAACGGCAGTTTCCCTTACGGGATCGTGAGTTCAAAGTGTTCTAAGCAGTTTCAAATAATTAGGAAGTCTGTCGAGAAACGTGTCCGTTACGAGCTACATGTGTCTACTCTAGAAGCATATTTAGCGGCTTCCATTCCGCCTAGAGGTTTAAGTCTCTGTCTACAGCCAGCAACATCAAAGCTATCGAAGTGCAACGCGAGGAAGTGGTTTGACACCTTAAAGAACGCCTCACTTGAGCTAGTACACATTGTAGTAAACCATTATCGATCTTCCGTGAAATCGCTGATAAACAGGGAGCGCCAACTACTCGATCAGTTTAGCCTTTCTCCAGAGGAATCATTGTCCCTAAGAGCATATGAGCAAAAGAAACGTTCCAAGCTTAACGCACAGAAACGCAAAAAATTGCTCAGGGATGGTGTAAAACTTCGAAACTCAACGCCTCCATCTTCGGCCAAGGAACGAACATGTAAACCTGCACCCGACAACATTATTAATATTTCAACTGCTATCTTATCTAAAGAAGAACTCAGTCTTTTATCCCGTGGTTTAAGCTTCTGTCCAGCAAGTGGTAACTATAATGAATTTCAGTTATACAAAGATTTAGACAACTTCGCACGAAATATGAGACTACGCGAATATTTCTTCGATCAGCCGACTCCCGCCGACGATCCAACCGCTTTACCCTCGGCTAAACGTTGGACACCGGGGTCACAACGTGACAAACACTTGGACATATTTATTAAAGCAGTGCAGCGAGATATCATTCAAGCTTATAATGAACCCCAGTCTTTTCGTCGAAACCTATCGACCCTAGAAAGAAAAGCTATAGCAAACCTTGGCGAACGCACCGACATCACAATAAAACCTGCGGACAAAGGAGGTGCCATCGTTGTCATGGACACGACCAAATATATTGCTGAAGCGAACAGTCAGCTTGATGATAGGTCGTTTTATAGGCGACTCGAGGCCGATCCGACTGAGGATTATAAAGCGATATTAGACGGCACAATAAGAAAACTAATAAAGGAGAAAAAACTAAATGATAGGGCAGCTTCTCTAATCCCTCTTAGTCCGGCAGCTGGTAGGTTCTATTTGTTGCCAAAAATCCATACACACAACAATCCTGGTCGCCCAATTGTTTCCGGCATAGGTACCGTGACAGAAAACTTGTCGCGTTACGTAGATAGCCTGATAAACCAGATACCCTCTACGTTCCAGTCATTTCTGCGAGATACTAACGACTTCCTTTCTGATATTGCCAACCTTATTATACCTAACAACGCTCTTCTTGTAACTCTCGATGTTGCGTCTCTCTACACAAGCATACCGCACTTGCATGGTATAAGGTCCGTGGTTGAGGCTTACGATCACTCCGCTCTCGACAAGTCCATTGATAGCTCGACTATAGCTATACTGCTTGAAATGATTCTTCAGTACAACAACTTTGAATTCAATGGAGTGCATTATGTTCAAGTAAGTGGTACGTCTATGGGTACTAAGATCGGGCCAAGCTATGCAAATATATTTATGGGATCCCTTGAGAACAAATTCTTGTCGGGTCGTTCACTAAAACCTTTTTATTACAAAAGATTTATTGACGACATTTTCATGATTTGGCCACATGGAGAGGAGGAACTTTTGTCTTTTATTTCGGACTTTAATAATGCTCACCCTTCCATATCCTTTTCGCACACATATTCACCAGAGACCATTAACTTTCTCGATGTAACCGTTTGTCTCAATAATGCAAAATTGAGCACTAAACTTTACCGCAAGCCGACTGACAGACAGAGGTATTTACACTTTCAAAGCAGCCACAAAAGGCACTGCAAATCCAGCATACCTTACAGCCAGGCCTTACGCTTTAAGCGAATTTGCTCTGAGCAATCTGACTTTGATAATAACTGTAACCAGCTACGCACTGCTTTTCTTAAACAAAAATATCCGCCCAAGTTAGTCGATGACGCAGTAAGGCGTGCCGACGCACAAGACCGTACAGCACTCTGCATCCCCAAGAAAAATCCTAAAAGTCATTCACAGGTTAACCTGGTTTTAACCCATAACGCATCGGCACCTAACGTCGCATCAATTTTCCGTAAACACCACAACATACTTATGCAGAGCGAACGCCTTGCAAAAGCGTTTCCAGAGCCACTACGTGTTGTGCACAGACGAGGCAAAAATTTGCGAGATTTATTAACTTCCTCTAAAACCAGACAGAACAATAACGACCAGACGCTTGGTTGCCGTCCTTGTAAAAAGCCCCGCTGTAAAGTGTGTGCACACATGACGACAACAACACTGGCAGCCAGTACTGCGACGAACTTCAAGTTCAAAATTAATGGCAGTTTTACTTGTGATACTGCAAATGTCGTATATTTGCTAGAATGCTCAATCTGTCATGTACAATACATAGGTCATACTGAAACTGCTTTTCGATACCGTTTCAATAATCATAAAGCTCATGTGCATGCCCTTCCTAACTTACCGATTTCAAGGCATGTCACCGAGGCAGGTCATTCATTCAGTAACATGATAGCTACAATACTAGAATCGGGTTTTTAAATCACACCATGAACGCGAAGTAAAAGAGTCATTTTTAATTCATAAATTCAAAACACTATCTGCCGGCATGAACGAGAGCCCGGGTACGCTTACTTGCATATTGCCTTAGTAAATCGCTTTTTTGTTTTACTGACAAGTGTATATTCTTCGCACGATGTTGGCCTATTGTCAAATATTACCTACATAATTTAGGTGGCCTTTGTCGCTTCACCATTTACTCGCATTCATTTTGCTCTGCCTGCTTTGTGATTTTGTTTATCTTTCTAAACTTCTTTTTTTTAAGGCTTACTTAATGTTTTTAGGCTGTGATTATCCCGCAGAACGTATGACCAAGTGAGTTACTGCGTGCGCAGTCTGTTATTTTGCTGACCTGTTTCATTCCACACAAGTTGTAGGGTATCTAATACGTGCCAATTCACTATTGTATAATGATACGCGTTTTCAGCTGTATATGCACTATAGCCACGTACCTTTGGTGATATATAATCTTGTTTCCTATACTATTGATAATGACTTAGCCGTGTGAGCCGTGGTATCTAATACGTGCCAATTCACTATTGTATAATGATACGCGTTTTCAGCTGTATATGCAATATAGCCACGTACCTTTGGTGATATATAATCTTGTTTCCTATACTACTGATAATGACTTAGCCGTGTGATACGCAAAGAAGCGGCTTATATATGTGCCCTGTGTGCCATGTGTAACCATTCACTCCGACGAAGGCAGGCCCACCTGCCGAAACGTTAGTAAAACTAGTGTTTTTTCGCACGTTTGTCGACCTCTTTTTATACTATATATATATATATATATATATATATATATATATATATGATGTATCAAGCGATGGGTAGTAGAGGCAGAGGAGGAAGAAGTGACAGCAGAATAAACATGACGTATGAGCCAGGCCACGTCACCCATTCATCATAGCGTCACACGAGTCGGCAGGATGGAGACCTGCCTGCCCCTTCATCAGTCACTCATCATCGACGAAGTTCCCCAGAAGACGCCCTAACCGTACATTGAATACCAAATCATCGCCTAGGAAGACAACGACCAGCACCATGACAGAACCATCGGCTGACCTCGACATCCCCAAGTACACCGGATCAGCGGACGACGGACCCGTACAGGACTGGTTCAACCTGTTCGAACTCCACGCTACCGCTGCATCTTGGTCGGAACCGGAGATGGTTACGAACTTCAGTGACTACGTCACCGGTGAAGCATTTAAATTTTACCTAATCCACATATTCGAGAACGACGAGTCATGGCGAAAAATCAAAGAGGAGATGATTACCCGATTTAACGACTATGACCAAGACCTACTCATTACCAACCATCTAGAGACAACCGCACACTATCGTCAATTTCCTAAGCAGTCCTCAACCATTCGAAAGCCCAGCGCGCATCGACAACTGCCTCAAGACAAAGTGGCACATGAGTTTACTTACAGAAGGCCATGCGTATATTGGGAAAAACCCAACCACCAAGCGCGCCTCCCTTCTGCGCGAAAGACGGCATTTCCGAAGTCATCGCTTCAGCATATGACACGACGCGTTGCTCAACCACCTGATGCCCTTCACTCTTCGTCTCGCATGCGTGGTCCACCACCTGGGTTTCCGTCACGCGGTTCTTCAAGCGCTCCTAGCGCTCCCCACTTGCCTTATAAGGACGCCTTGCTCATGGTAAACCAGCTGACGCATGGAGAAAATACCGAACAATGCCATGACTACTCAAAGAGTGAAAATCCTGGTTTTACATCACTTGGCTCTTTCATCGCTCACAACGCTCACCTCACGCCTCACTTGCCCACTACGGTTGGGATAGAGCTGCAGAACTCCGAATATACTCGGCCAAGCCCTGAACCTACCATCCAGATTCAGGCGCAAGAACCACTTGCAGCGAACAGCGAAGAAGAAGCCCCTGATGATGTATCTGTCAACTCTGAAGCATTACCTTCATTACCCGAAATGCAGCACAACAGCCTAGAGACTACTACCTGCCCACTTGACACCACATTCAATTGCCCAGAAAGTCAGTGTCATGGTGAAAAAGGGCTGCCACCTCAGGTCTTTTCGCAGCAACATCATCAATGCCAGCAAATCTGAGAACAACAGAGATTCCAAGGGCTATACGAACAAGGACGACGACGAATGGAATCATCTTCGGAAGAACACACGCGGTTTTTGGAAAACCGTTTACAAACGTGTCAACCAAACCAACGACATATTCAAGATTTCTCGCTCGAAACAAAGAAAGCATCGAATCCAGGATATTTCCCCAAGGGACGTCGAGTAAGCTTTCTCCAGTCGACATCAAGACTCAGGCAACACGACATACAACGTCGAGAAAGGCGCCAAACCATGCCCTGTATTCCGCAAGGACGCAGAAATCACCGCACCAGCCTCGGTCAACAAGCACGCAAACGGGTGGCGACGCATGGGTTCCAATCAAGACGAATAGCACGACACCTGCGCAAATCAACCAGCCAATGCTTCAAGGTTATCACACCACGTTCATTCGTCGCAAGAATGCCGGCTGTGTTTCCATCTGATTTCACGGTCAAAGCATGCTTATGTCGTCCAGAGCGCAACAGCCAGCCTCGCCCTCCAGAGCTGTACTTGATACCCTGGATTGCTGTCCTCTCCTGTGAAGCTATAGTGTGTTAACGGAAACTTCCTCGGACTTGAAATGACCTTTTTTTGACAGTGTTCAGTTCTAAGCCGTGCATGTTCAGTTTTCATTTCTGTTCGTCTGACGCGACATCTTTCGGGGGGCGGGGGAATCGTGTGACGTATCAAGCGATGGGTAGTAGAGGCAGAGGAGGAAGAAGTGACAGCAGAATAAACATGGCGTATGAGCCAGGCCACGTCACCCATTTATCATAGCGTCACACACACACACACACACACACACACACACACACACACACACACACACACACACACACACACACACACACACACACACACACACACACACACACACACACACACACACACACACACACACACACACACACACACACACACACACACACACACACACACACACACACACACACACACACACACACACACACACACACACACACACACACACACACACACACACACACACACACACACACACACACACACACACCACACACACACACACACACACACACACACACACACACACACACACACACACACACACACACACACACACACACACACACACACACACACACACACACACACACACACACACACACACACACACACACACACACACACACACACACACACACACACACACACACACACACACACACACACACACACACACACACGGGAAAGAAATGTATACCTAAGGGCTCGTTTTTCCGTGTTTTAACACAATAATAATGACATCTAACAGACAGTAATGCCAAGGAATGCGCAGGGGAAGTTATTGGAACCAATGGAATGTAAATAAAAAGAAAGAAAAGTGGATGAAAAAATAACCAGCCGTGAGCAGGAATCGAACGACCTTCGAATTATACGACCTTCGAATAACGCGTTCGATGCTCTAACCACTGAGCTACCACAGCGGCCTTCTCTCCATCCACTTTTTTGGGTTTATATGTGAATTTAGAAGCAGGAGTGACAGTCAGCGCCATCTATAAGCCAAGCGACGAGTCTGAAAACACTCTTTTATGCGCATGTTTGGCGTCACGTAGCACGTGAACATATTATGAGCGGGCAGCTGATTAATAGTCCCTCGCATACAACCTAATGACACCAAGTCTGCCAGTACGAGACCCTCGTTTAATGAAAAGGGAAAGAAGTGTATACCTAAGGGCTCGTTTTTCCGTGTTTTAACACAATATTAATGACATCTAACAGACAGTAATGCCAAGGAATGCGCAGGGAAGTTATTGAAACCAATGGAATGTAAATAAGAAGAAAAGTGGATGAAAAAATAACCAGCCGTGAGCAGGAATCGAACCTACGACCTTCGAATAACGCGTTCGATGCTCCAACCACTGAGCTACCTTTTTTTTCTTTATTGCCTTCTTGACTACAGGTCAAGCTAATATGACAATCACTATTACACGTGTTTCATGCGTGACAACGCGTCAAACAAAGATATTACATCTTCATTACATTCGGTAGTCTTATACACATCTCGCACTTTTATAACAGCTTCCACGAAACACTCATTAACGGATAGAACTCTCAGATCACAGTGTCTGTACTATAGCATACTACGCCAAACCGAATGAAGACCAAGTACAAATATAACATCCAAATTTTGCACAGAACTATCACAAGGCAAAATACGAATTCCATATGAAGTAAGAGGTAAATCTTTTTTTAAAGTTCTCTGTAAAATGTCCCAAAAGAAAATAGCGTTCTTACAATCAATAAACACATGTTCAATGGTCTCAGGTTTGTTACAAAGGAGACAGCTGCTTCCCCATGGTACATACATCCCTCTCTCTTCAAGCCACGTTTTTACTGGCAAGGTTCCCGTATGAAGTTTAAAAAAGAAGGTTTTCACATTGGGTGGTATACACATGTTTTTCACTCGCTTTAGTACGTCATGACCATATGATTTTTCATACCTTGAACGGTACAGGGGCACAGGAAAAACATTCTGTATTAGGTCTTTCATAAGGCGCTTTCTCTTCACATTAGTTAGGTAATCTATCGAAAACCTCGCCCTTAGGAAACGATATGAGAACACAACTTCGCGCAAGAACGGTGACGAGGTGTGTCGTTCTCGCCTGTCTGAAGATACAAAGAAGTCAGGCATGTGGTGTAACAGCGTTGTTTGAAATAAAGAATGTAAAAAAGAGTCTCTCTGGTCTCTAATGAGCAGGAAACGTGATATTACTTGGTTAAGAAACAGATGGCACAGAGACAGCCCTCCTTGCTTAACTCGCCGAAACAAGTTCGTTCTAGATGTTCTCTCCCACGTAGAGCTCCAGATGAACGTGGCGAATATCCTGTGGACTTTGTGAATGGTTTTACGCTTACAACTAAATACTTGCAAAAGGTACATAATTTTAGCAGCCAGAAATACGTTGCATACAGCTGACCGAGAGAAAATTGATAAGCAACGATCGCCCCATCCTTCGGCGGTCGCGCGCAGTTCTTCAGCCTTTTCAAGCCAAAATGCTTCACTGTCTTGATACCTGTCCAATGGTACCCCAAGGTAACGACTAGGCGTCGTGAGCCACTGAATGTTTCCAAAAGAACTGCGCGTAAGGTCCCAATTACCATGCCATAAACCAATGCTTTTTTCTTTGTTCATTAAACTTCCACTCGTGTCACAAAACCTTTGAGTGATTTTCAATAACGAAGTGACACTCTCTCTATCAACTGCAAAAAAGGCAATATCGTCGGCGTATGCCAAAACACGCACTTCACATGACTGCGACCTGAAACCATTAATCCCTGCATGGTGAATCACTTTCTGACACAATGGTTCCAAAAATAGAGCGAAGAGCAAAGGACTTAAAGGACACCCCTGGCGCACGGAGGAGAGTACTTGTATGCGCTGTGAGAGTTCTCTATTTACAATTAAATTTGTGGTTGAATTTTTATATGCCAATTTAATACCTTTACATATGATCGCACCAAGACCAACATACTCAGCTAGCATGAAGAGTATATTGTGTGGAACCATGTCGAAAGCCTTGGCTAGATCAATTTGCAACATAGCTACTTTTAGAAGCGCAGCGTCACAATACTCCAAAATGCTCCTGGCAACATGAATATTCGTGAATATGCTCCTACGCTTGATGCCGCAAGTCTGATGTGACCCGAACAACTTGTATATAACTCCTTGCAACCTCCTAGCCAGAACTTTCATAAACACCTTATAATCCACGTTTGTTAGCGTGATTGGCCTGTATCCTGTCACTTTGCGTAAAACATGTTGCTCTTTCCCTTTAGGAATCAGCACGGTGTGCGCTCGATTAAACGATGGAGGCAAAGCTCCGCGATCTAAAGACTCTGAAAAAACCTCATGCAATGCGGCGGCCATATCCTCCTTGAACGCCTTGTAAAAGGCGGCATTAATGCCATCTGGACCAGGTGATTTGCCCATGCCGAGATCATCGATAGCCTTCTCAATTTCCCCTATACTAATAGACATTTCCAATAAATTTGTGTCCTCAGCATTAAGTGTCGACATTTCTATCAAGAACTCATCTACAAAACCCGGCTCCTTTGGTTCGCGATAAGTAAACAAGTCCTGATAATAGTTTTCAAAAGCTTTCATAATATCTTTATGTTCTTTCAATATTTTACCATTCAATTCTATCTCTAGTATGTCGTGAGCTCGAGCATATGCCTTTTCATCTGACAAGGCTCGCTTTGTCGGGGCTTCACCTACGAGGTATCTCTCAGCTCTTGCTCGTGTAATTGCGCCTTTATATTTATCTTCTTCAAGACATTCAATTTTGTTTTTGACAACCTGCAGTTGATGTGTGAATAAGCCCGGGTTTTCTGCTTCAATATTCACCAAATCATTTAGCTCTGCCCGTAGCTCACGTTCCTGTTTTCGAGCTTGGTACTGCATGTAGCAACCACACTCTATTGCATTCATTTTTATCTTTTGCTTAAATAATTCCCATCTTTCCGTGGCACTCCTTTCTGCGTTTTTGAAAAAATTCTCGATTTCCTTCTTTGTCTTACCTACATACCCTTCGTGCGTAATTATCTTAGTATTCAGTTTCCATGTTTCCCATACAACCTTCTTTTTGCACTTTCTACCTATCTCAAACAAAACTAAGCAATGATCACTGAAGGAAACAGCATAAACGTCATAGTTCTGACATAAAGGTACTATCTCAGAACAAACATATGCTCGATCTAGTCGTGCGTGACTCGAACCTTGAAAATGTGTGAAGTGCTGGCGACTGCCACCCATCGCAAACAGAGCTGCGTCATGTAAAAAGTACTTATTAAGGCTGTCTCTAAGCAACCCAACGCTTTCATCACCTAATTTAGCAGTATACGTGCAATCTTCTTGGGTCAAAACACAATTGAAGTCACCCAACAGAACCACACATTTCTAACATTCAAAGTACGCTTGCATTTCCCGAAAAAACAAACATCTGTCTCTCGAATTTGTAGGTGCGTATACACAGATAACTCTAAATTTAGTGATCCCGTAACAAAAGTCACACAAAACAAAACGCCCATGTAGGCAATTTTTGACCTCTTCCACTACAAGGCAATACTGAGAGGGGGCGCTGCAAGCGCACGATGATGTAGGACGTGCTGCGCTTCGGCTCCGCTAATTTTCGGCTGGAACCACGGGCAACTTCACAGTACCCCGTCAAGACCAGCATCAATCGTTTCGGCAACTCACAGGCAACACGTGGATACCAGTGTCATCCAGGTGGGCCGGTTTTTGACAACTTTACGGCCGATCATCACCCGACCGCGTTGGCGACGCCGACGCCCGGCTGGCGTGGGACCGGCTTTCCGAGGCAACATGGACGCTACTCTCATGCAGCGTGGATACGACTCGCATGCCATGACGTGGGAAACGATTACGATTTCCGAAACGCCAAACTCTGCTTCTTCATCGAGGTTTCGGAGCCAAGCTCTGAACGACGCGGTGGAACGCCGCTCGCAAGCCAACACCAAGAAGGCGGCGTCCGCCGCTGCTTCGGCATCCGGCACGCCAGCTGACAAGACGCAGCCTCCCGCTTCGCGCGCTGTGGGACGCAAGGGCAAGTTTCTCACCAAATGGAAGCCTCGCCCGTTTCCGAAACCGAGTCCGGACGACTATGTAATAGTCGTAAAGCCACGAGAGTGCATCTCATTGCATGAGGCTTTCTCAGAGAACTGGTACGGGACTGCGTTTAAGGCATACCTCGGGCCCAAGCGAGCTGAGACGCTGACAGTTATTCCATCGAGAGAGCAAAATTTGATCGTGATTTACACCCCGGACCCTGACACGGCGGACAAAATCATCGGGGACTTCGCGGTAAACATCGAGCACAGGCAGGTTCTGCTCAATGGGTACCTGCGACAAGATGGTAGCAATGTCTGCCACGGAGTCATCGTAGTCCGCAACACAGATACGACGGAGACGCTCCGAGAGAGCGTACGCTGGAGGTCAGGCACCATCGTCGAGGTGCGTAAATTTGGCACATTGAACAAGGCGCGTGTAACCTTCGCCGGCAAGGAGAAGCCACGCTTTGTCCACTACGACACAATGCTGATCCCCGTCAAACCCTACTACCGGGCGATCCCGGCCTGCGGCAAGTGCGGTGTCGTCGGCCATCGGATGGACACTTGTCCCAACCCACGACCGGATACGTGTGGCCTGTGTGGACAGCAGGTTCCGCTTGTGGAGGAGGGGGTGCGGGCCCCTCATGAATGTGTACCCGTATGTTCTGTGTGCGGTGGAGCACACGCCACAAACTTTCGAGCATGTACGGCCAAGTACCGTAATTCCAAGATGGCCGCACAACAGGGCGGAAAGTCCAAAAGGGCGTCCAAGAAACGACGCAAAGATCAGACTCCCAGTGAGCCACCACGCCGGGAAGTCGCCAAGACAGACAAGCCCGCTTCCCCTACTGGAGGAACCGAAAAGCAGCCGACGGCGCAACCATGCGGCGAAGCCGGGCTATGGGCCAACGCCGTCAAAAACGGAAAGCAGGTGGGTGGTACGGGTAGAGCTGCCTCCTCATCCCCCCCTATCATCCCCTCTTCATCGCGTAACGCCGACCAAAATATTATTGCCAAATTTCAGGCACAAATCGAAGTGTTAAAGAAAAGACTAGCGGCAGCCAAGGCCAAACAGACCCAACTTGTCTCCCCTCCTCCTCCCCCCGCAGTAGAGGTAATAGAGAGTGAGACCGGGGGGGGGGGCGGCAGACGCAGTTGCCGCACTCGAGGCTCGTGTGAACACCCTTGAAATCCGTATGGACAGCCGTATAACTGTCCTCGAAACCCAAATCTCAGCGGCTGTAAATGCCGCCATTGCTAAAATGACAGAAACCATCCCTACCCTGATAGCCCAACAAATTGCGCGTTTCACCAAACGAGCCGGCCCAATTAAAGACGTGTCTGGCCGGTACCTTAAAACGCTTCGACGACTGATCGAATTAGAGGATGATGACAGTTGCTCCGCCTCCGGAATTGAGGACACCCCCCTCCCCGCGAGTGCTGGCTCGGGAGCACCGCCACCGCAATCGCTCGTTAACTCCACTGACCATGGCGGGCACCCTTACAATTCGGAAGTCCCCACGATCCAATACGGTCACTCCCATCCAAATCACCCAGTGGAATTGTCGGGGCTTTAAGGCTCACACTAAGCGCGCCAACCTCCGGCTTTTCCTCGCAGCATTTCAAAACCTTCCTGCTGTGGTAGCCCTCCAGGAGCCAGGGAGTGCTGCCACACTCACAAACTATACTACGTTTCAGCAGGACCCTTTATCTTGCATCTGCGTGCACAAAAATTATACGGCCAACCTAGTTGATCTCGACCTTAAGCCAGCTTTCTCGTACGTGATGGTGACACTCCTTCCGCTGCGTAAACAGGACCCGCCACTGCACGTGCTAAATATTTATTGCTCACCGAAACTAAGCAACATTACATTCCCAGACCTTTTTAGCCGCGCCTTAAAGGCTGCAGGCAGGGACCCTCTTGTGATCGTGGGTGATTTTAATGCCCCCAGCACACTCTGGGGGTATGCACGTGAAGAGACACGTGGACGTAAATTAGCGGAACTTATGTCCACGCTGGGCCTAACTCTTCACACCGACCCTGCCTACCCAACTCGCGTGGGTAACTCCGTGACCCGGGACACATGTCCGGACCTTACCCTCACAAAAAACATTCAGTATGCGGATTGGGTCAACACTGAAGAGACCCTCGGCAGCGACCACTGCATACTCAACACTACCATTCGCACCTATCCTTTGGCAAGACCCTACGGATAGGCAAAATTACCCGATTACACAAAGTTTCGGCAAATATACGCCAATTCGACACCCATTGAGGAACAAGGATACCATGCTTGGTCCCAGCAACTGGTTTCCTCATTACGCTCCACAGAAACACAAATTAAACTCTCCGAGGCGACTCCGGCGGTGAATAACCATCTCCTTCACCTCTGGGAGGCCCGGCGCAGCCTCGTCCGCCGATGGCGCCGGCAAAAACACAACCGAAAGCTCAAAATTCGCATCGCTGAGCTCACCCAGCGAGCAGCAGAGTATGCGGCCCAGCTCGCTGACTCTAACTGGGTGGACCGTTGCAACACGGCCGCTCGACAAATGTCCAGCCGGAGCACCTGGCGCCTCTTCCGCGCCTTGATTGATCCGACCCAAACTCGAACAGAGACACAAAAGCATCTGCAACGAGCATTTCACAGCTTCGACGGAGACACAGCCAAATTGGCATGTAAACTCCGAGACCAATATCTATGCACACAGCAGGACTCCCGAGGGCCGGCGTACTCGTATGCAGGTACCGAGAACGCGGAGCTGGATCAACTGTTCCAGTTACACGACCTGAAGGCAGCCCTAGCAAAAATGAGGCGAGGAACGGCGCCGGGAAGGATAAAATCACCGTGAAATTACTTGCCAATCTTCCTGACTCGGCCTACAGCATGCTCCTTGCCTACATCAATTCCATTTGGATCGGGAAAACAAGCCTACCAATTGAGTGGAAGACCGCCCTGGTCACCTTCATACCCAAAGCGGGCAAAGTTATTAACACGGACAACCTCCGCCCCATCTCCCTTACTTCTTGTGTGGGAAAATAATGGAGACGATGGTGCGCGACAGGTTGTATGCGTTCCTGGAGACCAAAAATGCATTTGCAGACACCATGTTCGGGTTCCGCCCACACCGGTCCGCGCAAGATGTCTTGCTTCAGCTCGACCATGAGATCCTCGATCCAGTCGAGTATCCCCTGAATGACAAAGTTGTGCTCACTTTGGATCTGAAGGGGGCCTTTGATAACCTGACCCACGAAATTATTCTAACACATCTCTCACAGGTAGATTGCGGCCAAAACACTTTCAACTATATTAAACAATTCCTCACTGACCGACAATCATACATTCGGATTCAGGACATTGAACACGGCCCTTACCGATTAGGCACGAGAGGGACTCCGCAGGGAGCGGTCCTCTCGCCCCTCCTATTCAATGTGGCAATGATGAGACTGCCCGCTCAGCTGGCGAAAGTCGAAGGCATACAGCATGCGCTGTACGCCGACGACATCACCATATGGGCGTCACACGGCTCGACAGGAGATATGGAGGCAAGCCTGCAGCAAGCGGCGGACATCGTGGATGACTATGCCCGTCGCTGCGGCCTTCAGTGCTCCCCGTCCAAATCGGAATTCGTGCACATACGCCCCTCACCAAAGTGCACCACAAAAATCGACCTCTCCCTTCACAGCGGACCAATACCCGAACGCGATGAGATTAGAGTACTGGGGCTTTTTATACACAAAAATCGCAGAGCAGACACAACATTGGCCAAATTGCGTAAGGTGGGGGACCAGGTGGGCCGGATGGTCCGCCGGGTTTCCAACAAGCGCGGGGGGTTACGATGCAAAGATGCCTTGCGGCTGGCACATGCATTCGTAACCAGCCGAGTCCTGTACTCGGCTCCATACCTCCACCTACGCAAATCCGACGAGAATGCACTCGAAGTCATTCTCCGCAAAATCTACAAGCACGCCCTCGACCTTCCTGTCAGCACCTCTAACCAGTGCCTTTTGGGCTTGGGAATGGTGAACACCTTCAAGGAGCTGAGAGAGGCGCACTTGACAAACCAATATACTAGACTCTCTAAAACACCGTCGGGTCGCCGCCTCCTTGCCCGGCTACACATCAATCATTCAATACACCCGGAAGAGCGCGTACGGATTCCAGAAGTTTGGCGATACTCCTTGCACGTGCGCCCTCTTCCGGCTAACATGACCCGAGACGACTACAGTGGCCGTCGCCTCGCGCGGGCGGAAGCCTTGGCTCGACACTACGGCCACAAATTCGGAGTATTCTACGTGGACGCCTCTGGCCCGCACCACGGTGGTTGGTACACGGCTGCGGTTGTCCACCAAAACACCGTTGTAAACGGACTCACATTCCGTGCACATAACATTACGCACGCGGAGGAGATCGCCATCGCACTAGCCGCCGCAGATCAGGACTCGAGGGTCATCATCACCGACTCAAGGGGTGCCTGTCGCAATATTGAACAGGGATACATTCCGTACCGTGCTTACAAAATTTTGCAGAACAGCAGCTACCTAGGTGCCCCCGCGCACCGAACGATTATATGGGCTCCGGCTCACACGGGCCTCGATGGTAATGAGACGGCCGATGCCGCCGCCCGCGCGCTCACTCTCCGGGCACCATCCTCGTCCCCTACCGATCCGGAACTCGAACCCAATCCCGCCTACACCTTTAAGGAGGTCACACAATTTTACCAATCCGGCCATAACATCTATCCGAAACCCTGTAAGGGCCTCACGAAGGCGGAGGAGCGAATCCTCCTTCGCCTTTATACTAAAACTCTATTGTGCCCGGCAATCATGAAACACTTTGACCCCGCTTGCACGGGGAAGTGCCCGCATTGTGAGGAAAATTCCTCTGACATTTTCCACATGGTGTGGGCATGCCAAAAAAACCCCAAACCTTACCCCACTACCCAACCCTTCGCGGGAGGACTGGGAGGCAGCCCTGCTCGGCTGCTCTGACCTGACGGCCCAACGGGCCCTGGTCGAGCGTGCCCGGGCCGCGGCCAACGCCAATGGGCTCCCATAAGAGGGAGCTCACCTAGTCAGTGTTGCCATCGCTGAACGTCAGACATCCGCTAAAAAGAAATGAGAAATCCGCCAGATTCCGCTAGATTCTCAAACATATCCGCTAAGTTTCCCGCTAGGGCCTATTTTATTCAAAAAACACTGCAATTTCGTATGATATATACCTTTATCATTCTCAAAAGCTCCCCAAAACTTCGAGAGCTGAAATAACATATTGCCGCGAATAGTCGTTCAAGGAGTCTAACTAGAACACTTGAGGCTTCAGTGCTGCGGTCGTCGTCATTGGTGAACCTCATCACAGATGAGACTAAAAGTTATAAATGTTCACACTGATAAAAAAAACTCACAGGTCAACGAAAAACACATCGAGGTCTTCGTCGCCGCTGTTGTCGTCTGCCACCATCTCCACAGGACCGCTGGTACTTGTTGAGGGACCAGACAGGTGACTTGGTTGCACATACGTTGCAGATGTCCCGATTGCACTAACAACTGCCGCGGGAAGTTCGTAATCAAAACAACTTTTCTGGTGTCGCTTCAGCCCCGCTCTTACGACGAGGATGGCATTTGTTGTTTCAGGCTTCAGCTTGTTCCTCAGCTTGGATTTTACTATGTTGAGCTGACTAAATGTCCTCTCTACTTCGGCATTTGAATACGGCAGCACGAGCATCGACATGGCAAATCCGGCCAGCTCGGCGAACGGGTTTTCGCCGAAGGCGTCCTTATAGGAGTGAACTTCACACCAGAACGACTGCGTGGACGATATTTGCTTCCAGTCCAGGAGGGTGATTTTGCCCCACTGGTTTTGAATTTTTTCGATCGTTCCAGGGGGCACTGTCATTGCTTCCAGCAGAGGAATCAATGGCTCCTTCACGACGCACAAAGCGTTTTCGACCGATAAGAGTGATGTTTTCTGGAGAACTGTGATGTTGTCGGGAAGTCGCTGTCTGATTTGATCTACTAGCGTGGTAATAAACCTTATGCAGCTTTCTCGCATCACAGCTTCATCTGCGACAGAGAACTCGTCGGTCTTCTGAGCTTTCATGTTGTCAACGTACGTCTCAAACAGGTAGCCCAGACATGGCTTGGGATTCAAGTGGTCCTCAAGTCTGCACGTCAAAACGTCAATCTGCTCTGTCGGAATTACGACTTTTTCAACCAAGCTTGAAAGCAAAGTCATGAGGTCTTTCAGCAGCTTTGTTTGATCCGCATTTTTCGCCTCGAATGCCTTGTTAACCTTCTGAACATCTGTCAGAATCGGTCTCAAAAAAAGCAAGTACCCCAGATTGATCTGGTTCTCGTACATACCATACAGCACCTCTGCCGCATAGCACTTTTCAGTGCGCCTTGCAATCTCGAAGTGCGCCTTCAATTCGGTCCACTGGTCTACGATCCTCGATACGGCTATTTCGAGGGATAGCCATCGCGTCCTGCACGCTTGCACAATCTTCAGTGGTTCATCGCCGTCATTCATCAGACCGTAGAGCTTCTTGTACGCCATTTTCCGGGCAGGGGATCTTGCGAACCAGTTGTACGTTTCGCTTATTAGGTATTCTAAGATTCTGGTATTCTAAGATTGGTGCATCGCAGCTCGTCCGTTGTTTATTACTTAGAAAGCGATCGCCGCTTTGAAACCTCACGGATTTGTTTGTCTGAGATAGGCGGAGCAAGTGAACAGGAGCCTCTGAAGTTAAACAATTTCCGCATTTTTAGAGAACACGGGAATGGTTTCTTGCAGGGCGATTTTTAATTGGTCCACTGCGTGAGGTATCCGACAGAAATCCGCTATGTACAAAAATGGCCCGTCAGAAAATCCGCTAGCCGCTAGACTGATTTTTTTCCCGTCGAAATAAAATAAAATCCGCCAGATTTAGCGGGAAATCCGCTAAATTGGCACCACTGCACCTAGTGTTTGTACGGGGCGGCCCTTTAAGGACCGTTCCCACCCTCCCTGTAAATAACATCTGTAAATAAATGTTTTTCATCATCATCATCCACTACAATACCAAGAGAGTTCTTGACAAAAATAATACATCCGGCTGATGCTCCCACTGCATAGCTCACACACGCATTGTACCGCAATGAAAATTCTGTTACCAAGCTATCAGTCGCGTCCTCAGTACTAACTTTAGTCTCCTGGACCGCGAGCAAGTCAAGGTCTTTTTCTTGCATCAAGCGTTTCAACTGGTACTGTTTGCGACGCGTTCCTAGACCACGTACATTCAGCGTACCAATGCGTAAAGGTGTAGTCATGCTAGCCATGTTGATGACAAAGATGAAAACTACAATGCTGCGCTTACCGTGTCTCGTATACCGTGCAGTGGGAAAACCGGGGTCTTACGCGTCTAGATCGTGTCCCCGAACCGGCGACGATGACGCCGACCGGGTTTCGAGGGCATATTTTTTACTCTTAGCGCCCGTGACGCGATGCCACAGACGCTCCGGGCGTTTCAGGTTGCGTTCCGTGCTCTCCACTCGGTAACGCTTGCCGCGTCCCGTGGTCGCTTCCGGAGACTTTGTGCCGGCTTCTGGCGTAGCGACCTCGCCACTGGTAGCCATATCTTCCTCCATCGATTCTTGAATGTCCTGCTGGCCGCCTGTTGCGGCCAACTCCTCGGATTCTTTCGTTGAGTCTTTGCCATCTTGCGTTGTCGCGTCGGCTGTCTCTTCTCCAGTTGCCTGAACCGCGGCGTCGGGTCCCACGGCGTTGCTGCCAGGGGCCAACTTCTCAGCCTCTTTGGCGTCCATTAGATTATCTTGGGCGTCGTCTGTTGGCAGCATGGTCTTCGTAACTCTGGCATAACTCCTGACGCAATCTTGACTTTCATGACCAAACGCTCGGCATACACCACAGCGGGGAGTCTGGCAGTCTCGTCGTATATGTCCTTGGATGTGACACCTTAGGCAAAGCGGTGCCCGACCCGGGGCCACAAGAAGGACAATGCCCCCTCCAATCTTAAAAAGGTGCGGTAAGTCTTCGAGCACCACGCCTTCCTTCAGTTTCAGTCGCACCACCCTCGTCGTCGATATCGCGTGTTCAAAGCCCGCGACGGTCCAGTTGTCGTTGGAAACCTCCAGAACTTCACCAAACTCACCTAACGCTTGTCGAATGCTCTCATTTGAGACCGCAAAGTCAACCCAGTGGATTTTCACGGTTACATCATGTTGGATAGGGTCGATGATAGCACAGAAGCCACCCTTGACTCGGAGTGCACCTGTTTTGAGTAATGCTTCTTTGTCATCCTTGCTTCGCATCTTCGCCAGCCAGATGTGATTCATCTGGAAGGCTTCAATGCCAATGATCGCATTGATGAGTCCCACTTCTTCCAACGGGGCCCGAAAGTCTTCCAACCAGTATGGTCTTTTTTCCAAATCCCCGTGCAGAAACACACACTCTTCCATACTGTCACCCGACGGCAATGTAGGCAACAAAAACCGGTAATCCGATGGTGCAGAAGGGAACCTAACACCGCGGCCAGCAGCGGCCGCCGAAGCACCTCGCACGGAGCGAGCCATCACACGTCCGTCTCCCACCGAAGCCGAACGCGAGTTCACTATCTTTTTACGCTCAGCCACTGAGCTACCACAGCGGCCTTCTCTCCATCCACTTTTTTGGGTTTATATGTGAATTTAGAAGTAGGAGTGACAGTCAGCGCCATTTATAAGACAAGCGACGAGTCTGAAAACACTATTTTATGCGCATATTTGGCGTCACGTAGCACGTGAACATATTATGAGCGGTCAAGACTCCGCCCAAGGTGGTTTACCGAAGAAATAACAACCTGAGAGACTTACTGGTCAGGGCGAAAACACACAAATCCGACCACCATCAGGGCTGTAGACCGTGCGGGAAACCTCGCTGCAGGGTGTGCACACACATGGTGACCACGGATACGGCTGAAGCCTCCTGTTCAGACTATGTGTACAAAATTAAAGACGACCTTAACTGTGACTCAGCCAATGTGGTATACAAAATTCGCTGTGAGGTGTGCAAACAGGAATATATTGGACACACAGAAACCGCGTTCCGTTTTCGTTTCAACAACCACAGGGCACACGTTAAAGGGCCTCCCCAATTTGCCGTTCTCCAAACATATCAATCTTCCTGGTCACTCTTTCGAACGCGTAAGTGTCATACTCCTACAATCCGGCTTCCAGAACACACGGGAGCGCGAACAGCGGGAGTCATACTTTATAAAGAAATTCAGATCACTTACCCACGGAATCAACGAGAGCCCTGGGCGACTGACGTGTCTCCGCGACGTTTCGTGAAACACAGAAATTGAATTACTCAATTAATTTATTTATACATACGTGAAGTCGCACACGCAAGTTGGTCAATATAGAGAAACTAAACGAATTCGATGCTACGTGAACCAAACGGCGTGTGTTAGTATTATTAGACTTTATTTTCATTTCTGAGTACTTTTTAGTATTATTTATTTTTATACATTTTTGTTTACGTTTTTGTTTGTTCATCCTTTACAAGAATACCCATTCATTTATTTTCAGTATGACTGGTTGTATATTTCTGCAAGAGAGGGCAGGTCCCAGTCCCCACCACGACCAACCAGGACCCAGTCCCCACCACGACATGGCGAACGACCCGGGCGACATAGCCAGTGTCGGCCGCCGGAGCCGATTTCGACAAACTTCCAGCATGGTCGGGGCAGACCACGACGATGCAGCCAACCCCGCCCACTTGAAGCAATGTCAACTGCTGCAGCTAACCTTACCCACATGAACATTGTCGTGTGGCCCATCGACAATGCTTGCAGTCATGGCCGAGTGTGACGATGAAGACTGAAACTGGCACTCTGGCACTGACGCGCATGCTACTGAGCGAGGAAGAAGAAGCAGAATAAGAACAGCTGGCATTCCATTCATTCTGACTAGGGTGTCTTTACTTTTTTCATTCTTTATTCTGGTGGGTGGTTTCGATATTTAAAAAAAAAACTTATTTAATTAAGTCATCGATTCTTGGCCAATCCCCCTGAGTGGGTACGAGCCATGTCTGTGGATTCATCATCATCATCATCATCACAGCTGGCCCAGGATCGGGTGTTGTCTCTTGTTCTCTGTCTAGTACATTACAATATATATATATATATATATATATATATATATATATATATATATATATATATATATATATTGTAATGAATTAATGAATCTGAATAACGGACGCTCTGCTGGCAACGAAGAAGACGATGATGATCGGTGGCTGCAATAGTAGCACGCCGCTCGCCATTAGCCAGACCTGCCTGATAAAGGACATTTTGCCAAGCTACGTCTGAACCTTTCTCGACGTACAACACCTCTATTTTAAGTGGTGGAGGAGCCGGGGTTCCCATCAACCTGGAACTTCGCAATCGGACGCTACCCTCACCGTTCACCATGACTGCTCCTGGCCCTTCTCAAGCTGCCTTACCAACGACAGTCTACTGTACTGGCGCGCCTCAGCAACGCGACCCACCAATTTTTCGCGGCAACGATGAACAAGACGTCGAGGAGTGGCTCGTCGAGTACGAAATTGTAAGCGCTTCCAACAAGTGGAACGCCTGCGACCAGCTCACAAACGTGCGCTTTTACCTCGCTGATGTGGCCAGCCTCTGGTTCAAGAACCATGAAGGCGAAATTACCAACTGGTCCACCTTCAAGACCACCATCTCCGCGGTCTTCGGCCGTCCCGCCGTGCGCCGGCTTCGCGCGGAACAGCGTCTCCGTAGTCGAGTCCAGCGCAGGGACGAGACCTTTACGAGTTACATTGAAGATGTCTTGTCCCTTTGCAAGCGCGTCGATGAATCTCTAACCGAACGCGACAAAATCAAGCACATCATCAAAGGAGTTGACGACGACAACTTCTAGATGCTCGTCGCTAGGAATCCACAGACCGTCACCGATGTTGTCCAGCTCTGTCAGGAGTACGACGAGTTGCGTAAGCAGCGTGTCTCGACCCGCAGGGCCGCAGAAGATACGGCTGAAGTTTCCGCCCTCGTACACGACGTCGCTTCTGATCACACCGTCTTACTGCCCCAAATTAAACAATTCATTCGTGATGAAGTTGCGCGTCAGCTTTCTCTTGTGGCCGAAGCAACCGCGCCAGTGACCTTGTTAGACCCACGTCTACGCCAGGTAATTGAGACACAGGTCACGCAGGCACTGCCTCCATCGCCACCTGTCCCTACGCCGCTGACTTACGCTGCCGTCGTTGCTAGACCCCCAGCCCCACCTGTCTCTGGCGCCTACTGGGGCACCGGGTCCTCCTACCCTACGACGCTGCCTACATACACGGCACCCCATCCCGTTTCGCCCCCTGCACCTTCTGTCGTTAACCCATGGCGCACCTTGGATAATCGACCCATCTATTTCGCATGCGGTTTCGTGGGACTTATAGCACGCTACTGTCGCCGTCGCAACTTCCAGCCTCCAGACCATGGGAATTCTGCAAATTACCAGGCTGCCCAGAATCCCCAGCGACCATCTTCTCCTATCACCGACTCATTGTCCCCACGACGCCCCGTCGATTCTCGCCGGTCATTACCACCCCGTCGCCGATCTGTCTCCCCGATGCTTCGGCACACGAGCCCCGCTCGAGAGGAAAACTGACAGCCGCAGTTCCGGAGGCAAGAACTGCGTCGTCGTCGAACTTTCTAAGACCTCCTTTGTCCGACCAACGAAATTAATGTGCTTGTAGAAGGTGTTGCTGTACGTGCACTTGTCGACACAGGCGCCGTCGTTTCTGTAATTAGTGAAAAACTGTGTCGCGATTTGAGAAAAGTTACAACGCCGCTTACGAATCTCGCTCTGCGTACAGCCACCTCCCATTTCATCGCGCCGACAGCTCAGTGCACAGCACGCGTTCTTATTCAAGATGTTTGGTACGCCGTCAACTGTGTTGTTCTCCCACGTTCATCTTACGACGTCATACTAGGATGGGATTTCCTTTCTACCCATCAGGCCCTCGTCGACTGCGCTCGTGCTGAACTCACGTTGACGAATCCGTGCCTTGATATCGACCACCACAGTCCCTCGAAAGTGTTTGCCGCAGCTGACTTCCGCATCGCGCCGTTGTCCGCCGTCCTACCTAGTGCCTGTGTTTTCCCCTGCTGCCACTAACTCGACGCTCCTGTTCCAACCAACTATAGCTAGTGTGCAACACCGAACCATTGTCCTCCCGTTTGCCGTCATCAACTTTTCCAATGGTTCGGTGGTACTTTATGCGTGCAACGTTTCTGCTTGTCCGTACATCCTGCTACGCGGTGAGTGTCTGGGAAGCCTCGAGACCTTAAATTGTATTTTCGAAGTACCGATCTATCCAGACAAGCTATTTTTACCAACGTGTATCATTACACCCGCAACTGACGCTAATAAACCTATGGATGTATTCCGCAAGTCCATCGATTGTAACCTCACGCCTGGGCAGCAGAAACAGCTGATCAAGCTCCTACAGCGTTTTCGAGCCTCGTTTGACCACAATCAGCCTTCCTTAGGTCGAGCGTCATCTGTTGTTCACCGTATAGATACCGGTCAAGAGACGCCATTTCGGCAGCGTCCATATCGTGTGTCAACTACCCAACGCCGTGCCATCAATGAACAGGTTGACGACATGCTGACACGTGGCATAATCGAACCGTCAAGCAGTCCCTGGGCCTCTCCAGTGTTGGTGAAGAAGAAGGACGGATCCATCAGGTTTTGCGTAGACTACCGGCGTCTCAACCGAATCACGCAAAAGGATGTCTATCCGCTGCCACGCATTGACGATACCTTGGACTGCCTACAGGGAGCCGAATTTTTCTCTTCTTTAGATCTGCGCTCTGGATACTGGCAGGTACCCATGGCAGAGGCCGATCATGAAAAAAGTGCTTTCATCACGCCCGACGGGCTTTACGAATTCACAGTCATGCCCTTCGGCCTCTGCAACGCGCCAGCTACTTTCGAGCGGATGATGGACTCTATCCTTCGAGGCCTCAAATGGAACGTTTGCCTTTGTTATTTAGATGATATTGTCGTCTTTTCAACTGATTTCGCAACCCATTTAACCCGCCTCGCGAAAGTCCTCGCGTGTATTTCTGCCGCGGGGCTGCAACTGAATCTGAAGAAGTGCAATTTCACCGCTCGAAAGCTTACGATCTTTGGCCACGTAGTTTCAAAAGACGGCATTCTTCCTGACCCTGCCCAACATACAGCCGTTTCAGCGTTTCCCAAACCGACCACCATGAAAGAGCTCCGAAGCTTCATAAGCCTTTGCTCTTACTTCCGGCGCTTCGTCCGCAATTTCGCGACGATCATCGCTCCTTTGACCAAGCTCCTCGCCGGCTCTGCAGACCTTTCAGCCTGGTCTGCCACCTGTGACGACTCTTTCAATGAACTGCGCCGCCTCCTCACGTCGCCGCCTATTCTACGACACTACGACCCATCGGCACCCACAGAGATCCACACTGACGCTAGTGGTGTCGGGCTAGGCGCCATTCTTGCACCGAAGAAAGACGGCTTCCAAGAGTACGTGGTTGCCTACGCAGGCCGAACTCTTAGCAAAGCCGAAAGCAACTAATCTGTCACTGAAAAGAAATGCCTCGACATTATTTGGGCGATAGATAATTTTCAACCTTACGTGTACGGGCGCCCTTTTGACGTCGTGACTGACCACCACGCCCTCTGCTAGTTGTCGTCACTGAAGGATCCAAGCGGTCGCCTCGCCCGATGGGCATTACGCCTCCAAGAATATAATATTCGCGTGGTCTATCGCTCCGGCCGGAAACATTCGGACGCAGACGCCCTATCCCGTTCGCCTCTACCCCCTGACCCGGACTGCTGCGAAAGTCTAACCTGTGATGCCACTGCCGTCAGCATCGCCGACATGCCATCTGAGCAACGCAAGGACCCTTGGGTTGCTTCGATTCTAGACATCCTGGCTGGGCGGACGGCTTACCCCCCCTTCTCGCACGTTGCGTCGGCAAGTCGAGCACTTGGCTACTCGCAACGACGTTCTGTACCGACGCAACTACGCACCCGGTGGACGTCAGTGGCTACTCGTGATTCCACGTCATCTGCGATCCGAAATTTGTTCCACGTTTCATGACGACCCCCAATGTGGCCACGCAGGTTTCCTGAAGACTTATTCTCGCATACGTCTCCGATATTACTGGCGTGGCATGTACCGTTTTATACGACAATACGTTCGGGCCTGCTCGACGTGCCAGAGACGAAAAACTCCCTTGTCACGCCAGCGGTACCTTGCTACCCTTACCATGCCCATCCCGACCATTCGACCGCGTCGGCATCGATATCTATGGTCCCCTTCCCAACACTGCTGACGGTAACCGCTGGATCATAGTTGCCGTCGACCATCTCACGCGGTATGCCGAAACTTCATCCCTTCTCTCGTCTACAGCAAAAGACGTTGCGACTTTCGTTCTTCACAACATCGTATTACGTCATGGAGCACCTCGGGAGTTACTGAGCGATCGTGGTCGCGTATTCTTGTCAGACGTCATCACAGCATTGCTGCGTGAGTGCCACGTCGTTCACCGCACTACAAGCGCCTATCATCCCCAGACCAATGGAATGACATAGCGCTTCAACCGCACCCTTGGTGACATGCTGTCTATGTATATCTCGTCAGACCACTCCAATCGGGACCGAGTGCTCCCGTTTATTACGTTCGCTTATAATACCGCCATTCAAAGCACTACTGGGTTCTCTCCTTTTTTTCCTCCTTTACGGACACTAACCTTCTTGCACTATGGACACCGTTCTTTCGTACAAACCTGACTCCTCAGAGACCACGACTTTGTCTCAAGCCGCTACATACGATGAAGAATGCCGCCAACTGGCAAGATCATTCACAACCCAAGACCAAGGACGCCAAAAGCACCACCATGACGCATCAAATAACACTTCTTCCTACGATCCAGGTTCACTCGTCTGGCTGCATGTCTCTTCTGCTACACCTGGCCTTTCTACCAAGTTGGTCCCCAAGTATCACGGCCCGTATCGCGTGCTACAAAAAACGTCACCGGTGAATTACCTCATCGAGCCACTGGCACCATCTTCTGACCAACGTCGTCGTGGCCAGGAAATTGTCCACGTCTCGAGACTTAAGCCCTGCTACGACCCTCCCGTGTTTACTTGTCCATAGGTCGCCAGGATGGCTCCTTATTTCGCGGGGAGTAATTGTAATGAATAATGAATCTGAATAACGGATGCTCTGCTGGCAATGAAGAAGACGATGATGATCGGTGGCTGCAGTAGTAGCTCGCGCACGCCGCTCGCCATTAGCCAGACCTGCCTGATAAAGGACATTTTGCCAAGCTATGTCTGAAGCTTTCTCGACATACAACACCTCTATTTTAATATATATATATATATATATATATATATATATATATATATATATATATATATATATATCTATAGTTAGATCTCATTATTATTTTGTCAAAACACGGAAAAAGGAGCCCTTAGGTATACACTTCTTTCCCTTATATATATATAACATAACTTTCCCTATACTTTTTTTGGCATTATCTTCTGTTAAATCTCAATAATATTGGGTCAAAACACGGAAAAACAAGCCGTTAGGTGTACACTTCTTTCTCTTATTCAATAACCAGTCTCGTACTGGCAAACTTGGTGCCTTTAGGTTGTATTCGAGGGACTATGGGTCACCTGCAAGCTAGTAATAACTTCACGTGCTACGTGACGCCAAACAGGCTCATAAAGAGTGTGTCGCACTCACCGCTATGGCCACTGGTGGCGCTAACTGACACTCCCATTGAGAAAGTAATCACGGAGGATAATAAGACAGTGTGGACATACACGAATCTAATTAGACTCTTCTAGCTAGAGCTTGCTAAGACGCATGACAAGTCACCCCGGAAAAGAAGACACAAACCCAAAAGTTGGTGGGATGAGGAAGTTAAAAGATTGATTGATTTGTGGGGTTTAACGTCCCAAAACCACCATATGATTATGAGAGACGCCTTAGTGGAGGGCTCCGGAAATTTTGACCACCTGGGGTTCTTTAACGTGCACCCAAATCTGTGTACATGGGCCTACAGCATTTCCGCCTCCATCGGAAATGCAGCCGCCGCAGCCCGGATTTGAACCCGCGACCTGCGGGTCAGCAGCCGAGTACCTTAGCCACTAGGCCACCGCGGCGGGGCAAGGAAGTCAAGAGAGCCATAGCAAAACGTCAGGAAGCCTCTAGGGAACACAGACATGTTAAGCAGCGGGGTGAACCGACAGGTGATGTTGAAAGAAAATGGGAAACCTTTCCAAGCTGTAGAAGGGATGCATCCCTTCTGATCAATGAAAAGATTAGAAGAAAGGAAGCTCAGTGGCTGGCAGAAGTGTATAAAAAAGATAGAAAGGCAGCTGCAAAATTTTGAAACCATCTAAGCTCCTTAAGAAATGAGACGAGCCTAGAGCAGAGTTTTATAACTACAGCCCAAGGTGCTAGGCTAGAAGGGGACGAAGCTATTGAATATATAAGAACGAGGGTGACAGAAAATTTTCAACAGAGAAGTACTTTATGCACCACAATAGACAAGGACGAATCAAGTGGTGCAATGGCTCCATTTTCACGAGAGTCGAAAAGGCTGAGAAAAGGGTTCCTAGTGGTACATCAACAGGCCCAGATGGCATTCCAATTATGCTGATAAAGACATTAGGTCCGAAGTCTAAGCAGGCTTTGAGAGAGGCAGTGAGCAAAATAATAATCGATGGTGAAGTCCCCGATGGATGGAAACTTAGCAGGATGAGCATGATCTATAAAGGAAAGGTGGACAAAGCTGACAAAAACAACTACCGTCCTATAACAGTGACATCAGTGGTCTACAGGCTGGCGATGCAGATTATAAAGAAAAGACTGCAGACATGGATAGAGGATGAGGGGGTGCTGGGGGAACTGCAAAATGGGTTTCGGAAACACAGGAGGTTGGAAGACAATCTGTTCTCACTGACGCAGTGCATCGAAATAGCAGAAAAGGAACACAGGCCCCTGTGGCTAGCATTTTTGGATATCAAGGGAGCGTACGATAGCGTGGTTCAAGATTAATTGTGGGGAATACTGGACACACTAGGCGTGGAACATGTAGTCACTAATCTTTTAAAGGGTATCTATAAAGGTAACAAGGTAGTTATAAAGTGGAAAAAACAGGTATCCAAGCCTGCAGATGTAAAACGGGGGCTTAGGCAGGGGTGCCCCTTTCACCCTTATTATTCATGATGTACCTAGAAGGATTAGAGGCAAAATTAGAGGGAAGTGGACTGGGCTTCAACCTCTCTTTAGTCAAACAAGGAAAACTTATTGATCAGGCACTACCAGCATTAATGTACGCAGATGATATAGTGCTAACGGCCAACAACAAAGAAGATTTGCAGAGATTGATGGACATCTGCGGTAATGAGGGAGATAGGTTAGATTTTAGATTCAGTAAGGAAAAATCAGCAGTCAAGATTTTCAATGACAACGAAGGTAGTGAGCTTAGAATACGGGAGGTCACGCTAGAGATAATAGATAAATACAAATATCTGGGCGTACGGATAAGCAATGGGACCGAGTACCTGAGGGAACACGAAATATACGTGATGACTAAAGCTAACAGGAATGCAGCAGTGATGAAAAATAGGGCTCTGTGAAATTACAATAGGTATGATGTTGTGAGAGGAATATGGAAAGGGGTTATGGTTCCTGGGCTGACGTTCGGCAATGTGGTCTTGTGCATGAGATCAGAAGTTCAAGCAAGATTAGAAATTAAGCAACTTGGAATAGGTAGGCTTGCTTTAGGAGCTCACGGGGATACACCAAATCAGGGAGTACAAGGTGATATGGGATGGACATCATTTGAGGGCAGGGAAGCTAGTAGCAAGATAAAATTTGAGAAGCGATTGAGAGAAATGGAGGAGGAGCGTTGGGCTAGGAAGGTTTTCAGCTACTTGTACATGAAGAATGTCGATACAAAATGGAGGAAGCGAACCAGGAAGTTGACTGGTAAATACTTAGAAAACAGCAGGTGACCAAACCAAAAAGAACTATCGGTTAAGAATAAAGTGAAGGAAACGGAGACTGACATGTGAAGAATGGGCATGATTAAGAAGTCCGCACTAGAAATCTATCGAACTTTTAAGCACGAAATTGCCAAGGAAAGGATCTATGATAATACTCGGGGTAGTTCTCTACTGTTTGAGGCCAGGACGGGAGTACTGCGAACCAAGACATATCGGGCCAAATACGAAGGGGTAGACACAGTATGCAGTGCGTGTGGAGAGGAAGGAGAAACTGCCGAACACTTGATAATGTTCTGTAAAGGGCTTCACCCTAAGTCAGGATGATGGCGCAGAGTTTTTCTAAGCACTGGGGTTTAGGGACCGGGAGGGCAAAATAGACTTTAAGCGGGTAGACTTAACTAGAAGGAGGTTTTGGGAGTGGTGGCTAAAGTCAAGGCACGAGTGAAAATTAAACTCTTCACTGCAAAATACGAATCCTCAAACTCACTTTTTAAGAAAAAAATATAGTTTTTGGTTCATTAAGTATTACGGCTTGGTGGCGCCAGCCACCGCCCGATCTAAAGGGTTCAGCCATATCCATCCATCCATCCATCCATCCATGGTGCAAAGTCGTGCAAGTCGCGCAAGGTCGTGCAAGTCGGCAGGTCGCAACGTTTCTAGACTAGGTAAGTTGCAAAAGTCCCCACGTCAGACTACTCTGCACACGGCGCCGGGAGAGCTTCTGGTTTGGTGGCACTGGCGGCGCAATCAGCTTCCACTGGCAGACAAAACGCGTAGTCGTCGTGGCAAGACGCCGTGGTGGCCGTTCGGAAAGAGCTTTGCCAATAGTATATTATCGAGATTTGTTGTGCTGCCGCAGAAACTTAATACTGCGTAATAATTAGCAGTGTCAGGCAAGAATAGTATAATTATGGCTTTCTGAACAGCCCACAATAAACAATGCTTGATATTGATACGTGTATGAAACTGTCACCCCGACACAGCTGAATTGGCACCCAAATGAAGAAGACAACAACGTGGTTGTAGTGGGTGGGACTCTCCAGTATCTCCCGTTGGCCTGCATGACTGTGCGCTCTTTCAGCCGTTAGCAAGACCAGCTCTCGGAGAATAAATCTTCCCCGTAACATCTTTTGGTGGAGGTGCGGGTTCTTCACACAACCCGGCTCTGGAACTCCGCAGTGGACGCCAGCTTTCTCCAGCCGCGATGCCTGAAACTGGCACTCAGGCCTCGCCATCCGCGCCGGCTCCATCACCTGTGATTCCCCCCCATCTTCTCGACCCTGGCACATTTTCCGGCACGGACAGCACGGACGTCGAAGAATGGCTCGCATTATTCGAGCGCGTCAGCAAGCACTACAGGTGGGACGAAACGCTTATGCTGGCAAATATTCTGTTCTACCTAAGGGGTACGGCACGCGCCTGGTATGAGACGCATGAAGAAGAATTAACCAGCTGGGACACATGCAAGCAAAAGCTTCGCGATTTGTTCGGTCGGTCAGTTGCTCGTCAGATGGCAGCCAGGCAGGACCTCGCGTCGCGTGTTCAATCATCGACGGAGTCGTACGTCACGTACATCCAAGACGTACTGGCACTGTGCCGGAAGACGGACAAAAACATGTCCGAGGCGGACAAGATCAGCAACGTGTTGAAAGGCATTGCTGATGATGCTTTCAACATACTAATGTGCAAGAACTGCACCACTGTCGACTCCATCATCTCCGAATGCCGACGATTTGAACAAGCAAAAAGCAGGCGAATCACTCACCACATCGCGATACTACCAAACACTGCTGCGACTTCGTCTTGCGAGGATTCTGCAGCGCCCCGTTCACTTGCGCCTCCTGCCAATATCGCAAGGATTGTTCGCCAGGAGCTGGAAGCCATGGCACCCGCTTCCTATCAGCCCCCTGCGCAAGACCACTGGGCAACAGTCTCGCTCATTCAAGCCGTCGTACGCCAGGAGTTTGCTAACCTGGGCGTCCAGGTTCCCCAGCCGCAGCCCATGAGCACTCCTGTCCACAACGCTGACCACCACTCTGCCCCACTTGTCGCTGCGGCAGCTTCGACTCCTCGGTTTCCACCACGCTACCGAAATCCATCTGAGTGGCGTACGCACGATGATCGACCCATCTGTTTTTCTTGCTCTCGAGTTGGGCACATCTCCCGCCATTGTCGCAACAGGGGGTATTTCCGGCCAAGCTTTCGTAATGTCGACCGCCGTCAGGACCGTGGACAATATTCGCAACCCGGTTTTTTCGGATGACCATATTCAGGACTCTTCAGCTCGCCGTTCATCTCCACGCTCCGAACCGTCCTACGCTGACGTCGTCGCCCAAAGAAACTGGTCAAGCCGCTCGCCGTCACCTCAGGGTCGGCCGTCACGCTCCCCTCAACGCCGCCGCTCTCCGTCACCGGCTTATTCTGGCCATTCCCCGGGAAACTGACGAGTGCAGCTCCTGGAGGTGGCGCTGCGTTGACGACTCGGAACGAAAACCCTCAACCGGCTACAATTTCAAGACGCAATTTACTTCGGGTGTTCGTTGATGGCCACGCCGTTACTGCTCTAATTGACACTGGTGCCCAAGTATCTGTTATGAGTTCTACACTTCGATCTCGCCTGAAAAAAGTTCTCACACCAGCTATGTTCTCTACTGTTCGAGTTGCTAACGGAAGTCGAACATCGGTACTTGGTATGTGCACTGCCCGCGTTACTGTTGCTGGCCACCACACTTCCGTTCTTTTCGCAGTCCTCGATGCTTGCCCACACGACGTCATCTTTGGAATTGACTTCTTAACCACCCACTCCGCCCTCATCGATTGTTTCTACCGGTATCTTACGGCTCGAATTGCCTTTGCGCTCCGATTTCACTCCTCCAAGTCGCACTCGGCTACGATCCGTGGAGTCTCTACGGCTACCGCCCCAGGCTGCTATGTACGTTCCTCTGTCGCCCTTCCCGTCCGTTCCTGATGGAGACTATCTGGTAGCTCCCCTCATTGATTTGACCCTTACGCACCACATCGCACTACCACATACTATAGTGATTGTTGCTAACAACACGGTGCTACTTCCAGTTCTGAACTTCTCTACGTCGACCCAAGTTCTTCCCCAAGGCATCACTTTAGCCGATCTTTCCACCCTTGATGACTGTTCGATTTGTTCTTTTACACCTGACACTAAGACCATGGCGAAACCTGTCATCACGTCGCAAAATAAGGCATTCCTCGACAAAATGATATCCAGCGACCTCTTACCTTCCCAAATTGCGGCGCTCCGGGGTGTTCTGTTTTCTTACCTGGATATCTTTGACGTCGACGACCGTCCCCTCGGCCGCACAAGTGCCGTAACCCACCGCATCGACACCGGCGACGCCAGTCCACTCCACAAACGCCCTTATCGCGTGTCACATGCTGAGCGCCAAGTTATACAGACGGAGGTCGAGAAAATGTTGAGTAAAGACGTCATTGAGCCTTCATCGAGTCCTTGGGCCTCCCCTGTGGTCTTAGTTAAAAAAAAGGACAACACCTGGCGCTTTTGCGTCGACTATCGCCACCTGAATCGGATCACCAAGAAGGACGTTTATCCTTTACCCCGAATCGATGATGCGCTCGACTGCCTCCACGGCGCCAACTATTTCTCGACCCTTGACCTTCGATCCGGATACTGGCAAATTTCGGTCGACGACCACGACCGCGAGAAGACAGCATTCATCACACCCAACGGCCTTTACCAATTCAAGGTCATGCCTTTTGGGTTGTGCAATGCCCCGGCTACGTTTGAACGTATGATGGACTCTCTTCTTCGCGGTTTCAAATGGTCGACCTGCCTTTGCTATCTGGATGATGTAATAGTTTTCTCGACCTCCTTCGAAAGCCACCTGTCTCGTCTCTCGGCAATTCTTGACGTTTTTCGTTGCGCTGGTCTCCAACTGAATTCGTCGAAATGTTCATTTGGACGTCGGCAGATTAAACTACTCGGCCACCTTGTTGACGCCACTGGTGTTCAACCCGACCCTGACAAAGTCCGTGCAGTCCGAGAATTCCCGGTTCCGCGTTCCACACAAGAAGTTCGCAGTTTTATTGGGCTCTGCTCATACTTCCGCCGCTTTGTCTTCAACTTCGCGGATATTGCTAGGCCCCTCACGGATCTCCTCAAAAAGAATGTGGCCTTCTCTTGGGGAAGGGACCAAGAACATTCCTTCGCGTCGCTAATTACCGCCCTCACCTCACCACCTGTGTTGGCTCATTTTGATCCAACGGCTCGAACAGAGCTTCGCACCGATGCAAGCGGCCATGGCATTGGTGCTATACTCGCTCAGATACAGAATGGCACCAACCGTGTGATAGCCTACGCTAGCCGCCTTTTGTCGCAAGCGGAACAAAATTATTCTATAACTGAGCGGGAATGCTTAGCCCTCGTTTGGGCTATCGCGAAATTCCGTCCGTACTTATACGGACGTCCGTTCGCAGTCATCACGGACCATCATGCGCTTTGCTGGCTGTCGACGGTTAAGGACCCTACAGGGAGACTCGGCCGATGGGCTCTTCGATTACAGGAGTACACTTTCTCGGTTGTTTATAAATGTGGAAAGCTGCACAGCGATGCTGACTGCTTATCCCGGCACCCCGTTGATCCACCTAGCTCCACTGATTTGGAATCCGATGCCTGCGTTTTAGCCATCACTGACTTTTTGAACGTGGCTGACGAACAGCGCCGAGATCCATCGTTGCTCACCATCATTGACCGCCTTCAATCGCGTTATGCTGACCCTTCTCTCAGCAGATACCTGCTTCAAGACAACATTTTGTACCGCCGCAACTTACACCCCGACGGCGCGGAACTTTTACTCGTCGTACCGCATCACCTGCGGAAGGATGTTCTGCGACAATTCCACGACGCTCCAACTTCTGGACATCTAGGAGTCTCCAGAACTTACGACCGCATTCGACGACGAGTATTCTGGAAGGGTCTGTACCGCTCTGTTCGCCGTTACGTCACATCTTGTGACCTCTGCCAGCGCCGAAAGAAGCCTACGACTCCCCCTGCCGGTCTTCTTCAACCTATTGAAGTTCCAGCCGAGCCATTTTATCGAGTGGGGTTGGACTTGCTAGGTCCCTTTCCTACTTCTACAACTGGAAATAAATGGATTGCAGTGGCCACAGACTATGCCACTCGGTATGCAATCACTCGAGCGCTACCAACCAGCTGCGCAACCGACGTTGCTGACTTCTTGCTGTACGACATTATTCTCCAGCATGGCGCTCCGACTCACCTGCTCACAGACCGTGGTCGCTACTTTCTATCTCGTGTGGTTGATGACCTACTCCGATCTTGTGCTACCCGTCACAACTTCACCACATCTTACCACCCTCAGACTAACGGCCTTACGGAGCGCCTAAACCGCACATTGACGGACATGCTTTCCATGTACGTATCTACCGACCACACTGATTGGGACATAGCTCTTCCGTTCGTAACCTTCGCCTATAACTCGTCGCGTCATGAAACAGCGGGCTACTCCCCTTTTTATCTACTCTTCGGACGTCATCCCTTACTGCCCTTCGACACACTGCTTTCATCAGACCACCCATCCTCCACTTCGTACACTCAGGATGCGATCACCCGGGCCCTCACGGCACGCGCGGTAGCGCGCGCTCGGTTATCGTCGTCGCAGACAGCACAAAAGTCCCTTTACGACCGTCGACATAGAGATGCCGTTTTTTCTGCGGGATCTCTTGTTCTCTTGTGGCTCCCATCTCGACGTGTTGGCCTCTGCGAAAAACTACTATCGCGATACGCCGGGCCCTACCGAATCATTCGTCAGGTCACACCTGTGACCTACGAGATTTCCGCTACCACAAACTCATCAGCTGCTGCACCCAGAACGGAAGTAGTCCACGTTTCTCGTCTCAAGCCCTACAACACCGACTCGCTCATTTAACAGGCACCGAGACGGTGCCTTACGGGCCGGGGTGATGATACGTGTATGAAACTGTCACCCCGACACAGCTGAATTGGCACCCAAATGAAGAAGACAACAACGTGGTTGTAGTGGGTGGGACTCTCCAGTATCTCCCGTTGGCCTGCATGACTGTGCGCTCTTTCAGCCGTTAGCAAGACCAGCTCTCGGAGAATAAATCTTCCCCGTAACAATATATATTGCATAACATACATGAGTCTTTCGGTTAGCTGCTAGTTGGTGTACGTTCGCAATAGATTATTACACGCGAAAACCCAATTACGATGCCTTGCATCGTCTCTTGTGGCTGTGTTTTTCGTGCTTGAAAATAAATTACAACCATATGGCGCGATCTTGTGGCTTTTGTCTGGTAATGTAAAGAGCTTTTTTTTCATGTCAGTTACATTCTTTAGCAACTTAGACAGTCGAAAAGCTACGCGTGTGGCCATTATCTTGAGCATGTCTTCCCTATGCTTCTTTTTGAGTTCCTCTAATGCAAACCTGTTAACACAGCTGCAGCCAAAGCTTCGAGCAGAGATCGGTGAGCCCTTCGTAGTCATTACTCACGAGTCTGCCTGCTGACGCACTGGAACAACATGAACACACTTTCAGCTTTTCAATGTCCCCCAGAAGTTCGGCCAATTGGGTGATGGTATCTGCATTGTCGGGCGACTTGGCCAAGCGATGGTGATGACTGCTAATGGTGACTGTCATGTCTTCTGTGACGACAACACATTTCTCCACAAATGGCGCTTTTTTAGCACTAGAAACACCACAAGACGACTTGTCTCGCCATCCTCAACAACTTTCCACCAGCATGCAGCATGCAAGCAAACGTTGTCTATGTCTTGAAGTGAAATGACGCCACTAGTTGACGGCATGTCGGGACTTATTTCACTGTCTTCGAACTCAGTGCTCGGAGATAGTCTATTCTTGTTTGCCTATAATATTCCGGAAAATACTCCACTCCTATCGGGCAGCTTTCGCTTCTTTGTCGCGGGCCCCGCGACAAAGTTAAGCGGGCAAATTCGGGAATATTCGTGGAACGCATCCTTCGACGAGCTCTCACTTTGCTCTGGCGATTTGTACCTTCTTACCTTATGACGTGGGTCTTCGGGATGTTCTTCTCATGAAAGTGCATATCACACACACGTGAGGTGCTAGCAGTTTCTTATCCGCACGAGGAAGAGCGTGGTCCAATACCTCTCGCTGCTCTGGTACACGTGGGTACAAAAGAAATGTTGTGATGTCTCTCATTGCTGTAGCTACTCTACAACCGGGAACGCAACATCTGGGCAAGATGAAAACACGCAACACATACAAAGCAGAACAGGGCACGCTGAAGCAAAAAACTGTTCACGCAGAAAGAAGCCTCCACAGATATCGACGCACTGCAACATGCACAGGCGAAGGAGGTTACGGGAATGACACAAGCGAGCATGCAGCGAGTGGATCCGGATGCGACAGCAGCGCCACATTTGTCACTGGCAGCGGTGGCGCCGCGCAATACCTCTCAGTTTTGCAACTTACCTAGTTCTAGAAACGTTGGCAGGTCGTGCAAGGTCGAACAGGTCCGTTGGTGCAGGAGCAGCGCGCAAGAGATAAGTTTTCCTTTATTTCTTTGTGCTTGGTAACACCATTATTATTTTTTCTCTCCTAATCAATAACTTGCGTTGCGAGTACTGTAGGTGTAGGACACGGGCAACGTTGCAGTGACGTTTATTACGTGAGTGGGGTAGGTGGTTGTTTTGAAGAAGCTCGAGGCGCCAGGTTAGTTGTTAAACAGCTAGAGACCAACACGAAGGGGACCTAGTGAGAGTCTACTAGCGAAATTGAACACGTGTGTGTGCGGGATAGGTGGGCTGGATAGTGGGATTAGGGTTCACCTTAGGGCTGTCGGGCGCTTGGTCTGATGGTCGGGTGGGCGATGGCTAAGGAGGCTAGGAAAACCACGGGCGAGAGAGAGCTGGTGCATTGCGAAGAATGCAAGCGCTGGTGCTACTTGGACGAGACAGGATTCTCGAGTTTGGCCGACGCGCAGAAGGCGAGCTTCGTGTTCAGGCTGTGTGAGGCACTGATGGTGGCCGTGCAGCGCATGGAGGCTAGCATCAAGGGGCTTCAGGGGGAGCTTAGGGCGGAACGGGAGCAGAGGATAGAACTCCAAAAACAGCTCAGAGCGTCGCGTGAGCGGGAGGAGGCTACCGCCAGCCTATTAGAGCAAATGAAGGGTGACCTTCGAAAAGAACGCGAAGGGTGGACCGAGCTCGAGCAGCGGGTAAAGGAGCTAATGGCGCTTTGCCCCGGCCCCAAGCAGTGTGAGACCGAAAACGTGGGTAGCGGAGAAGGCGACAGGCGAGAAGGAACAGGCGAGATGGAAGGTCAGGGGGCCACAGTGTCTGGCCACAGCACGGAGGCTCCGAGAACATACAGCTCGGTGGCGCGGCAGTCTTTGAGCAAAGCAGAAACACAGGACAGACGGCAGAGAGAGAAACAGGTGACGCAAACAGGAAGCCAGCGATTGGAGCGTAGAAGGGTCCTAGTGGTGGGGGATGCTAACGTGGCCAGGGTTAGGGATGGCGTCTTCAAGACAGTGAAGGAAGATGGGAGAGTCAGGGTGGAGGCACAGTCAGAGAAGAACATGGTGGATGCACTGGCCAAAGCTCAGGAGGTTGTAGAGAACAGCATGGAGGGCGAAAATCTCGTCATTCATGCTGGGCTCAATGATGTGTTGAAGAGCAAGGATCAGAACCTTGAGAGACAGTTAGAGGATGGAATGCGTAAGCTCCGAGAAGCCTCTGGGAGTGTGCATGTGACCATATGCACAGTCCCAGAGGTCTGGGGGCAGTCTTGTGGGATTGAAAGGAGGGTAGTGGAATGCAATTGTGTGATCAAGGGTATAAGCCGGCAACTCGGATACAGCGTAATGGAAGTTAACCAAGACGTGCTACCAAGGAATTCACTACAGTGGTGCGACGGGCAGGAGGGTCGGTAATAGAATGGGTAGTCAAGCCACAGCTTTTTTAGGGGGACCAGAGCCCTGAGGCCAACAGTGTAGCCAAATATGGTTCTAAAGGGGCACAAATATTCAAGCCACACGGAGTCCATGGGAGAAGAAATCGACGTAAGCACAAGAGCCGTGCTGAGTCAGACGTAGGCTATATTAACATGCAGGGTGGCAGGAATAGATTAAAGTGGGAAGAGATAGAAAAGCAGTTGAGGCAGGAGCAGCTGATGGTAGATGGGGTTGTGGAGACACATCTTCGGGACATGGAGCAACCATTTTGCAATCCGGTCTACGTATGGGAATATTGCAATAGAACAGAAGGCAGCAAAAAGGGGGGCGGAATTGGTGAATTCACACATAAGAGCATGTGTTGGCAAAGAGTCAAGCAGGGATGCATGGAACATTTATAGTTAAGAGGGAAAGTAGCCGGGCAGAGGACACCCCTTGGTTTGGTGTACTTGTGGACGAGAGCAAAGGTCACAGAGGAAATTCAGGCAATGGTGGAGTGTATATCAAAGGACATTGAGCAATTAGGAGGAGCGTGCCAGGTAATTTTACTAGAAGATATGAATGCGCAGAGAAGATATAGATGGGTATACTGACTCAACAGGCAAAATGATCATGGATATGTGTGAGAGGCATGATTTGATCATTTGCAACAGTACTGATAAGTGTGAAGGGCAAATAACATGGGAGGTACGAAGGCTGCAGTCAACGATTGATTACGCACTGATGTCACATAGGTTGTATGATATGCTCAGGGGAATGCACACAGATAAAGGTGGCTCCAGAAATCTGGGTAGTGATCACAAACGTATCAAGCTACGTTTTGGAAAAGCAGCAAAAGTGGGAAGGAGACGAGATGAGCAACTACAGTTAATTTTCATTCAGAAAGGCAAATAGAAATTGCTGCTAAACAAATTGAGAAAGTAATCACTGAGGATAAAACAGTGTGGACATACACAAATCTAATTAGACTGTTTGGGCTAGAGCTTGCTAAGGCACGTGACAAGTCACCCCAGAAAAGAAGACATAAGCCCAAGAGTTGGTGGGATGAGGAAGTTAAGAGAGCCGTAGCGAAACGTCAGGAAACCTCTAGGGAACACAGACATGCTAAGCAGCGGGGTGAACCAACAGATGATGTTGAAAGAAAATGGGACATCTTTCTAAGTTCTAGAAGAGAATCACTCCTCCTGATCAATGAAAAAAGTTAGAAGGCAGGGTGCTCAGTGGCTGGCAGAAGTACATAAAAAGGACAGAAAGGCAGCTGCGAAATTTTGGAACCATCTAAACTCCTTAAGAAATGAGACAATCCTAGAGCAGAGGTTTATAACTACAGCTCAAGGTGCTAGGCTATCCATCCATCCATCCATCCATCCATCCATCCATCCATCCATCCATCCATCCATCCATCCATCCATCCATCCATCCATCCATCCATCCATCCATCCATCCATCCGTCCGTCCGTCCGTCCGTCCGCCCGCACGCCCGCCCGTCCGTCCGTCCGTCCGTCCGTCCGTCCGTCCGTCCGTCCATCCATCCATCCATCCATCCATCCATTCGTCCGTCCGTCCGTCCGTCCGTCCGTCCGTTCGTCCGTCCGTCCGTCCGTCCATCCATCCATCCATCCATCCATCCATCCATCCATCCATCCATCCATCCATCCATCCATCCATCCATCCATCCATCCATCCATCCATCCATCCATCCATCCATCCATCCATCCATCCATGTTGACAGATATGCCCAATAAAGTGACTAGGGGGAAAACTACGCGTGGCAGCTCAGTGGTAAAGCATCTAACGCGATATTCGAAGGTCGCAGGTTCGTTTCCTGCCCACGGCAAGTTATCTTTTCACCCAATTTGCTTTCTTGGCGTTTACATTAGAATTCGGTCTAATAAGTTCCCCCTATATATTTCTTGGCATTATTGTCAGTTAGATCTCATTAATGTTGTGTCAGAACACGGAAAAACTAGCCCTTAAATATACACTTCTTTCCCTTATACATAAATATAATTATATATATAGTTATGTAAAGAGGTTTATTGGGTGAGCCTAACGGGCAGGTGGAACATTCGAGATAGACACAGGACGAGGAAGATGGTGGTGCTCGAGTGCCGATCTCGTGGTGCTTTTTTCTGCGATGATGCTTGTTGTCCCTGGTTTTGTCATCATTCCTTCATTATAACTGCTCCCGTCGGGAAAGATGAATCCATCGTGGCGATCCAACAGGCAGAAACGAGCGGGTCGAAATATGGCTTCAAGCGGTCCACGTGAACAATATCGTGTCCACGCCAACGATGGTCAGCGAGTGGCGTAAGCGGTTCAATGGCGTAATTGACGGGCGATGTGGGCTCTACCACGCGGTATGGACAATGATAATTTGAAAGTAGCTTGGTAGACAAACCAGGTGCACAGAGTGATATATACAGCCATACAAGGGTTGCAGGGGCAAATTTTGTGTCAGAAGGGTGGTCGTCATCACGGGTATTTTGATGGCGTTGGTGGTCAGCCGTAGTAAACTGCTTCGCTAGTTGCCGGCATTCTTCGGCGTTACGGGCGGCTTCTGATACGATTGTGCACTCAGATGCATCTGGTGCACATGGCAGCAAAGTGTCAATTGTGTGCGATGGTTGACGTTCGTACGGAAGGAAGAACGGGGAAAACACGGTGGTGACTTGGGTAGCGGTGTTGTACGCGTAGGTCGCAAACGGTAGAACCAGGTCTCAGTTCGTTTGGTCAGATGCCACATGCGTCGTGAGCATGTCACCCAGGGTCCGATTAAACCGCTCAGTCTGGCCATTCGTCTGAGGGTGGTAAGCATCCAGTGTACAATATGGCACTGGCTGCGAAGTGCTTGAATTATGTCGGATTGAAATACACGGCCCCGGTCACTGAGGAGCTCGCGAGGAGGGCCATGACGTAACACAAAACAATGGAGGATGAAAGCGGTGACGTCCTGAGCGGTCGCCGTAGGAACGGCAGCGGTTTCAGCGTACCTTGTCAGATGATCTACAGCAACAATAGCCCACCGGTTACCTGCCGTGGTCAATGGCAGTGGTTCATATAGGTCAATTCCGACGCAATCGAGTGGGCCGTCGGGGCACGCAAGTGGCTGTAGTGGAGCTGCTCCTGGATTAGACTGTTTCCGTCACTGACACTCGTGGCAGCCGCGAATAAACTGTCGAACAAAATTAAACATCCCACGCAAGTACTAACGCTTCCTTAAACGTTCGTAGGTCTTGAAGATACCAGCATGAGCGCATTGCGGGTCGGAGTGAAATGATGCGGAGATTGTAGAGCGCAGCTTTCGGGGAATAACGAGCAGCCACTTTCTGCCGTCTGGTGAGTAATTGCGCCAGTACAAGAGGCCACCTCGAATGGTGAAGTGCGAAGCCTGGCGTCGCATTGCTCGAGTGGTTTGAAGTGTCGGTACCTCAGATAAAACGTCCAGAAGCGAAGTTATTCATGGATCGTCGCACTGTGCAGAGGACATTGCGTCGATGTCAAGATCTGACAGCACGTGTTCTATAGAGGATATAGAGGCAGCCTCAGTGGACAGTGGTGATCGCGAGAGCGCATCAGCATCGGTATGTTGGCGGCCGGAACGGTACACGACGCGGATGTCATACTCTTGAAGTCGCAGAGCCCGACCAGCAAGGTGACCGGATGGATCCTTCAACGACGACAAACAACACAAAGCATGATGGTCTGTAACTACAGCAAACGTGCGGCCATATAAGTATGGGTGAAACTGGACAATCTCCCAAAGTATGGCTGAGCACTCTTTTTCGGTAACACTGTAGTTTACCTCAGCTTTGTTGAGCGTTCTGCTGGCGTAGGCGACTACATACTCAGGGGGTCCAGGCTTGCGTTGAGCGAGAACTGCGCCGGGACCGACACCGCTGGCGTCTGTATGGATCTCTGTTGCGATGATGTCAGGAGATGACGAAGAGTGGTAAACGCGTGATCACACTCGGAAGACCATAACGAGATGTCTTTGACACTGCTGAAACGTTGGGTCAAAGGGGCAATTATGGAGGCAAAGTTGTGCACAAACCGACGAAAGTAGGAGCACAATCCCACGAAGCCGCGTAACTGTTCTACAGTCGTCGGTATGGGAAATTCAGCGGCAGCGCGTAGTTTAGCCGGGTCGAGAAGAACGCCTTCCTTTGATACGACATGACCGAGAATGGTGAGCTTCTGAGCAGCGAAGTGTAATTTCTTGAGACTCAGTTGGAGGTGCACACTCTTCAGACACGTAAGGACATGTTTCAGGCGCCAAGATGTGTTGCGAAATCGGGTGCGAAGACGACGATATCGTCGAGGTAGCAGAGGCATCCATTTCAAACCCCGCAGAACCGAGTCTATCATGCGCACGAATGTTGCCGGCGCATTGAAAAGGCTGAATGGCATGGCATTGAACTCATATAACCCGTCCGGTGTCACGAAGGCTGTTTTTAGATGATTGGCATCTGCTAAAGGCACCTGCCAATACCCCGAACGCAAATCTAACGACGAAAAAAAACTCGGCACCTTGTAAGCAATCAAGGGCGTCATCAATCCTGGGAAAAGGGTATACGTCTTTGCGAGTGGTCTTATTTAAGCGCCTGTAACCCACGCAGAAGCGAATTGAAGCATCCTTCTTCTTAACAAGAATGACAGGTGATGCCCATGGAGTTGGGGAAGGTCGGATAACGTCGCGCTTGAGCACATCGTCAACCTGATCGTTGATAACCTGACGTTCCGTGGTGGAAACACGGTATGGTCGCTGTCGTGCTGGCGCGTTGGAACCTGTGTCGATGCAGTGAAAAAAACTGGGAGTTCGGCCAAGGGTAGGTTGAGCAACGTCAAAGGATTCACGGAATTGGCAGAGCAGCTGGCGTTGAACTCAGAGCGTTCAGCTGGTGATAGTCCGTCGGCGATCGATGAATTGAAAAGCTCAGAAGGTGGTACATTGTAAAGATTGAGGGCACTGATGGCGTCGTAGTCACCGGAACAATCTGGCGGCACGGTAAAAATTTGTTCTTTATCTATGGCATGCACGTGTCCAAGAGATTCACCTTGAAACCATTCCACGGGATACGGAAGGGGATTGATCAGGCAAAGAGCACTGTTTCCTTCAGAAATGAAGAGGGTTGAATTAGGCAGAAGAAGTGATCTTCGTTTAAGGAAGACGCGAGAGCAAGGTCCTTCGCTGCTGGCTGCTGGCTTTGAAGAAGCTTGCTCTCGGGGTGTGGCCAAGAAGTAAGTAGCTGTTGTTGGTTAATTGATCTATCATCGTTTCTTATACTGCAATAGTTGTTTTATAAGTGTTTTTTGTGCAGTTCAGACAAGACAAGGTACCCTTGTCTTCGCCAGGGCCAGGGACTTTTCTTTGGTCTGCTTCTACGTATCCGAAGGAGGTGCCAGTGGATCTTTTCTTGCGCAACGGAATATCATCAGTTCGAGTGGCTTTAGTCCCGGCCAATGACAGCATCATTCGGATGAAAGACCCGAAAATTATTCAGGCGGAATTACGGTCAGTGACGGCCCATTTCCAGTCCATAACGGAGGTCGGCCAGTTCAGCAGAGGAGGCATACTGTGCTTTTCGCCAGACCAGTCCTGTGTCCTAGATCTACTGAAGTGCTCGATGTTTGCATCCCAGCCGGTGGGCGCGTGCATACCTTCACATTAAGCATGTACCCGAGGTCTAGTGCGTGGCGTCGATGCCAACATGCCACCCTCCGAAGTACTGGAGCTGTTTTCGCCAGCAGGTGCTATTTCAGTCTATCGGTGTGGACGGGTGGTTGATAAGAAAAAAATACCAACTGAGTCTGTAATTGTTGCCTTTGCGGGATCAGTTCGACCATCAGAAATTAAGGCTCGGCCTTTAATTTGCAGAGTAGAGCTGGTCTCTCCTCGTCCGCTCTCATGCATAAAGTGTTGGCGTTATGGTCACACAATGAAAGGTTGTAGGTCAGCGGTCAGGTGTAAGGTATGCGGGGAAGGTCACAATTCTAGCGACTGTCAGAGTAATAAATAAAAGTGTTGCCTATGTAACAAAGCTCATGTGGCCGATAGCTTTAGTTGTTCGACAAAGGTACGTGAACTGCAAATTCTAGATATAGTAGAACGAAGACGGTGTTCGCGGAAGGAAGCAGCACTTGAAATACAAGCACGAACACGAGGCTACGCCGGTGTTACAGGTTGTGATATGCCAACAATGGAAGCTCTCTCTGTCCCTATTGCGGAAGCAATTGAGAAGGCAGTGGAGAAGGCGATGGAGCGCAATGGCTGGGAATCTTTGTGAGTCCTTGGACCAGATACTATCGAACCAGATGGCTCAACTGTTGGGTACAGCGGAAAACAACCTCAGTGCACCACCTAACATTATTGACTTCTCGGAGTTTGCAAAGGAGCATGACTCTGATACGCCACAGCAGGCTATGGAAGCCCTTCACATTCGTGACTCCCCTGAGATTTCAGAGGAGTATGGCTCCGATACGCCAAAGCAACCTATGGTAGCTGCAGATTCAGTAGAGGAAAGTAGCGTATCTCAATACGAGCTTACCAGGAAATTGGAGGACTCAGATGAAATGGAGACGGATCCCTGATCGCTAAAGCGCTCGTGATCCCCTTTGTACAAAAAAGGCATCGCACCTGGCAATTCAAAAAAACCAAAAAGTACCAGAAGAACACCCTGTCTAAAGCCGATTTTCTTAAAGAAAATATTCTAAACAAGGCCATCGCTGAGGCTTTTTAGAGCAACAATAGGGTCACTCAAAATCCTTCATTGGAATTGCCGATCAATTCACTCTGCAGCAACTGCTCTAATATATTTGGCATCGAAATTTTCTCCAGATATTATTGCACTACCAGAAAGTAGGCTTTCAATGCATCAGTCTTTTCAATTAAATAGATTCAAATCTTTCCGTCTAGACCGTCCTTCGAAAGGTGGAGGTTTGGCATTTTTTATTAATCATAGAATAAGTCTCAAGGCGAATATTGCGTATAAGCTCATATGTCACCTGACAGTGAAATTCTCGCCTTAGAAATTACGTTACCAGGCTGCATGCTTTCCTAAAGGTGTAATAGATACTCGATGTTTAGACGCTGCAGTGACTTCTAGTTATCAAAATAAAATTCTAATCGACGATTTCAATTGTTATCATGCGTGCTGGGGTTTCCGAACTGATCAATGCGGTAAGAGATTCTGGGAGTGGACAGCGGATAATAACTGGTGTTGCCTGAATTGAAGAACACCCACTTGCATTAGTGATAGGTCTCGTTCAGCCTTAGATTTAAGCTTTGTGAGATCATCACTCACTAGTTTGTCGTGGAGTGCGTGTGATTGTGCAACTAACAGCGATCATGTGCCTATATTATTCGAGATTGCTTGCCAAGTTATAATGTCGGCTCTCAGACTCGAGTGTTTATTAATTACACTAAATTTAGGAAAGATTTAGAATCTGCTTTTACTACTCATTCTGAAGAGCAAGAAGATACCAAAGCCATGAGACTAAGTGCACTGATCAAAAGAACATATAAAAAGGCAGAATTCATTGTGGAATCCGCAAAGAGCACAACCCATTGTCCGTGGTGGAACTCGGACTGTGCCCGGGATTTCCGACGAAGAAAGGCAGCTTGGAAAAAGCTTATGTATAACCAGTGCCCCCAAAACTGGTCTGATTACAAGTATCACGCTGCAAATTTTAAACGCACAGTATCTTTAGCTAAGGAACAATATGATAGAAATCATTATGATCACCTTTCAAAAGCTTGTAACAAAAATGCGCTGTTCACGAAATCACGTAAAATGATGTCATCTCCAAATAATATAGGGTTTGAGATGATGTCCTTGGAAGAAACAAAGAAATCCTTAGAGACCATGGCTAAAGGCCTGGAGTGTAGATTTACATCAACTAAGCCTTACGATCTACAAAAACCAGCGTTAATGATTGAAAACCAGCGTTAATGATTGAAAAACCAGCGTTAATGATTGAAGTTACTGAAGTTACAGCGGAAGAGTTAGCACAAGTGATACAAGGTTTGCCCTCGTCAGCTCCTGGTCCGGATGGAATCACAGCTGCTATGATAAAAATATTATTCAAATTATCACCATGTGACCTACTAAACACTGTAAATTATTCGTTAAAATATGTCCGGATTTCGTATGAGTGGAAATTAGCTAAAATAGTGCCGATACAAAAAAGACAAGGATTCGGATATGTCATAAAAAACATTCGACCCATTTCTCTTACATATAATATGGCGAAGCGCATAGAAAGAGTGCTCCGCAAAAAAAAATTCTAATACGGATGGAGGAAAATTCGATATTAAATCCAAATCAAATTGGCTTCAGAATAGATTGTTCAATCTGGTGTGCACACGCAGATTTAGAAAGCCGCATTCAGCTTGCTCGCAAAAAAAGACAACATGCGGTACTAGTGACATTGGATATAGCTAAGGCATACGATAGTGTAGAACATTTAGTTTTATTAGACATATTAGAGAGTCACAATCTTCCAAAATATATATTGGCGTGGGTGAGAAAAATTTTGAGAGGAAGAGAGTTCTAGTGTTTTAAGGATGGGTGCACGTCGTCAAAGTGCAAACAAACACGCGGTGTCCCCCAAGGCGCTGTATTATCGCCAGTTCTTTTTAACATCTTAATGAGCACTATACCGCATTACCAGGACGTCAAGGTGTTTGTATATGCTGATGATATTGCATTTTCACGGCACATAGTGACATACATTCTTTAAATCATAATCTACAGAGATATGTCAATATGCTGGAGAGATGGATGTAGATGCAGTCTGCATGACCTTAAATGTAAATAAGAGTGCGGTATTGATATTCCCGTTATCCGATCCCATCACAATTTCAATATGTTATAAACAAGAGCCCGTTCCGCAGGTGGAATCTCTTAAATATTTGGAAGTAATTTATAATGCCAATATAAACTGGACTCCCCACATAGAAAGCATGGCATCTAAAGCACAACGCGCCTTAGGAATTCTTCGTCGACTGAGCAGCCGTCGATATGGTCTACGCAGAAGCACAATGGTGATGATATATAAAATGTATATACGACCAATGCTAGAGTTGGGTGCGTATTGTTCTTAGGTGGCCCTGCTCATAAAACAAAGCCTCTTGTTATGCTTGAACGAGAAGCCTTGAGATTGTGTCTCGGACTTCTTATGTTTGTAACAAACAATGTTTTGTATCAAAAAGCACGATTACCTACATTGCCTTGCCGTTTTCGTATCCCAACGGTTCAGACGTTTCTGAAATTTTATAGCTATGTGCCAAGACGATCTGAATAAGCTTTTATAAATGAACCAGGCACCTTTTTTCTTGCCCATAGGCCATGGTTTCGAACACCTCAAATTGCTTTTGTCCAGAAACAACTAGATAAGATAAATGTAAAAATTCGGGATGTGATTGCGGCTCAGGTTACAAATCAAAATCTTAAGATAGAATCAGATGAGATTTTCCCCTCTAAGCCCAAATTACAATACTGTCACGGGGTCGTGAGGTGGCCGAAGACAGGAAACTTCGTGTTGGGATTCAACTGTTTATTTGGGCGAACCTGTGCCCAGTAAAGGGAAAGTCTATTTACAGCAGCAGTCTTGCACAGATAGCAGTCTCGGACTGATAGCGGCGAACGCAGCGTCGGCCTTCGATCAACAACTGACAAGCGGCGAAGCGCGTCGAAATTTATACTCTTACCGTCGAATGTTCTAGCGTTATCGCTGGCGGTGGCGTGGCTTCCAGAACAATCTGTACCGTTCGCACAGTGGGCGTGATCTTATCGAAATGATCTACTACAGTCCGGAACCTTCTAGAAAACTGCAGGCGCGGTTTGCGCTGAGAATCGTGTGGTGTTTTGGGACGATAACAAAAACTTGGGAAATGGAACGTGGCATTGCCCCCCTCTGAAAAAAGGCATCGTCCCGATGCTTTAACTAAAGATGAAAGTACAATAATAATGCAAGAAAGTACAATCAATAAATTCCGATACAACAATAACAATAATAAAAAAAACACTGGTTCAGTTTGTTAACGCGCATGAAACGGCTTGAGGCGCGCGACATGGACGACTTCAGGTCGCGATCGGCGTCGTTGAGAGTTCGTGATGCCGTCGGGGACAACCTCGTAATCAAGTGGGCCGAGACGTCGAAGCACCCTGTACGGTCCGAAGTACCATCGCAGAAGCTTTTCACTTGGTCCACGTCGGCGTATCGGCGTCCACACCCCAACACGTTCACCGGGCTGGTATTCCACGAAGCGACGTCGAAGGTTGTAACGGTGGCTGTCGGTCGTCTGTTGATTCTTGATACGGAGACGCGCAAATTGTCGGGCTTCTTCGGCGCGTTGAAGGTACTCGCTCACATCGAGGTTTTCTTCGTCGGTGACGTTGGGTAACATGGCATCGAGCGTCGTTGCCGGGCTCCTTCCGTAGACCAATTTGTATGGAGATATCTGCATCGTCTCCTGCACCGCCGTGTTGTATGCGAAGGTCACATACGGAAGAATGGCGTCCCACGTCTTGTGTTCGACATCGACGTACATTGACAGCATGTCGGCGATCGTCTTGTTAAGCCGCTCGGTGAGGCCGTTGGTCTGTGGGGGGTACGCTGCCGTCCGGCGGTGGTTCGTTTGGCTGTATGCCAAGATCGCTTGAGTCAAGTCGGCAGTGAATGCCGTTCCTCTGTCGGTGATAAGGACCTCCGGGGCGCCGTGACGTAGGACGATATTTTCGACGAAGAACTTAGCTACCTCGGATGCACTGCCTTTTGGCAGGGCTTTTGTTTCGGCGTAGCGGGTGAGGTAGTCAGTAGCTACCACGATCCACTTGTTTCCGAAAGCCGACGTCGGGAACGGCCCCCAGTAGGTCCATACCAATCTGCTGGAAAGGTCGGCAAGGTGGATCAGTTGACTGCAGAAGTCCCGCTGTCCTTTTCGGCGGTGTCTTGCGTCGCTGACAGTCCCGGTATGTTCTCACATAACGAGTGACGTCGGTGGTAAGACGTGGCCAGTAGTACCTTTCTTGTATCCTCGCGAGCGTGCGAGAAACACCGAGGTGCCCTGCCGTCGGATCGTCGTGCAGGGCCTGCAGGAGTTCTGGTCGCAGAGCTGAAGGCACCACAAGGAGGTACTTAGCTCGAAGCGGTGAAAAGTTTTTCTTTTGTAGAAGACCGTTTCGTAGAAAGAACGACGGAAGTGCGCGCTTGAATACCTTCGGAACTTCGGCGGTCCGGCCTTCGAGGTATTCTATTAGGGCCTTAAGTTCCGGGTCGGCCATCTGTCGTTCAGCGAAGTCGTCGGTAGTTATCGTTCTTAAGAAGTAGTCGTCATCCGAGTCGTCGGGTAGCGGTTGGTCTACAGGCGCACGAGAGAGACAGTCGGCGTCGGAGTGTTTTTTGCCGGACTTGTAAATGACAGTAATGTCATATTCTTGAAGTCTCAGGTTCCATCGTGCGAGGCGACCAGAAGGGTCCTTCAAGGTGGCTAGCCAACACAATGCGTGGTGATCGCTCACAACTTTGAAGGGCCTGCCGTATAGGTAGGGGCGAAATTTTGACGTAGCCCAGATGATGGCGAGGCACTCCTTTTCTGTTGTGGAATAATTTCTTCTGCTTTGGATAGCGATCGGCTGGCGTAACTAATAACCCTTTCAAGTCCGTCAGCCCTCTGCACAAGAACGGCGCCAAGACCTACGCTGCTTGCGTCAGTATGCATTTCTGTCTCGGCGAATTCGTCGAAATGGGCAAGTAACGGAGGCGTCTGGAGGCGATGTTTAAGCTCCTGGAAAGCGTGTTCCTGCGGCGTTTCCCACTTAAACTCCACGTCGGCCTTGGTAAGGTTAGTGAGAGGATCGGCGATGCGGGCGAAGTTTTTCACGAACCGCCTATAATAGGCACACAGGCCCAGAAATCGGCGCACGGCTTTCTTGTCAGTGGGCGGCGGGAAGTCGGCGATGGCGGCTGTTTTCCGTGGGTCGGGACAAACTCCAGACTTGCTGATAACGTGCTCCAGAAACAAGAGCTCCTCATACGCAAATCTGCACTTTTCTGGCTTCAGTGCGAGTCCGGAAGTCTTGATGGCTTGAAGTACAGCTTCGAGGCGCCGAAGATGCTCGTCGAAACTCGAGGAAAACACGACGACGTCGTCCAAGTACACAAGGCAAGTCTGCCACTTCAATCCTGCCAGTACTGTATCCATAACGCGTTGAAAAGTTGCAGGCGCTGAGCAAAGGCCGAAGGGCATCACCTTAAACTCGAAGAGGCCGTCCGGTGTTATAAACGCCGTGTTCTCTCGGTCTCTTTCGTCGACTTCGATTTGCCAATAGCCAGCCTTGAGGTCCATTGACGAAAAGTACTTGGCGCTATGGAGCCGATCAAGTGCGTCGTCTATTCGCGGGCGAGGATACACGTCCTTTCTTGTGATTTTGTTCAGGCGGCGATAATCGACGCAGAAACGTAGGGTCCCATCCTTTTTCTTCACTAGCACCACGGGGGATGCCCATGGACTCTTGGACGGCTGGATAATGTCATCCCGCAGCATTTCATCAACTTTTCTCTTCATGGCCTCACGTTCTCGCGTCGAAACCCTGTACGGACTCTGACGGAGTGGTCTGACATTTTCTTCGGTTATGATGCGATGTTTCGTGATTGGGGTCTGCCGAATTTTCGATGACGACAAAAAGCAATCTTCGTATTGCAGGAGCAGGGCCTTGAGCTGTTCTTGCTTATTGTTCGGAAGTCTGGGATTGACGTCGAAAGCTATGGGAGGGGCTTGGTTCCTCTGAGCAGGTTCCGCAGAATCGGCGAGGGCGAAAGCACTGGTGGCTTCGACAATTTCTTCGATGTATGCGACCGTTGTTCCTTTGTTCACATGTTTGTACTCATTGCTGAAATTTGTGAGCATAACCGTTGCTTTGCCTCCCCGCAGCTCTGCAATTCCTCTTGCGACGCAAATATTTCGGGTGACCAACAGATGCTGACTGCCTTCAACGACGCCTTCCAAGTCAGGTGATTTAGGAGCGCCGACTGAAATAATGACGCTTGAGCGAGGCGGAATGGTGACTTGTTCTTCCAGCACATTCAAGGCATGGTGTCCTGACGGCGTGCGCGGCGGTAGTGCTTCTTCTGTGGATAACGTTATCGACTTTGTTTTTAGGTTGATGACAGCACCATGGAGGCATAATGAAGTCCATGCCAAGGATGACATCTCTCGAGCAACGCTGTAGGACTACGAAGTCTGTAGGATAAATACGGCCGTTAATGGTGACTCTCGCTGTGCAGATTCCTGCAGGCGTTACGAGATGACCTCCAGCTGTACGAATTTCAGGGCCTTTCCAAGCTGTCCTAACTTTCTTTAACTTCGCAGCGAACGATCCACTGATGACAGAATAGTCGGCTCCAGTATCGACGAGAGTGGTCACACTGTGGCCGTCGATAAGAACGTCGAGGTCGCTAGTTCGCCGTCTCGCATTACAGTTAGGGCGTGGCCTCGGGTCACGGCTGCGTCGGCTTGCTCCGCTGCTTCCATGTTGCGTCGTCCGGCCACCTTCGGTAAGTGAGCTTTCGCTGTCAGGGCTTTGCCTGTTTGGCGTTGTGTTCGGAAAGCTCCGTCGCGGCGTCGTCGTCGTCGGATGATCTTCGGTAGTTCGTCGCACAGCAACCGCACCTCCACCAGTTGCTGTTCTTAGTTTCCCGGATACGGGCTAGGAGACCGGCCCCGCGTTGGGCCAGAGTACTGCCGGTGGTGCGGTGACGTGCGGCGGCTGGGCGACGGGGAACGCGAAGGGCTTCGTGGTGTCCACCGAGTTCCTGTCAGGTAGTCGGCGATGTCACGTGGTCGTTCTCCTGGCTGTGGACGCGGTGCATTGACGGCGAAGCCACGCAGTCTCATCTGTCGGTAATGGCAACGGCGGTATGTGTGTCCGGCCTCGCCGCAGTGGTAGCAGAGCGGGCGATGGTCAGGGGTGCGCCAGACGTCAGTCTTCCTCGGTGCACTGCGCTGGGCCGCTGGCGAACGGTATGACGTCGGTGGCGGTGGTGGCGGCGGTGGCGTCTGTCGACGGAAGTGCGATGGGGCAGCGTTTTGGCGTGGACGGGGAGGAGCGTTCTGGCGCAGTGCAGCGGCGTAGCTCATAGCTTCCGGCTCGGGCAGCGGTGCGTGGGGAATTTGAAGCGATTGCCGAACTTCTTCTCGCACAATGTCGGCGATCGAATCCACTTGAGGCTGCGCCGAAGACAAAAGTTTGCGCAGCTCTTCCCGCACGATCGCTCGGATCGTTTCACGCAGGTCGTCGGAGTCACTGGCTTGAGCAGCAGCGCATTCTGGAGTCAGGCGACGATTATACTGTCTGGTGCGCATGTCCAGCGTTTTTTCGATGGTGGTCGCCTCGGATACAAATTCTTGGACGGTGTTCGGTGGATTCCTCATCAGTCCCGCGAAGAGCTCCTGTTTGACCCCTCGCATGAGGAAACGAACTTTCTTTTCCTCAGGCATGTCTGGGTCAGCGTGACGGAATAGGCGGGTCATCTCCTCTGTGAATATTCCAACCTTTTCATTTGGTAGCTGAAGCCGGGTCTCGAGTAGAGCAGCGGCCCTCTCTTTGCGAGCGACGCTCGCGAACGTTTGCAGAAATGCGCCGCAGAAGACATCCCACGTTCGGAGCGTGGACTCCCGATTCTCTAGCCAGGTCCATGCGGTGTCTTCCAGGTAGAAGTACACTCGACGGAGCTTTTCTTCGTTGTCCCAGTGGTTGAGGGCGGCCACACGTTCGTATGTTTCTAGCCAGGATTCCGGGTCTTCAAACGATGAGCCATGGAACGTTGGTGGTTCCCTGGGTTGATGAATGACGATCGCGGGCTGGGACGCTCCGGTTGTCATTGTCGCTGCAGTCGAGGTCATGGTCTTGGTCTTCCGCGCCTTGTCTTGTAGAAGGCCGTACTCCGGTGGGAGACCTTGCTGTCGGCGGCTCGTTCGCTGCTCTTGGTTGGCGTCGGTGTCTTCTCCGCGACGGGGGATGGGTTCACGGCTTGACGGGGGCATCCGGTACATGAACGAAGCAGCACCTCCACCAGATGTCACGGGGTCGTGAGGTGGCCGAAGACATGACCACCTGGGGTTCTTTTTCAGATTTGGGTGCACGTAAGAGAACCCCAGGTGGTCAAAATTTCCGGAGCCCTCCACTACGGCGTCTCTCATAATCAAATGGTGGTTTTGGGACGTTAAACCCCACAAATCAATCAATGAAACTTCGTGTTGGGATACAACTGTTTATTTGGGCGAACCTGTGCCCAGTAAAGGGAAAGTCTATTTACAGCAGCAGTCTTGCACAGATAGCAGTCTCGGACTGATTGATTTGATTTGATTGATTTGAGGGTTTAACGTCCCAAAACCACCATATGATTATGAGAGACGCCGTAGTGGAGGGCTCCGGAAATTTCGACCACCTGGGGTTCTTTAACGTGCACCCAAATCTGAGCACACGGGCCTACAACAGTCTCGGACTGTTGTAGGCCAGTCTCGGACTGATATCAGTCTCGGACTGATATCAGTCCGAGACTGATATCAGTCCGTATCCCATGGAGACCGCTATCAGTCCGTATCAGTCTCGGACTGATAGCGGCGAACGCAGCGTCGGCCTTCGATCAACAACTGACAAGCGGCGAAGCGCGTAGGCATTTATACTCTTACCGTCGAATGTTCTAGCGTTATCGATGGCGGTGGCGTAGCTTCCAGAACAATCTGTACCGTTCGCACAGTGGGCGTGATCTTATCGAAATGATCTACTACAGTCCGGAACCTTCTAGAAAACTGCAGGCGCGGTTTGCGCTGAGAATCGTGTGGTGTTTTGGGACGATAACAAAAACTTGGGAATTGGAACGTGGCAATACTATAGTGTCTTAAATAGCCGACTGCAGGATTATCTTGCACACGTAGAAACGAATAATATTATAGCCACAGATTTTTCAGTGATGGATGAAAAGACAGGTGTAGGTATATACTCCCATTCGGTTGACTAGTCTTTTTCATTAAGATTACCGGATTTCACACCAGTTTTTGAAGCTGAACTGTTGGCAATAGTTCTAGTGCTGCGAAAGCTACCTTTTACTGCCGATAACGCGATTATAATCACGGATTACCTGTCAGTATGTACGTCGATTACGGCGTCAACAAAATCGATGGCCTTAAAGACGCTCCTTATGCTAGTCCATCCTCAGCTGCAGCTACTGAAATTAGTATGGGTGCCTGGTCATTGCGGCTTAGAAGTAAATGAAATCACCGACTCTCTAGCACGAGCAGCATTGGAAGGGCCAGTACTATCAGTCCTTCCCGAAGTAACCACTAAAACTGCGACACGATACAGAAAACTTGCGCTTCATGCAGACGCTATGGAAGCAATATTGTCAACACTAGTATTCACTCACTTAAGATATCCATGGGAAATTCATTGGTGTCCTACAAGACAGTTAACCATAATAACCAGATTTAGATCTCGTGTTCCCCCGTTATATTTCTATTCACATAGGTATGGTCTGGCAATATCACCGCTATGCAACTTTTGTTCAGAATCGGAAACAATAGAGCACTATTTTTTATCATGTCGCCGATACAAACTGCTCAAGAAAACACTCTTAATCCTCCCATTCACTAGCCTGGGGCTAAACTTCACTATAGAAAATATACTTTCCTTCGGTGCTTGCGATCTGGGCTTCAGCCACGAGAACGTTTTTTATGCAGTTTGCAAGTACCTTAATGAAAGTAAAAAGAAAATTAAGCTTTTTATTGCGTGATTATTATTCCAGCCAAAAAATTTCAACATACACAAGAGCATTGTTTAAATATGCTGATTCCTATTCAAGGTAATAAATAATTTTCTTTTCTGAACGATTGACAAACAACCATTGCACTCCTTTCGTTTGCCTAGGGTTTCTTTTCTTTACTGAATTACTTAAAAATCTTACTGAATTAAGTCATCGATTCTTGGCCGATTCTCCTGAGTGGGTACGAGCCATGGCTGTGGAATCATCATCATCTTCATCATCATCGGCTCAGCTGTTGAGAACACGCTGCTTTTGCTGTCTCAAGGCGTACCTGTGCTTTGTTCGCGTAGTACTGCGACACTGGTGGAGGTGCTGGCCCGCGACCCCGCCTTATGCTCCCCACTCCCACGGGGAGCCGTTCATCCAGCCCGGACGCACTTGTCGACACTCACGTGCATCGCTTCAGTCGTCGCTTCCGAGGCCTCCTTCCAGTGTTAACCCTATCGCGGGAACACTCTACAAGGCACCGCTCACATCTACCAATGGCCACCACCAGTTCACAACAGTTACTACGAGACAGTAGTCTGGCAACTCCATCACAGGTAACCTTTTTTTTTTTCACCGCTGGTGCTTGATCGCTTTGGTGGTGGAGCACATGAAGACGTCGAAGACTGGCTTGATCACTATGAACGTGTCGCCAACACCAACCAGTGGTCTCTTGAACAAAGGCTCTCCCGCACCTATTTCTATCTCGACGACAGTGCTCGTACTTGGTACGAGAACAGAGAAGGCAGTTTGTCAGCATGAAGTAACTTTAAAAGAGGGATGAATGACACATTTGCCAATGTCGACCGGCGCGAACGTGCGCAGCATTTACTCGAGCTACGGGTTCAGAAACCCAATAAAACGGTCGCAATGTTCGCTTAGATTTGCCAGTGTCGACCGGCGCGAACATGCGGAGCATTAACTCGAGCTACGGGTTCAGAAACCCAATGAAACGGTTGCAATGTTTGCTTAGGACATGGCCCGTCTCTTCCGTAAAGCTGATCCGCCCATGACCGACGACAAAGAGTTGCCCTACCTCATGCGTGGGGTCAAAGAGCAATTGTTCGCCGGACTTTTGATTGATATGTGGGGTTTAACGTCCCAAAACCACTATATGATTATGAGAGACGCCGTAGTGGAGGGCTCCGGAAATTTAGACCACCTGGGGTTCTTTGACGTGCACCCAAATCTGAGCACACGGGCCTACAACACTTCCGCCTCCATCGGAAATGCAGCCGCCGCAGCCGGGATTCGAACCCGCGCCCTGCAGGTCAGCAGCCGAGTACCTTAGTCACTAGACCACCGTGGTGGGGCTCGCCGGACTTTTGCGGAATTCACCAAGCACCGTGACAGACTTCATCAAAGAAGCTGCGGTTATCTAGTGGGCGCTTCACCTACGATGCCAACAATACAATCGCTTGTCCAGCAGCGTCCACATTCAAGTCGCCGCTATGGCATCTGACAATCAAAGCTCCTTACGCGATTTAATATGAGAGATTGTTCGCGAAGAGCTGCTGAAGCGGCGGACTCTGGTCACGGAACCACCCACGGCGTCTGTCGCTGAAGTCGTTCACGAAGAAATACGCCAAGCGTTTTGAGCAGCTGATCCTACTCACGATCAGCGACCTATGAGCTACGCAGCCGCGCTTCGCCGCCCGCCGCCCGTTGCGCCGTCGTACCGCCAGCCATCGGCAGCCATTCTCTGGTCGTCACCGCAAGAACAGACACCGCGGCGCCCTGCCGTCATGCCGCCGTACGAAATTCTGCCGTACGAAGAGCCGTGTCCCAACGAGACACGACATTTGCAACATTACGAGCCGTTGCGGCGTCCACAGCTTCGTAAAACAGACGTCTGGCGCATCGTAGATAGACGTCCGCTTTGTTTTACCTGCGGAGGTGTGGGCCACGTTTCCCGTCATTGCTGGCACCGCGTCGATACGTTTCGACCTCTTCGGCAATGGTCTGACGATCGACGCGCCAACGGCGATTACCCACCACGCCGGGACGCTGTTTCTCAAGGACCTTCCTTATCTCGGTTTCATTTTGACAACCGCCGGGCCAACAATGACGACAGTGAGCCTGATTACCAGCAAGGTTTGGGACGTCGATCACGTTCTCCGTCTCCGGTATATTCGCCTTCGTCACGCCGCCGCACTACAGCCAACGCCAGTGGAAGCTGGTTACCAAGTCCACGCCGGGGAAACTGAAGGCGGCGACCCCCGGGGGTAAGGTTGCAGGCCGCCAAGGCGACGAAAAAAAGCCCCCGTTACTCTTATTACAGCACGCCGTAAAGCCGACTAGTTGTAACGCCGACGAAACTGTGACCACAGATCTTACCGTTTTTGTAGACGGACAGTAAGTAACAGCCTTAGTTGACACCAATGGCGACTTTTCTATCATAAGTGAAAACCTTGCCGTGCGCCTCAAAAAAGTGAAGACTACGTGGACGGGACCTCACCTGAGGACAGCAGGCGGCCAGCTGTTGATGCCTGTCGGAAGGTGTACAGCAAGACTCGGCATCGGTGGCTCTTCTTTCGTGGCGACGTTCGTCATCCTCACCCCATGTTGCAAGGACCTGATCATAGGGATGAACTTCTTAAGAGAATATGGTGCCGTCATCAACATCCCGGACCGTTCACTTACGTTCCGCAACAGCCCTGGTTTATTTGACTGTTCAGACGCAATACGTAACGCTTTACGTATAATTGATGATGTGGTCGTCCCGCCACGGTCGTGCACTCTTGTTTCGGTGGAAGGGCACGAAGCGTTTGATGGCGAAGGCATCGCCGACCAAATTGGCTCGCTGCTATTTAGCCACGGCATTTCGGTCGCACGAGGTATCGTCCGTCTCAATGGTTGGTGCACGAATTTACTTCTGACCAACATCAGTGCTGAGTGCTGGCACCTTCCGAAGGGCACAGCTATCGCTTCGTACGACAATATCGTAGAAATGCGAGGCAGTTCATGTTTATCGGTATTAGACGAAGAGTCTAATCAAGAACCAGAACCCGTTTTCAACGTTGGCACCACTCTGCCAAAGGACGACCGACAGAGACTTCTTCAGCTGCTAGCCGAATTCCGCGGCTGCTTTTCATAGACCTCACGAGTTGGTCGAATACCTTTGACAAAGCATCGAATAATCACCGAGGACATGGCGAGACCTATTCACCAGAACCCTTATCGTGTAGTTTTAAAGGAACGCGAAACCATACAACAACAAGTCGCGAAAATGCTTGAAGATGATGTCATTCAACCATCACAGAGCCCCTGGGCATCTAGCCTGTAGTGCTAGTAAAGAAAAAGGACGGCACGCTGCGTTTTTGCGTGGACTACAGGAAGCTGAATCGGGTGACCAAAAAAGATGTGTACCTGCTCCCACGTATTGATGACCCCCTTGACAGACTTCGGCACGCTCGCTACTTTTCTTCCATGGGCTTGAGGAGTGGATACTGGCAGATCGAGGTAGACCCAAGAGACTGAGAGAAAACCGCTTTTGGGACGCCAGATGGTTTATACGAATTTAAAGTCTTGCCTTCCGGTTTGTGCTCCGCGCTTACGACTTTTCAATGGCTTATTGACACGGTACTTTCGATATTGAAGTGGAAGACGTGCCTAGTCTATCTGGACGACGTTGTAGTGTTTTCAACCACTTTTGACGAGCATCTCAAAAGGCTGGAAGTTGTTTTACGTGCCACACGGTCCAAGGGTCTAACATTGAAACCAGAAAAGTGCCATTTCTGTTTCCACGAACTTCAGTTTCTTGGTCACGTCGTCAGTAACGCAGGCGTTTGGCCCGATCCTGGAAAAATTGCCGTTGTCGCACAGTTCCCAGTACCCTCCGATAAGAAGGCTGTGAGACGTTTCCTTGGCCTTTGTGCCTATTATAGCCGGCTTATCACAGACTTTGCCTGCATCGCGTCGCCACTAACTCGTCTCACAAAAGACGACGTTGTTGAGTGGAGCGAAGAACAGGAGGCGGCCTTTAATTACCTGCGTCAACGTCTTCAAACGCCCTGGTTTTTGCCCACCTCGACGAAGAAGCCCCGATGATGCTTCGCACAGACGCTAGCAATGTCGGTCTGGGAGCTGTGCTTGTGCAGCAGCAAAAGGGCACAGAAAGGGTAATCGCTTACGCAAGCAGAACGTTAACACGCACTGAGGCTAATTACTCCACAACTGAAAAGGAATGTCTCGCCATGGTATGGGTGATTACAAAATTTCGCCCGTATTTATATGGCCGCCCCTTCAATGTAATTAGCGACCACCACTCACTGTGCTGGTTAAAAAGTCTTAAAGACCCTACCGGGCGATTAGCGCGTTGGAGTCTCAGGCTGCAAGAATTCGATATGGTAGTCGTACATGTCAGGCAAGCGATATATGAATGCTCACTGTCTGTCCCGTTCACCCATTGAGTCGGCAACCCTACCTGAAAAGGAGGAATCGGCATTTCTCGGTGTCCTCGACACGACCGCCTTTGCGCAGCAACAAGGTGACGACGCTGAGTTGCTTGGCCTAATTAACTACTTGGATGGCAGATCTCTAAGGCGCCAAGAGTTTTCGCAAGAGCGTTGTTATCGTTTTGTTTACGGGGCGGAGTACTCTAAAAAAGAAACTTTTCGTCGACGGGATCCGCATATCTGCTCGTCATCCCAGCAGCCCTTCGTACCGAATTAATCAAAGCATGCCACAACGAGGTGAGCTCTGGCCATTTGGGTTACACCAGAACGTTGGCCAGAATACAGCAAAGGTATTACTGGCCGAGACTAACCACAGCCGTTCAGCACCACGTCCGTACCTGTCACGACTGCCAGCGACGCAAGTCACCACCGACTAAACCAGCTGGCCTCCTGCAACCCGTGCAGGCCCCAACAGCTCCACTCTACCAGATCGGCATGGACATTTTGGGCCCACTACCTACTTCTACTGCAGGGAACCACTGGGTTATCGTTGCGACGAATCATCTGACCAGTTATGCCGAGACAAAGGCTATTCAGAGAGGTACAGCAGCGGAGGAGGCAAGATTTTTCATCGAGAATATTGTTCTGAGGCATTGTGCACCAACCGTCGTGATCACAGACAGAGGAGCCGCATTTATGGCAGCTCTTTTGGATCACGTCCTGATGCTGAGTGGAACAACGCATCGTAAGACCACCGCCTACTACCCACAAACGAACGGGCTGACAGAGTGTGTAAACAAATTCATTGAAGACATGCTTTCGATGTACGTAGACGTTGAACACAAAAATTGGAATGCAATCTTGCCATACATAAAGTTTGCGTACAACACGGCCAAGCAAGAAACGACCCGCCTGACCCCGTTCAGCCTCGTTCATGGACGAGAAGTATGAACTATGTTAGGTGCGATGAGACCGCACGAAGGTGACGACATCGACCCATACGCCAACACGTTTACGGAACGCGCGGAAGAAGCTAGGCAACTTGCACGTTTGCGGATCCGCCAGCAGCAAGAGTACAAAGCAGGCCGCTACAATGGTCACCGCAGAACACTCGCCTATCAAGGTGGTGACAAAGTATGGGTTTGGACACCCGTACGGAAACGAGGACTTTCCGAAAAGCTTTTCAGAAAATACTTTGGGCCATACCGAGTGCTGCGACTACTGAGTGATGTCACTTGCGAAGTTTTTCCCGACTGTTCGTGTAGTACAAAGTGTCGCCAGCACCATCCTGAACTCGTTCACGTAATCCGCATGAAGCCTTACGTCTGCGAGTGATTGCGTGAGACTTTTCTTTAAAAAATGCATTATTCGCTTCGCATCGGGTCGATAATTTTGAGAGGGAGTCAAATGACCCGTGTCTGCTTGTGAACGACAACGATGATGTGGGGATTTAGCGGACACCAGATAGTGGGCCTCTGGCTTGACTCGAGAACAAAGAAGACAATCTTGCGGCTCAGCTGTTGAGAACACGCTGCTTTCGCTGTCTTAAGGCGTACCTGTGCTTTGTTCGCGTTGTATACTGCGACATTATATTATGAAGGAATGAAGGAATATCAACACCAGGGAACAAGCATCATCGCAGAAAAAGGCTCCACGAGATCGGTGTTCATACCTTAAAGGGGTCGTGAAACGACCGCTTTACAACAACAATGCGGCACCATCGGCAGCTACATGCGCTAACTCTGCCATCAGCCCGAGTGGGCCTGCATAGACGCTTTGCTTAGCGAGGAACGCGGAACTCTAAGACATATCGAGCACGCGCAAGAGGCACTCATCGGCGCCTGCCATAAGCGATCCGCGTCCCACAAGGACGCTGCTTAATATGACGTCAAAGTTCAAGTTAGCGCCTATTGCGTATGACAAAGACGCTGATGAGTGTCCCAGATGCACGCACTCGCAAGTACCGAAGAGTTCCGTGTTCCTCGATAGGCAAAGCATTACTTATGATGGCATCACCTAGTTAGTGCATGTGGACGCCGGTGGCTTCGCATTGTCGCTTTACAGCGATCGTTTCACGACCCCTTTAGGCAGCTTCCACTGGGACACCACATTTATGCGTGTCATGCATGCAATACTAATACATGCGATGCTCTTTATTATTACCTCACAACTTTCCGCATGAATACAATTATAATAATAAATGGAGACCTCCTCAGCAGTATATGTAGCATTGAATTGATTTTTTTAAGGAATAAAACCAGCTTCCTAAGAATGGAGTTTTAAATGCGAAGCGATTCTCAGAGAATCAAAACGTACTTTCAGCGTTTCTGTCTACTTATATATCTTGAGGTATATGTCGGTGCTTTAGTACTTAGTTGCCTGATCACTTCAGTATAGACCAATATCGGCATGGGGCGGCACGAGGGTGCGAGTACATGCACGTGTCTTGTCCCGACATAAACAACGTGTCGAATATTATGTCGTGTACGTTAAGAACCTCTTTCTTTCAGTCATCTGTGTCGTACACCCGTATACCATGCGGGTATGCACCTTGAAATTTGTATCAAAGCGGGGACAACATACATCAGAAATTTAAACGTGAGAGGTTAAAAAATTCGGCATTGGCAGCGTTGATCCGACGCTTGCAGAGAAAAAAAATCTCGATCTCAGCAGGAACCGAAGCGAATTTAAGCATTTCGTGTGGTAGTAATGTATTCTACGACAGAACCAGGCAAGGTATTGAATATGAAGGTGCTGTGCAGACATCAGGTCTGTGCACAAAATGATTGTGGTTACCCTGCTAGCTACCTGAATTTATAACAGGGAGATGAGCATTGCATGCACCCCTACTGTACAAACGCACGTCATTCCGGGTCAACATCAGTTGTAGCTTCAGTGTCGGTTCCGCTTTCATAAGTCTCATAGCAGTATATACCCGACCATATGACTCAACAAGCTTACTTCTGACCAACTTCAGTGCTGAGTGCCGGCACCTTCCGAAGGGCACAGCTATCGCTTCGTACGGCAATATCGTAGAAATGCGAGGCAACGTACGAATGCGCTAACGAACGAAATTCACAATACCGCACCGAACATGCACTTTGTTTTCATAAAAATTACGTATTTCACCTAACGCGAGCACCGAGGTTGTGTCAGGTCATTGATTTTCTTTAAAACGTCAGTTTAGTGACTGCTACTACTCCATTTATAAAAACACGTCGATGTACCCGGTAACGCCTGTCCGAAATAAAAGAAGAGATGTGGCATAGACGGTACTCGCTGACAGTTTCGCATGAACAGATTCCCACAATTCATAGTATTTTAATGTGAAACTGTTGAATGTCGGGGTCCACTAAGACTTCAGTGACGTATTTGAGCTATGGTAACAATGTACCTGATCGTTTGTCAAAGAAAAAAAGTTTCGTTAGCGGGCATCAAGTCATTACCTCTCAATCCGCCACCAAGAGCCGAGCACGCTATCCACTGCGCAACGCCCTCAAATTCCAACTGTTATACAAACACCCTTTCCTCCTAGAGTGCTATCAGTCATCGAAGTAGTGTCGCCCTCTTCGAACGGTAATCATTACAGTGGCCTCCGTGATTGGATCCTGCAACGCGTACTGCGACGCGTTGGTTTCATTCAGTGCATTTTCCTTGCGAGGGCGATTTTGTCAATGCCTTAACGCACCGCGAGGTGGCAACCTTAGCCCGAGCGTTGTAAGGTCCCTAGATGAAACAAGGTAGCGTCACTCATTGTTCTCGAGCCGTCCTCCTCACTCTCTCGATTACTCCTCTTTTTCTCTGTCATCCGCGTCTGTAATTGGTGCATTACTTGCACGTGATCTTGCAAATGGCTGGTGGTGTTATTTATTATTATGCAAAAGGTTCAAAACGAGTACGCATGCGCATATGGCTCCAGCCTGATTCTCGCCGTGACCAAAGACAAAATCGTAGCCAGAACATAAACTGAAGAGGAGGAGCGTTTCGGTGTGCGCTAAGTCGACCAAGATTGTTTCGCCATGCTCGTTCAATGCAACATCTGCGTTTTTCAGCAATGCTGCGTTGCCGTAAACAACAGAAAATGGTTTCGCTCTCTTCAACTTACCTCGTGCTTTCCGAGATGAAGCGCACCATGAAGTGCAACTATGAACCATTTCACGCTAATGCTTTCGTGCAACTCCGTCAACGTATGTCGACGCGGATCTGCGAAGCAAGTTCACTTGTCGGTTTTTATCGAAACATTGAAACGCCAGGCGCGTGTCTAATGCGTGTCTAGTGCATGCCAGTTGGTACAAATACATGTGGGTATGCACGTATACAGAGCAGCTGTAGGTTGTAATCAAAGCACCTTCAGAAACATTTCACTCTTGACCAGTTCCCGCTTGAGCCGAAACGCGCTGCTTCGAGACACCTCACCAGTAAACTCTCACCTTTCAGGAAGTTCCCAGCACCGCATCAGAATCACTTGGCATCACGATTGTCGAGATGGGCACATTTAAAAAAAACGTCATCGCAGTGCTGCTGGACGAGTGTTCGTACCAGTCTGGTCGTAGTTTTTTTTCTTGTGTGTGCACAAGCCGGTTGTAATCAATCGTCACAACGTCACGCCCTGTGGCCACTTACAGGATCCAGCAAGAAGCACGTTCACTGTGTCACAGCACGAACAAAACACAATCGGAGAAGTGGACTAGTTAGAACTGGACGAAATGCCGCGGCCGTGGAACTAAAATGTACTACGCGAGACGCCATGGCTAGTGGTGTAAAGTATGGAACTGCACAACGTTGCCGGTTGAGTAACACACATCCCGCTTGCTCTTGTGTTGTGCCGTTTATGTTCATAAAGGTAACTGTTTATTCTACGTCTTATTTCGTTCCATTTTGTTTCATTTACATCTATTCACCGTAGCAACAGAACCCAAACATTCGCTTTTGGATGAAAGTTTTAAACCTTCTAGGGGGCGCTTCAGGCAAATAAGCGAGGAGAAAAAGGGAGGGTGTCCCTACCTTGGAAACTTGTTTCATCTAAGGACCTTAGAGCGTTGTAGAGTAACTGAATATAGTCCTACGGGATCAGAGTAGCGCAACTGTTTTCCAATGCCACCGGCACCACCAGCAACCATGCATTGCGGAGAAGCTGACGCTCGCGCCAATTTTGTGTGTTCCGACGCCGCCACGGCAAAGCGAATCCGGCTGGTCTTCGCGCATTTTCTGAACGTGGTTTATAGATGCGTGCGGGACAATGTGTATAACCTCTATGTGCGCACCAGGTCTGCAGTACTACCATCACAGCCATCAGAATGTTACAATGACTGGGTAAACTGGTAAAACAGGTTTTTGCCAGTTTTATCAGCTGCTGAGTGCTCCTTCGTTTGTAGTGTACATATTAAAAGAGAACTGCACCGTTCTTCGTCGCGCATTTATATATGTTCAAACGGAGCCTTATTACTTATCTTCATCAGAAGGAAATATATTTATTCACCACCTACGTAGCGAAAAGAGCGCGGTTGTCGAATTCGCTGAATTTTACAGTGAAAGCTCTTGAGATCACACTGGCCGATTCCAGCGCGTAGATGTCCACCTATGCCGGGGTCCGTGACAACTATCGTACGTAATTAAAAGAAAAGAAAAACCAACTTAAAAAGTGTTGCAATTGGGAATCAAGCCCGAGATTTCTGAGGGGTAGTCCAATACTCTACCGCAAAGCTACGTCCAAACTTCGAGTTGAAGTCTGTAGTCACTTGTATCCCGAAGGAGTACGGCCAACAGCGTGGGTCCGGTCTTAGCGAGCCACAGGGCACGCGTTAACCGTCGCCATGGCGAGAACATGATACCGCTCAAAGTCGCAACACTTTATTGTCTGTGGCAACACCAAACGTAGTACAGTCCGTTGCAAAGGCGCGGCGGGAAAGCAAATAGGCTTATCCACGCCACGGGCATAAAAGTACTACACAGCACGTCTCCACGAGCACGTCACCGTGGTAAAGGTGATTCACGGATACACCGGGACCAAGGTCCGGCTGCTCGAGCGAGGGCAACTGCGCTCGCGTTGGCTTCGGAGGGAGACGGGTCGGCGTAGCTTGGCCACGCGCTAGGACACCGTACCACCCTTCGGCCGAGAGTACCCAGAGGGGCAACAAAAGGTGAGCGTTCGCCTCGGGCGCGAGGCGCCGTCTGCGAAGTCCGACGAGCCCCGAGCGATGGGAGTCGATGGACGGAAAAGATTGCGTGGCCCACAGTCTGCTGTCCTGGAGAGTATCTGCCCAGCTCCCGACGCAGCGCGCGAAAACCTCTCGGGAGACTCCGCGCGCGGCGCCACAGTCAACATCCGCTACGGGGTGAGGGGGTTAAACGTCACTTTGCTACCCCAGCCAACCGTCACCCCCGGAAGCTTTTCAGGCCTGCGCGTCACGTGACGTGACGTCGACGACGTCACATCGCGCCGGCCGGCCGGCCGCCCTTCGCTGGGTGGCTGCGCCAGCCGCGAGCGCTTGCCGCGAGCGCCCTTCACGCCTACCGACTCGGGCGAGGTGCCTTGACACCATGTCCGCACGATTTATCAAGGTATCGATTGATTGTATGGTTGAACGCGCCGACGCAACGCAGACGATGAAGCGCGCCGTAGGGGAGGGCTCAGGATCAAGTTTGACTACCTGGGAATCTTTATTGTGTGCCGAAATCTCGTACACACGGGCGTTTTTGCTTTTCGCCTCCATCAGAAATGCGGCCGCCGCAGCCGGGTATCGAAACCGCGCCCTAGTGCTCAGCAGCGCTACGCCTTAGCCACTGAGCCACCGCGGTTGGGGAACTTATCAAGGTATCAAGAAATAATGAATATCGTGAATGGAATAATGCATATTTATTTGTCACAGCCAGACGCCGTCTGTACAAATATCACAGTGCGCATTGTTCTCGGTCCAGGCAGACGACAGGCAACACAAGATGTTGCCCTTAATGCTGAAAATATGCCAAAAGTACAAAACACAATATCTTGCCACATAAAACTCAAAACAAAACAGATTGTAACAGCAAAAACATCCCCGAGCTTTGGAACAGAAAAAGCACACTTTCATTTAAATTGTAGGTTAGAGGAAAACATACCATTCGTTTATCATAGTAGCAGTAGCAACACAAGGTATCAGGTTCAAACACTTGCCCAAAAATACAATACATAAGAACACTGGTGACTAAATTGTGGTCCACAGCATGATAAATGACAAAAAGAAAAGTAATTGTACTGCCACAGGTAGGTGCATGTCCTAGGGAAAAATCAAACAAAAATCTAAGAAAAAATAAATCACAGTGCACAACATGTCTGTACACAGAGAGCACAAGGAAAGTGTATATACTTTCCTGTTTTGTAGTTGCCGGTGCATCCGGCTACACAACACTTATTCGGCATTGTCGCATCACTCCAGCATCACGCACGGAAACGAAATTGCCGCAAAATAACAACGGAAAGCAACAAACGCGAAACACCGTCAACACCACGCCGCCGAACCGTCACCACCGCCGCCCGCGCTGCGCTCGCTGCCGCTGCGGCTTCCCCGAGAGTCGGCCGGCCGGAAAGGACGTCAGATTGCTGGGCGCAGGCCTGAAAAGATTTTCCGGGGGTGACGAGCCAACACCCCCAGCGCGGCAGAGTAGTGGACGAGGAGAGACATGTCGAGACATGAGAATGGCAGCAAAGGCGGCAAAGCCCGCGCAAAGGGAGCGGGCTAGCCTCGATTCCCACATCTCCCTCTCCTAAATTTGCCCTTTACCGGTCTGCAAAAGGCAGCCGGACGTCACCCATGCAGTTAAAATGACACTGCTATGAGTGACAGCTAACCTCTGTCTAGCCCTGTAACTGCTGCTAAAGAATGATGACAAAGAAAAAAAAACATTGATAAAATAAACACATGACACCATAAAAATAATTGCGGAAGGGAGCACAGGAAAGTAGTAGTGGTTCGTGGTGCTGAGGCGGGATAGCGTCCACCGCGTGGAGGGGTGGAAGAGCGTGACGATGTTCGCTAGGTGTGATGCCCGAGTGCGAGGTCAGAGGCAGGGAAAGGGGCTCTTTGATGGCTCGTTGCTGCTCTTGATTAGCCACGAGTCCAACGAACGCCGCTTCGGTTGTGGTTCGGAGGCCCCGCATTTTTGGCTCGATGACGGAGCTGGGACGTTGCGGGAAGCCGGGCCTCTCCATGATTAGGGAGGCCGAACCAGAATTGGCTGCAAGGTGCCCTGGCGTTGGCCGACAGCATATAGCTGCTTTCAGCTGGCCTCGCGCAGGAGCCATGGTGGGAAAGGCAGCAGGGCTTCTTCGACGACGGCCGAGAGCAGATCACAGTCAGACTGTCTGACGTCAGTAGGTCAATGCCCCCCCCCCCCCCCCCCAGCACCTCTAGTGTCCACGGGACGAAGCCTTGACGCACACTCTTCGCGGGCACGCACTGAAGCATCACGCACCTACACACGCACAGAAGCACGAACGCGCACACCGCCGACGGCTGCGCGAGCGTAGGCGCAAACCGTCCTTCGTCTCTCTCCACGCACGCATCGATACTCAAGGTCACAACTCCCTTCGTGGCAGGCGAAATAAACACGAGAAAAAAAATTTAAACAAAACAAAATAACACTCAATCTCTGGCCAAAAGAAAACAAAAACGCGAAATACTAATAACACCTATTATTAGACAAAAGAAACATAAAATACACATGAACACTTAAAGAAAAAATACTGGCAGCAGACTGGGCGGGGCCAACTTCTTTACGAAAAAAAGGCCGTAAAAAAGCTAACCTATACTGAGGTTAGACAGTTCACTGAGGGTCTTCGGTTGCGGAGAAGTCCGCCGTCCGGCGCGAAATCACAAAGGTGACCGCTTCCTCAGATTATACCGGTGCGGGGTCCAAATGAGGTCCACCGCTCTCGGTGAACCCCGTTGCTTGCGAGAAGTGCCGCAGGGCTCTGGCGCGAGCTCGTCAGACCGTGAGACAAAGGATTTCAGGTGTGCGATATGGGCACGGCTGAGTTTTCCCGTATGGGGATCTTTCAGCAAGTACGCGAGTGGAGTGCAAGCTTTCTCCACTCGGTATGGACCAAGCCACTTAGGAGCGAGCGAGGTTGAGAACCCCTTACTGGCATCGCTAAGAGCGTGGTTGCGCTTCAGGACAAGATTGCCCCCCTCAAAAACTAGGTCGCGATGCTTGCGGTCATATTGGGCCTTCTGCTGAGCTCTGGCCGACGCCTAACTTTGCCTTGCTTTGCAGAAAGCTCGACAAAGCCTGTCCCGAAGCGTCGACGCGTAAGCAGAGCAGTCTGCCGGCGTCTCCTTGTCCTCGAGCTGGCATTGAGTGACGCTGGTCACCGGATTTACCAACTCCCTTCCAAAATTTAAGAAGGCGGGCGAGAAACCAGTTGAGCGGCTCTCGGATGTTCGAATAGCGAACGCGAGCTCACTCAAATGGTCTGCCCAGTCTCTTTCCCTTTCGGCAAAGGCCGCCAACATCGGTTTGAGCGTACGATTGACGCGCTCCGTCAAATCGGACTGGGGATGGTAGGCTGAAGTGGTGCAGTGATCAATTCCGAGGGAACGGCACGTGACACCAAACACCCGAGCGGTGAAATACAAAACATTGTCAGTGATGAGCCTTTCCGGGAAGCCGAACCGGCAAAACACTTCCTGTAGCTTCTCAAGCACCGCTCGCGCTTTCACCTTCCGAAGAAGGAACAATTCCACCCATTTCTAAAAGTGATCAACGACTATCATCAGGTGAATGAACCCCTGCTTACTTTTGGGAAATGGTCCCACTAGATCGCAGGTGGCCACTTGGCAATCGCCAAGAACGCTCACTGGCAATCGGTTTCTTCAGACCAGGCGGTTTGCGACCCCTTGATTTCACCGTTTGACAGACGCGGCGAGAACGGCAATAGCGAAAAATGTCTCGCTTCATGCCAGGCCAGGTCACAACACGGCTCAGTTTTGCAAAAACTCTCGAGCCACTCAGGCGACCAACAATGGTTTCGTCGTGAGAGGATTGCAACAGTGTGGCTCTCAGACTTTTGGGCATAACCACCTTAAACGGGTCGATGGACTCGTCGTCAGTGGCTATATACTTCAGCAGGAGCCCGTCATGGTCCAGCAAATATGAATCCACCGGGAACTCAGGGACACACGCTGGTTTTAGCCCCCTATTCGCGCCCGCTGCAGGGCAAGCAGCGTAACGTCGCTCCGTCTCGTCGAGACAGTCGCTATCGGCGCCCGCTGCAAAACAAGCAGCGTCATGCGCTCCATCTCTCTGAGACCGTCGCAAATTTTGCGACAAAACGGATCACTTTGCTGGGCCTTCAGAAGCTCTTCTCTGCTGAAAACGAAATGGTACCCTTGTAAGCAAATAACAAACTAGTATCAATTCCTTTCAGGGAATAAAAAAAAAACAGATAGGCACCTGTCTTGTTTTTTGTGTAATTAGAAAGTAAGCGAATTTCTAGAAAAAAAACTTCATCCATGTAGAATGACAGCAAAAAAATTTCTTTTAATGTATAAAAATGTTGTACAATGACATAATTTACCGTATGAGACTTACGTATATTATTGAAGCAAGGTGACGGGGGTGTATTTAGCAGAACGTACTAAATGATATTAAACATATGAACGAATGTTGTATGCACAAATGTATGTTCAAGAGTCGCATATGTTTTATATAACCAGTTGTTTACACTTGCATAATGATGTCAGCAGCAACACAAGCGTTAGCAACATCATACGGGGTAAGCTGGTAAGTAACACTTGTTCTTTCAAGGATGGTGGCCCTGAACATTGCTATGTAAATCTACCAAAGTGTATGGTGCTTAACTACAATTGACGTGAACTGGTCATGACGGCTGCATCATAGGAGTGCATGCGTAATTTTTAGAAAATTCTATATTTAGCATTGCAACTGCATTGGACGTTTCAAGAAACATTGTGCCTGAGGGTGTCTATTTGCACTGCAGTGTCGAGACATGGTGTGGCTCTGAGGTAGAATACTTGATTGCCACGCAGTATGTTAGGTTATCATTCCTGCTGGGGCCCTGATATTTATTGATTGCATTCATAGGGTCATCACTGACTTTTTCCTCTACGTTGCCGCGTTAAAATTACCAATAATATTTTTTGTCATTTTTGGGTACTGTCAATCACCTGTGGCACATAGCCGCATATACCTGCCAGATGTGTGCCTCACATCTTGAAGAAAGGGTTTGACAATATACGCGACGGGATCGCGGCGTTATTGATGACTTGACGGGCAGTCGTATTCGTCAAACCATCTTACCCTCCTATACTAATTTGGTTTACCCAAAGCTAATAAAGTGATAACGAGAGAAAACCAGACGTAGGTGGCTAGGTAGATACATAAATAGGCAATTGAAGTCAATTTTTTCTTCTTAGTCAATTGAACACTGTATGGTGGAAAATTTTTGTTATGAGCGTGATGTAACTAAACACTCGATGTCTCATTTTCTTTAATGAAGTTATTTTTTCAGCGTTCTACGTGCAGGCCAAGTTGTATGTGTTGTATGCGCAGGCTCCTGTCTTAGAAAAACTAAAGCATATTGTGAGAATATTCCACTTGTCTGCATCCACTGTTGCTGCTCACGATACCACCTCTCCCCCCTCCTCCACCTACAAATTTTAGATACCAGGCATACGACTAGCAGATGACTGTTTTTTCGCCAGCAGCTTACCACAGCAGCTCTAAGAAAAAAAGACGCACACTCTGGTGTTTTCAGTTTTAAACAACTTAATGTGGCTGCCAGCGTACTACGGAAGAATGCCTACCAAGTACGCTTCACACACACCTGCCTTCTAATGAGTATCTGGAGAATCTTAGTGCTGCATACTCAGTCAATTCCTACTTCTCAATATTTGTCTTTCTTTAGAACACTTAATATGAAATTAATGTCTAATAACGATTCACTTCGGAAAGCTGTCTTGTCACATGCATTGGCCGGCAAGTGAAGGATGTGCTTTAATTTCTTTGTGTTTTACATACCTGCAAAGAGTAGCAGGTGCATTGTCATTCACTGAAAGCCTGACGCATCTTTTCAGAAATAAATGTGTTGTTGTCCTCTTCTTGAAGAGTTTCCCATGCACCTGAGTAGCACTGGGCTTGGTGAACCACAGTCTTGTCTCGCTGTTTACAAACCTGCGCTTTCTTTACAGCTTGAAAAACTAAGAGCAAGACTATCACTTGTGCTCCATTGATTACCATATTGCTTTGCTGTGTCACTCTTTAGTTTATTAAATGCGAAGCATTTCTTAGCGAACTTCGGCGACATTGAGCGTATGTACCAGCCGCCTACTACTCTTAGGTCTCCTGGCCGTTTCGATAATGGTATCGATACCGAAATCGGTATGGCATAACATGATTGAATGACGAGCATAACTGACTAGTCATAACATGAAAATAATCACATCTATGTCATGATTTACATTTCATGGTTTTGCTGCTCTTGCGGTGCTTTCGTTCATATGACATCTTGCAAAACTGGTATGTTATGACATGAATACATGACGAACATAAGCGACAGACTCTAACGAGGAAATCATGACACGCAGGCCATGTAAAACACGACTATATGCTACGCTCATAGTGCTCTCATGGTCGTTTTGCTAGCTTCACATACACCAAATATGGTTGTGCATGACATCAATGGATGACGAAGGTATATGACTGGTGCAAACATGATAAACATGACATGCGTGTCATGTGAGAACATGAAATCATACCCACACTCATGATCATAGTCGTATCGGCAGGGGGTGGAGCAAGGAAGGTGCAAGCCCCTTCCGCCACTTTCGACAGTGGTCACTGTCAGCTGTGCACTGGGCAAACCAACTAGTAAGGCAAAGTTTTCATTGACCACTTTAATCACTTAGTTATGTTACGAGAAAAAGAAAATATTATGAGGCAAAGGTACAATGTAGTGTTAATGTTCCAACATTTTAGCAGGGCACGTCAGCTGGTCCCCCTTCAACACATCATGAACCCTTTTCTGCTTTTTATGCAGACTTTCTCGGAACGACGGAGGTGATCAAGGCAGGCGGTGATTCCGTGTATTCCGTCCTTCCTGCACACCACTTTGGAGTGTGTGCACAAGCACTCGAACTCAAGCTTGATTCACCTGACTGAATACCACCGCCCCCTGCGACATAGTCAGCAGCCTACTTAAGAGGACGGCTCTGCTGGGATTCTTTAAGTGGGCACGTCAGCTGGTCCCCCGTCAACCCCACCATGAACCCTTTTCTGCTTTTTGTGCAGACTTTATTTCTCGGAACGACAAGGGTGATCAAGGCAGGCGGTGATTCCGTGTGTTCCGTCCTTCCTGCACACCACTTTGGAGTGTGTGCACAAGCACTGAAACTCAAGCTTGATTCACCTGACTGGATACCACCGCCCCCTGCGACATCGTCGGCAGCCTACTTAAGAGAACGGCTCTGCTGGGATATTTTCAGTGGGCATGTCAGCTGGTCCCCCGTCAACATCACCATGAGCCCTTTTCTGCTTTTTATACAGGTTAGTAACAAATATGTATCTATAAGGTCTGATGACTGTTGCTTGCTCCAGCTGGCGTTTCCCTTTAGTTTCTGTGTGTTTTGTTTGCATGCAAAGAACGTTCTTTTCTCTCTGCTGAGGCTTTGTGGGGATATTGAATCTAATCCTGGACCCAACACCAATGAGCTGCTTCAGCAGCTTTTGGAGGGCCAAAAGCTGTGGAAAAATAGGCTGGACACAATTGAATCCAAATTGCAACAAGTTGAAGAATCTACATCAATGCTTGGTGAGACCTCTTATAGACAGGCAGAAATATGTTAGCCACCCTTCGGTAGCCGTACTATAAGAAATTTCGCCCATGACTGTTAATCAATGAACCTGTTAATTAGTGATATGTGCGCAGTGCAATTGTTTTTCGGTGACCAAAGAGCGCATATCTGGGGGGTGTAAACTGGATGTTTTTTTCGAGAAATAAACCAGTCGTTAGATTGCGTCCGTTTGTCTTCCTTTCTATGTCCTTGTGTGCTGGCGCAAAAATTTCAAGATGGATATGTTCCAACTATAGCTATAGGCCGAATTGCAGTTTTGCTTCAGATATAATAAGGTAGATATAACATTTCTATACTTTGAAAAAAAAAACCTTTGATCGGGTATCCCACTGTAAGTTCATACTAAAATTCAAGCTAATTCTCAAAAATGATCGCCTTGCAGCCTGGATTACTGCGTACCTCTCGTCAAGGCGGCAGTGTGTAATCATTAATGGCACGACTTTTCTTTCAGCTCCGGTGGCATTTGGTATTCCTCGGGGCCCCGTTCTCGGTCTTTCAATTTTCCTGCTAATAATAAATGATATCGTTCAGGACATAGGCGTACAAATTCGGCTGTTCGCAGACGACTGCGTGATATACCTAGAAGTACCTAGTCCTTATGATCAGGTGCTACTAAATGGAGCATTAAGTAGTATTGCTAACTGGTGTAGTACATTGCAGATGACAGTTAATAGCAAAAAAAAACAGTAGCAATGACCATAAACTGAAAGTAGCAACCACTCAAATTCACAAATTTCATCAACAACCATCCATTATGTTTTGTCCACAGTTATAAGTATCTACAGGTTTTCCCGCTCAATTTAATCCAAGCGCCAGCCAAATTAATTCAGGCGCCAGTCAATTTAATCCAGCCGCCACTCAAGTTAATCCAGGTGCGAATCATTTTAATCCAAGTGCCAGTGAAATTAATCCAACTGCCAGCCGAGTTAATCCAGACGCCAGCGAATTTAATCCTGATGACATTGTGACTTCAAAACGACCAAGAATTTTCGGGAATGCGTGCAGTGAATAGCTTTGGAGTGAATTTAAGAGAAGAAAACTATGAATGAGTGACACATGTGACTCGCGCGACTTTATCACGCCTATCACCCGCGTAAGCACTATTCACACCTTCGACATGCATATCCAAGGAAACACCGTTCACACAGTAATAACTTGATACCTATTAACCAGGCCAATGATCTCATCACGAGTGACTCAGGCGACGTCCTCACGCATACCACCCACGCACGAACTGTCTTAACCTTCCGTCATGCATATCAAATGAAACGTCCTTGAAAGGGCAAGAGCTTGATACCTAAAACTCGGCCAAGCCACCGGATCACCAGTGACTCAGGGGACGTCATCACCCATATCACCCGCGCACGTAATTTACTAGCCTGCCGACATGCATACCAAATGAAACGTCTTTGAGAGATCAATAACGTGTTACCTATGACTCGGCCAACTGACTTGATCACTAGTGACTCAGGTGACATCATCACGCCTATCATCCACGCACGCAATGTCTAACCTGCCATCATGTATACCAAACGAAACGTCTTTGAGAGGGTAATAACTTGAACGCTGTCAATCGGCCTAGTGACTCGTGCGGCGTCATCTCGCCTGACACCCACGCACGCAGTGTCGAACCTGACTTCATATATATCAAACGAAACGTCTTTGAGAGAGTAATAACTTGAACGCTGTCAATGGGCCTAGTGACGTCATCACTAGTGACTGACGTGACGTCATCACGCCTATCACACATGCACGCGGTGTCCAAACCTATCTTTATGCATATCAAACAAAACGTCTTTGGGAGGGTATTAACTTGAACGCTGTCACTGAACCTAGTGACGTCATCACTAGTGACTCACATGACGTCATAACGCCTATCACACACGAACGCGGTGTCCAAACCTGTCTTCATGCATATCAAACGAAACGTCTAAGATAGAGTAATAACTCGAACGCTGTCACCAGGCCTAGTGACGTCATCACTAGTGACTCGTGTGACGTCATCGCGCCTGACACCCACGCAAGCACTCTGTAACCTGCCTTCATGCATATCAGACAAAACGTCTTTGAGAGGGTATTAACTTGATCGCTGTCACTGGACCTAGTGACGTCATCACCAGTGACTCCCGTGACGTCATCACGCCTATCACACACGAACGCGGTGTCCAAACCTTTCTTCATGCATATCAAACGAAACGTCTAAGATAGAGTAATAACTCGAACGCTGTCACCAGGCCTAGTGACGTCATCACTAGTGACTCGTGTGACGTCATCGCGCCTGACACCCACACAAGCACTCTGTAACCTGCCTTCATGCATATCAAACAAAACGTCTTTAGAGGGTAATAACTTGAAAGCTGTTACTAAACCTAGTGACGTGATCACTAGTGACTCGCGTGACGTCATCACGCCTGGAACCCACGCAAGCACTCTGTAACCTGCCTTCATGCATATCAAACGAAACGTCTTTGAGAGAGTAATAACTCGAATGTCTTAACTAAGCCTAGCGACGTTATTACTAGTGACTCATGTGACGTCATCACGCCTATCATACACGCACGCGCTGTCCTAACCTGTCTTCATGCATATCAAACGAAACCTCTGTGAGAGAGCAATAACGTCTTACTTATGACTCGGCCAACCGACTTGATCACTAGTGACTTACGTGACGTCATCATGCCATCACAAGCGCGAGCACTCTCTAATGTGCCTTAATGCATATCAAACAAAACGTCTTTGAGAGGGTAATAACTTGAACGCTGTCACTGGGCCTAGTAACGTCATCACTAGTGACTCACGTGACGTCATCACGCCTATCACACACGCACGCGGTGTCCAAAATGGCTTCATGCATATCAAATGAAATGTCTTTGAGAGAGTAATAACTCGAACACTGTCACTCGGCCTAGTGACGTGATCACTAGTGACTAGTGTGATGTCATCTCGCCTAAGACTCACGCAAGCACTCTGTAACCTGCCTTCATGCATATCAAACGAAACTTCTTTGAGAGAGTAATAACTTGAATGCTCTCACTAGGCCTAGCGACGTGATTACTAGTGACTCATGTGACGTCATCACGCCTATCATACACGCACGCGCTGCCCTAACCTGTCTTCATGCATATCAAACGAAACCACTGTGAGAGAGCAATAACGTCATACTTATGACTCGGCCAACCGACTTGATCACTAGTGACTTACGTGATGTCATCATGACTAACACTCACGCACGCACTCTCTGACGTGCCTTCATGAATATCAAATGGAAATTCATTGAGAGAACATCAAATTGAAGGCCGTTGCAGGCAGCGTCTGCTAGTAAAAAACTGACTGCTCGCACTGCACAGCCGTTCACCGGCTAATTGGTATATTTAGGCACCAGATCACGCGTTTTGAATTTAGTCAAAGGCGTCTTTGCATAGCTTTTGTTTGACTTGACGCTTTTCTTGACTCGAGTAGATGCGACGGAAGCAACAGTACCTTCAAGCAGCAGTGGGGTACAACCGAACATCAGTGTCCCACCACTCGTTGAGGGCAACGCTTCTCCTTCATTCAATAAATAGGAATAATAAAGGTGAAATGACAATGAAGCATTTTCCAAACCACACTCAATTACCCAACATTCAACAGATACCCTGACCACTCTGCGACGCATTTACTCCAGCTCGTCGTGTGGGAAGATGTAGGCGGCTTTTTTGTTGCTTCTCGTGTTTCGAAGTATGCCTTGAAAATGGGGGCAGCCAGGCCGCAATACTCTTAACGGACAGCCGTTCTACACCAAACTGGCACGCTTATTTCAAGCACACTAACCTATAAGAAAGGGCGTGGCGTAGAACATAGAAAGAAAGGCACGAGTCAGGCAAAGCATTCAAAGGCGTATCAGCAAATGGTCACTTGCAAATAGCAATAGTATTATCTCAAGTATGGGGCTGCCCTCTATTACAACGGATTTGTTTCACAGGATAACCAGATGAAATATTAGTTGAGCCGAAGGAGTGGTAGACAATTCATTTTGTTGCAAGTTTTGGAGCAGGCAGAGCGTGCGTCTTATGCTTGATTACGGATATACAGTGTTATGACTAGAGACCGGATTATATGCAAATGCCTGTTACGTTTCTTGCGTTCCTATCATGTCATTTTGACACATGAGCACAAATAAGAGGGCAAGGAGAGCTTTTACAGTGCTTTTTATAGTGCCTATATATGCCTATTTCGGACGTTGCTGCCTCAATTCGTATGTCAGTAAATGCCTGTTTTCAAAATCGATGCCTATATAAACGCTATTTACTCTCCAATTTTGCTTTCAAGTACCGCCGGAGCCCAGTATTCTTGTTACCCGGCAAAATTTAGATTTCGGGACACTGCAAGGTGCAAACTACACTTAAGTTCACAAGTTATTTTTATAACTGTCCAGCAATCGCCTGCATGACAGTGAATCACTGAAAACCGACGCAAATGTTTAATATAAATAAATAAATAAATAAATAAATAAATAAATAAATAAATATATTGACGCGTGTGTACTGGTGGACTAAAACGACGATAAGGGGATTTGGTGGACACCAGGTAGTGGAACTCTGGCTGATCAAAGATAAAGAAGGTGATCTTGCTGCTCGGCTGCTGAAAGTCACTGTGCCAACGTTTATCTGCCTTTGGTTCGCGCTGTACCGCGACACTGGTGGAGGTGCTGGGGCGCAACCCTACCTAATGCTCTATACTCCCACTGGGAGCCGTTCATCTAGCTCGGACGCATTGTCACCCATTGCAACTCCCGTGCACCGGTTCAGTCAGCGGCTGATAGGCCTCGCTCCAGAGTTCCCTCCTTCCACGGAACCTCGCAGGTGCCGATTACCTCTCCAAATGGCCTACGCCATTCCGCAACTGGCGCCCCAAGGCCTCTGCCGACACAGCCTTCACAGGTAACCATCTTTCAACCGCTGGTTCCCGATCACTTTAGTGGCGGCGCCCATGAAGATGAGGACGACTGGTTGAGCACTATGAGCGCGTCGCCAAGATTAATCTGTGGCCTGAACAAGAAAAGCTCACACGCGCCTATTTATACCTTGACGGCGGTGCGAAAATTTGGTATGGGAACAGAGCAGCCAGTCTGTTAACTTGGGGCGACTTCCGACAACAGCTTGTCGATACGTTCACCAATGTCGATCGACGCGACCGTGCGCAGCAGCTGTTGGAGCTACGGGTTCAACAACCCAATGAAAGCGTTACTATGTTTGCTGAAGATATGACTCGTCTTTTTCGTCGAGATGATCCGAGCATGAGTGAAGATAGGAGGTTTAGCTACCTCATGCGCGGCGTTAAGGAGCAACTTTTCGCTGGGCTACTGCACCACCATCCAGGTACCGTAGTTGACTTAATCAAGGAGACTACGGCTATCGAGCGGGCCCTCCATCAACGATGCAGGCAGTATCATCGAATGTCTAGTAGCGCCCCAATCAATGCTGCCGCCATACTTGAGGACCAAAGCTCCCTGCGAGACATCATTAGGGAGATAGTTCGCGAAGAACTGCAAAAGTTCCGGACTCCAGTTGCTCAAATCCCCGTTGCGTCCGTCGCTGAACTGGTACGTGACGAAATCCACCACGCATTTTCTACCGCTGGTCCTGGTGACGAGCACCGTCCCATGAGCTACGCCGAGGTTCTGCGACGTTCACCATCTGGTACATCGCCGCCATATCACCCAGTGCCGACGGCCCCTTGGTCACCGCCGCAAGAGCAGACCCTGAGCCGACCGCCAAGCCAACTGACGTACCACCAGGCGTCCACAGCAGCACCATGGACATTGTCGCAAGAACGGAGGCTCAGACGTCCACCACTCCGAAGAACAGACGCATGGCGCACAATCAATCGTCGTCCACAACGCTTTAACTGTGGAGGTGCAGGTCATATTGCCCGTCATTGCTGGCACCACAGTGATTCGTTCCGCCCTCTTCGAACATGGTCTGACGATCGACGTGCGAACGAAGAATACATACCACGCCGGGAGGACGCCTCTTTCTATGGAGCCCGTTCTCACTTTTACGAATACCGTACTTCTGACGAGGAGGCAATACCTACCCGCCAGCCAGGTTTGGGTCGTCAATCTCGCTCTCCTTCTCCCGCTCATTCACTTTCGTCACACCGACGTACCTCCGCAGACCTCAACGAAAGAAGGTCACCCAACCCGCGCCGGAAAAACTGAGGGCGGCGACCCCTGGGGGTAAGGTTGCAGGCCATGAAGATGACGATGGAAAGCCCCCATTACACTTCGCTGTAATTTCGACAAGAAATGAGAGCGACGACATTGTGACCGTCGACCTTAGTGTTTTTCTTGACGGCCAGAAAGTAACAGCCTTAGTCGACACCGGTGCCGACTTTTCTATTATCAGTCAGGGCCTCGCCATGCGCCTCAAGAAAGTGAAGACGCCATGGACAGGCCCTCAAATAAGGAAGGCAGGAAGGCAGGGGGTCAGTTATTGATACCCTCTGGAAGATGCACAGCGAGAATTGAGCAAGGAGGTTCTTCTTTCGTTGCGTCGTTCGTCGTTCTCGCCGCATGCTGCAAGGATCTAATTATTGGTATGGACTTCTTACGAGAGTACGGCGCCGTCATGAATATCCCAGACAGTTTGATTACATTCCGCAACAGTTCGGGCGCACCTGATTGTACACAAGCGCGACAAAACCAATTGCGTCCAACTGATGACGATGTGGTTCTCCCTCCTCGGTCTTGCACTCTTGTTTCTGTGGCAACCGCTGTCCAGTTTGACGGTGAAGGAGTAGCAGACCGAATAACCTCGCTCCTCTTCACACACGGCATTTCCGTCGCAAGAGGTATTGTCAGTGTTGCCGCTGGACGCACGGACTTGCTTCTGACAAATTTTAGTGATGAGCGCCGGCACCTTCCAAAAGGCATAGCCATCGCTTACTTCGACGATATCACAGATGCAGAAGGCTGCTTGGCAGTAGTCGACGAGGCACCAAAACTTGATTCAACACCAGTGCTCGACGTTAGCACTACTTTGCCTAAGAACGAGCGAAAAAGGCTTCTTGAGCTACTGGCCGAATTCAAAGACTGCTTTTCGGCAACATCAAGAGTTGGCCACACGCCTCTAACCAAGCATCGGATAATTACCGAGGACATGGCGAGACCAATTCACCAAAACCCCTATCGCGTGGCTGCAAAGGAACGCGAAGTGATATAAGAGCAAGTCAACAAAATGCTAGAAGATGACGTCATTCAGCCCCCAAAAAGCCCCTGGGCGTCACCTGTAGTCCTCGTTAAAAAAAGACGGCAGCCTGCACTTCTGTGTAGATTACTGAAAACTCAATCAGGTGACAAGGAGAGATGTGTGTCCACTTCCTCGTATAGATGACTCTCTCGACAGACTTCGACATGCTCGTTACTTTTCATCGATGGACTTAAGGAGTGGATATTGGCAAATCGAGGTAGACCCAAGAGACCGCGAGAAGACTGCTTTTGTGACACCAGGTGGCTTATATGAATTTAAAGTCTTGCCCCTTGGTTTATGCTCAGCGCCTGCTACCTTTCAAAGACTCATGGATACCGTACTTTCTGGGTTGAAGTGGAAAACCTGCTTGGTCTACCTTGATGATGTCGTAGTTTTCGCTGCAACATTCGACCAGCACCTTAAAGGATTGAGGCAGTTTTACAAGCTATACGGTCTGCGGGCTTGACGTTGAAGCCTGGAAAGTGCCACTTTTGCTACGAAGAGCTGCAATTTCTTGGCCACGTTGTCAGTCACGCAGGCGTTCGTCCTGATCCTGGAAAGATCGCAGCTGTTGCACAGTTCCCGGTGCGGACTGATAAGAAGGCTGTCCGACGATTCCTCGGACTATGTACGCATTATAGGTGATTCATCGCGGACTTCGCACGCATTGAATCACCGTTAACCCGCCTCACGAGAGAAGACGTTGCTTTCCAATGAAGCAACGAAGCGGAAGCAGCTTTTAGGAACCTCCGCCAGCGACTACAGACGCCTCCAGTGCTTGCCCACTTTGATGAGAAAGCCCCAACGATGCTACACGCTGATGCCAGCAATGTTGGTTTGGAAGCTTTATTTATTTATTTATTTATTTATTCATTTATATATTTAATTATTTATTTTTATTTATTTTTTATATTAAACATTTGCGCCTGTTATTCAATGATTCACTGTCATGCAGGCGACGGGCAGACGTTCTACAATGCAGACGACAATCCACAAAATAATGAGTTGAAGAATTAAAGATACGTTTTAATTCGAGCTACAATATCCTATGCTGGTTATTTATGATTCGAAGCAATTGCTTGAAGTAAAACTGAAGCAGACGACAGTGTGTCGCAGCTGTTTTTGGTGAGTCTGTTTCACGCAGATGACGGGACGACGTGGTGCGACGCGAGCGACAAGCCGGCGTAGTTTCAAGTTTCTGCCCGTGTCATCGTTAGGTAAGCGCTTTTGCAGGCCTGGGAATAAATGAAAGTTTGCGCTTCGACCACTGGTGCTATGGAAGACCAAGACTCTCGGCGGCCCGGAAGGCCACGGAAGACGCCTGAAGAACCGAAGAAAAAGTACGCTCGCGTTTCCCCTGTAGATCGTTGCCGGATAATAGATGTTCACAGGTGCGGAGGTGATTTAAAAGTGCCCTCCGAAACACTAAAAATCAATGTAAAGACCGTGCGTTCTATTGCCGCTAGTGACCGTGACACAGCTAAAACACGTGGTGGTTCGTCGAGAAAATTCGGACCGAACGTGGTGGACGCCCGGCAACGAATCGTATAGGAAAACCCATCCTTCACGCTGGAACTAATAAAGAGGGCTCTCAAAGTTGAGATGTCTAACATTGAAGTGAGCACGTCGACGATTGATCGGCTCCTCGATGGCCATGGTTATTCGGTGAAGCAGCTGACCCCGAGCCCAGTAGATAGAAATCGCGCCGACGTAAAACAACTGTGGTGTCGATATGCCCAGTGGCGTCAGAGCGAGGAAACTACGCCAACACTATACTACATCGACGAGACCAAATTCAATGTATGGTGCTCGCCCAGTTTCTTCGGGAGGGCGAAACGAGGTGCTCCAGCATGCCGTTCGTCAACTAGTGCGAAGGGGGCGAATGTAAATGTTATAGCCTGCATGTCAGCGAATGGCCTTCTCCATTGGACAATTGCGGACAAGGTCCACCGGGCTGTCTTCAACGACTTTCTCGCAGAAGTGTCGAGTAAAGTTTCAGAGCAGGAACCAGGAATACAGGCAGTGTTCCTGTTTGACAACGCACCAGCGCACCGCCGCGCCGAACAGGCTGTCCTCGCGGCAAGCGATCACATGTACAGTCAAGTGGCTACCGCCATACAGCCCATTCTTCAATCCGTTTGAGGAGCTTTTCTCAAAGTTCAAGGCACGTGTTAAGGGCTTCCTAAGCGAGCGGAGGGATGATCTCCTTACGACACCGGGAGGGATTTCCAAAAAAAGAACATCGCCGTGCACTGCTGGTTGAGGCCGCGGGGCGCTCTATGCAGCACATCCAGCGTGTGGACTGTGCCGCTTATGATAGGCACAATTACACTTTTGTACAAGCTGCCCTTGACTGCCTTGATATGTACAACACTGCTCAGTAGCACAACTATGGGTGCGTGTTCATGAAAACTGCTTTGCCTGTATAATAATAAATTTTGTTTTTCACGGACTTGCCCCGGTTCTCTTTCGTCACCCATTTCATAACCGATTTAACAAGCTCGACGTTATTAGAACAATTTTTTCTTGAGGTACGGTGGATGTTTTAACCAGGCATCATCTTTGCTTCGGCATTGCGAAAACATGTCAGCTAAGTCGCAACTATAGAGACCGGCTCTATAGCACTAAAAAACCGGGATTTAGGCGCCAAAAACAGGCGGCCAAAACACTGTTTTATGCTCCCTAAATTGTGAATATAGGCACTATAAACTTTGCCAAACCTCAAATTTTCCAATAAACAGGTGCGGGATCTGTCTCTACGAAATCAAAGCAAGCAAAAATGCTTTAGTTTATAATGGTACAAACGAGTAATGGTTTAGCATAGACATGCGTTTTTCCGCGAAGTTCGCAGAATACGGTCTCTTCATTTCTAGTTCATCATTATCATCAGCCTGTCTACGTCCACTGCAGGACAAAGGCCTCTCCCATGTTCCGCCAGTTAACCCGGTCCTGTGCTCGCTGTTGCCAATTTATACCCGCAAACTTCTTAATCTCATCTGCCCACCTAACCTTCTGTCTCCCCCTACCCCGCTTCCCTTCTCTGGGAATCCAGTTGGTGACCCTTACTGACCAGCGGTTATCCTGTCTACGTGCTACATGCCCGGCCCATGTCCATTTCCTCTTCTTTATTGCAGCTATGATATCCTTAACTCCCGTTTGTCCCCTAATCCACTCTGCTCTCTTCTTGTCTTTTAAGGTTACACCTACCATTTTTCTTTCCATTGCTCGCTGCGTCGTCCTCAATTTAAGTTGAACCCTCTTATTGAGTCTCCAGGTTTCTGCTCCGTAGCTAAGTACCGGCAAGATACAGCTGTTATATACCTTCCTCTTGAGGGACAGTGGCAATCTACTTGTCATAATTTGAGAGTGCCTGCCGAATGTGCTCCATCCCATTCTTATTCTTCTAGTTACTTCAATCTCGTGGTTAGGCTCTGTGGTTATTACCTGCCCTAAGTAGACATAGTCTTTTACAACTTCAAGTGCACTAGTACCTATCGCAAAGCGCTGCTCCTTTCCGAGGTTGTTGTACATTACTTTCGTTTTCTGCAGATTAATTTTAAGACCCACCTTTCTGCTCTCCTTGTCTAACTCCGTAATCATGAGTTGCAATTCGTCCCCTGAGTTACTCAGCAATGCAATGTCATCGGCGAAGCGCAGGTTACTGAGGTACTCTCCATTAACTCTTATCCCTAACTGTTCCCATTCTAGGCTTCTGAAAACGTCCTGTAAGCACGCAGTGAATAGCATTGGGGAGATTGTGTCCCCCTGCCTTTCACCCTTCTTTATTGGTATTCTGTTGCTTTTTTATGAAGCACTATGGTAGCAGTTGATCCCCTGTAGATTTCTTCCAGAATGTTTATATATATTTCATCTACGCCCTGATTCCGCAGTGTCTGCATGACGGCTGATATTTCTACTGAATCAAACGCCTTCTCGTAATCTATGAAGGCTATGTATAGTGGTTGGTTATACTCTGAGCATTTCTCTATTACCTGATTGATACTATGAATGTGGTCAATTGTTGAGTAGCCTGTTCTAAATCCTGCTTGTTCCTGTGGTTGATTGAATTCTAATGTTTTCTTTACTCTTCTAGCAATTACCTTTGTAAATAGCTTGTATACTACAGAGAGCAAGCTGATCGGCCTGTAATTCTTCAAGTCCTTGTCATCTCCTTTCTTATGTATTAAGATGATGTTAGCGTTCTTCCAAGACTCTGGTACTTTTCCCGTCAGGAGACACCTCGTAAATAGAGTGGCTAGTTTTTCTAACACAATCTGTCCTCCATCTTTCAGCAGATCTGATGTTACTTGATCCTCACCAGCAGCTTTGCCTCTGTGCATGCTCTCCAAAGCTTTTCTGACTTCTTCTATCATTACCGGTGGGGTGTCGTCTGGGTTACTGCTAGTTCTTATAGTATTAAGGTCGTGGTTGTCTCGGCTACTGTACAGATCTCTGTAAAACTCCTCCGCTATTTTAACTATCCTATCCATATTGGTAGTTAATTTGCCTTCTTTGTCCCTTATTGCATACATCCGCCTTTTGCCTATCCCAAGTTTCCTCTTCACTGCTTTGACGCTTCCTCCGTTTTTCAGAGCGTGCTCAATTCTCTCCATGTTATACCTTCTTACATCGCATACTTTACGTCTATTAATCAGCTTCGAAAGCTCTGCCAGTTCTATTTTGTCTGTTGTACTTGACACTTTCATGATTTGACGCTTCTTAATTAGGTTCTTCGTTTCCTGGGAAAGCTTGCCAGTGTCCTGTCTAGCTACCCTGCCTCAACTTCCACTGCACACTCCGTGATGATACTCGTCAGATTATCATTCATTGTATCTACGCTAAGGTTGGTTTCCTCGCTAAGAGCAGAGTACCTGTTCTGCAGTGACACTCTGAATTCCTGTACTTTCCCTCTCAGTGCTAGCTCATTGATTTGCTTCTTGCGTATCAGTTTCTGTCGTTCCTTCTTCAAGTCTAGGCGGATTCGAGCCCGTACCATTCTATGGTCACTGCATCTTACCTTGCCAACCACTTCCACATCCTGCACGACTCCTGGGTGTGCAGTCATTATAAAGTCTATTTCGTTCTTATTTACGCCATTAGGGCTCCTCCATGTCCACTTGCGGTTTTCTCGTTTTCGGTAGAAGGTATTCAAAATACGCAGATTATTGCGTTCTGCGAATTCTACTAGTAGCTCTCCTCTGGCGTTTCTAGTGCCGATGCCATAATCTCCTACTGCCTGGTCTCCAGCCTGCTTCTTCCCTACCTTTGCATTAAAGTCGCCCATTACTATAGTATACTGTGTTTTCACCTTACTCATTGCCGATTCCACGTCTTCATAGAAGCTTTCAACTGAAGCGTCATCATGGCTGGATGTAGGCGCGTAAGCCTGTACTACCTTCATTTTGTATCTTTTATTCAGTTTTATTACAATGCCTACCACCCTTTCATTAATGCTATAGTAATCCTCTATGTCCAGCTATGTTTCTGTGAATTAGGAACCCTACTCCCAGTTCTCTTCTGTCTGCCAAGCCCCGATAGCAAATGACGTGCCCATTCTGTAGCACAGTATAGGCCTCATCTGTCCTAACCTCACTCAGCCCTATTATATCCCATTTAATGCCTTCTAGCTCCTCGAATAATACAGCTAGACTTCCCTCACTAGATAACGTTCTAACGTTAAACGTTGCTAAGTTCAAGTTCCAATGGTGGCCTGTCCGTATCCAGAGATTCCTAGCACCCTCTGCTGCTTTGCAGATCTGACCGCCGCCGTGATCAGTTGCTCCGCAGCTGGTGGGGACTGAGGGCCGTGAGTTAATTGACGAATGCCTACGGGAGGGGGTGGCCAGATACTGCACCAGGGTGGCCAATCCTTCTCTGGTGAGATCATCGGTGCGTACCGGCTTTAAGCCGGTACGATCAGACAGTAGTGGGAATGCTCCATGCATGTCTTCCTTATTGTTGTTCAGCCGCGTTGGCGGCCACCCACCACGGAGCCCAACGAGGGGACGCTACAAGGTTACAAATGCTGAAACCTGCAGACGCCAGCCGTACAACGCCACTATAACCCAATGCGCCTAGACCAAGGTAGGCTATTTGCACAGGGTTAACCCTAGCCGCCAGGAAGTTTGGAAGTAAACGGAAGAGAGCAGAAGACAGGACAGATAAATAGTAAGAGATAAAGACGAAGATGTAGGGAGAGAGAGATAGGAAAAGGCGACTGCCGATTCCCCTGGGTGGGTCAGCTCAGGGGTGCCGTCTACGTGAAGCCGGGGCCAAAGGGGTGTGTTGCCTCTGCCGGGGGGCCTTAACGGTCCAATCACCCAGCGTCGGCTCAACCCCCAGGATCCCCTTTTCCTCGGACACGGCAAAGCCACGCACGGCTAGGCGTGGGAGGTAGTCGAAACTCCCCCGTTAGCTCGGGTTCGTGGTGTCGCTACACACCAAACGCCTACTTGCGCAGGCGCCCCTGCGGTATACTGCCAAATGTGTATACATTGTGTGTACACAATGTATACTGCCAAATGGGACATCGGTGACGTTAGACTAAGTGTGCGAGACTAAACTGCGAAATAGTCCCTGTGGACCTCTCACAAGAGACAGCTATCCACAGTCGTGCCAAGCTTCAAAAGAGTGACTGCTGTGTATCATACGCCTGTGCAACCTTTGGCTGCAATGGCGGCGCCACTGCGGGTACAATGCCATACCTCATAAGGGGTCGAGTACACCAACTATGCCACCCACTGGCTGCGCTTGTGCCATGGGGCATAAATGAGTTTACAAAGGATTTGAGCACCCCGACAGAGAGCAGTAGAACGCCCACCATGAGGTGACCTTGTGAGAAGCCAAATGAATGTTATAATTGTGTGGGACAAGCTATCAATCATAACCCTTCACGAGTTATTATTGCTACAGGAGTCTCGCACGGTGTCTATATTGAACATGCTTAGTTTTCATTCATTACAACCTCAAAACAATCACATCCTTTTTCATCCCTTTTTGTTACACTTCAGTAATTGTCATTTGGCTAGCTTGCACTTTCTTGATACTTTCCAACATTTTTTTGTACTTTCTGACCAAGGATGCTATGTTCACGCTGATAGTGTGCATGACCTTAATGTACCGCAGCATTAAAGCATCAAACTAACAAAAAGCATGGATCATAGACGATCACTTAATGACAAAAATGCTCCCCAGCATGTGAAGCGACCGCCTGTCGAGTGTGGACGACTTGCCCTGGAATGCGCCGAGCAGGATGCGGTTGAGAAGCAGGGCTCCTCGGCTCCAGGCGACGCACTCGGGCGTGTACAGGGTGAGCAGGGACCAGCCAACGGCCGCACCCAGCATCACCCTGTCCCCGCCCCACACGTCGCCCAGGTAGCCGCCCAGCACCTGTGTCAGAGCATAGCCCCAGAAGAAGCAGCACAGCAGACACACACACACACACACACATATATATATATATATATATATATATATATATATATATATATATATATATATATATATATTTAAATTTATTTATTAACGAGGGCCTCGCACTGGCAGACTTGGGCCTCTAGGTTGTATACTGGGGACTATTGGTCAGCTGCCAGTTAGTAATAAGTTCACGTTCTAGTTCATCATGGTCAGTTAAGTTTGCACCGTCGAATAAACTTGCTTCTGGGTCTCTTTGTGTGGGGCATAGCTGAGAAGGGCTACACATGCGCAAATAGAGAGAGTGTAAAGCGCCAGAAGGATTTTTTTTTGCGGCGTATTAACTTGGTCTAACAACACAGGCTCAATTTTTCTTCTGTCTGTGAACACCTTAAAGGGTCGTTACACAAATTTAAGAGTTTTCAGAAGCGAAAAGGAATGCATGCACTGGGTGCTCAAGATCTCATTTACCAAGATTTGCAGTACTACGTGCGTCATAAAGAGGTTATATGCCAAACTGAACACGGCTTGACCTTCATCTCGTGGGCGTGCGCCCCAACATGGTGAAGGTGATAGAATGGTCCTGCATATGTCAAAGTAGTACGTGACACTTTGAGAACTATTTGAGACAACGTGTGTAATTTGTGCAAACGGTTGCCTAAATAGAAGCATGAAGGTTAACAAAAATGTTAGAACACACAGACGAAATCTATTCGCCTTATTTATATAATTTCATATCGAGAGAGATGCGAGACTAAGGTGACTCCATTTTGTTTGCGTTGGTGTTCTCGCAGTTCTCGCATCGTGTCGGTGCCAGCATTCACAACGCTGGGCGTGGTTTTGGTGCATCGTCCCTAACAGAAGTTGCAGCGGTGTGACGCTGTGTATCGGGGTAAGGATACGTTATCCAAGCCAGCCTCTCCAAACGGGCGCGCAGATAGGGATCCATCCCACAAACACTCGCAGTACAATACAAAAAAAAAACATCGAGACGGCAGAACACCGCTTGCGCGCACGGGCTGACATGGGCATCCCATGCGAGTTTAGTTTACGCGCGCATGACGTGCTCATGCACGTCGTGTGATGCTCCAGCTCCGAGTGATAATACCAATAGCGGGGAAAGAATTGGACTTGCGAAGTCTACATAGAGTGAGTGGCGAAGGTTTCAAGCTCACCTCCTCAGATCATGCTTTCGCAGCTTCTAATGATCAAATTAAAACATTCTAGTGATACAAAGCTTTTCATTGGGCACGCAACGTTTTCCAGTGTCTAAGTGAAAATTCTCAGGTGACCTAGTGAAGCACCACATGTAAATGACAAATAAAGCAAAAACTACATAAAAATTGTTTTTTTATCTGCACTTTACTTCTCCTGACGACTCTTCACAGTTTCGCATTCATTCTTCATCTTCCTGCCGCTGCACAGATCGAAGCACCTCCTGCTCCCTACGCATCCGAGTGAACGCTGGAGAGAGGCTGAGCAGACGACGCGACATGGATGGTATACATGTGTAGATACCAATCGACCTTCCTTGTGGCTAAAATGCCTTTTAGGCTTGACAGTTCTAAAAGTAAGTTGTGAAAAAAACTGTAGTTTGCACCCGACAGTGTCCCGAAATCCAAATTTTGCCGGGTAACATGATTACCGGGCTTCAGTGCTACTTAAAAGCAAAATTAGAGGTTAAATAGCGTTTATATAGGCATTTATTTTGAAAACAGGCATTTACAGGCACTTATACGAATTAAGGCAGCAACGTCCGATGTAGGCATATATAGGCACTATAAAAGCACTATAAAAGCTCTCCTTGCCCTATAAATTGTGCTCATGTGTCAAAATGACACGATAGGAACGCAAGAAACGAAACAGGCATTTGCATATAATTCAGCCTCTACTCATAACACTGGATATCCGTAATTAAGCATAAGACGCACGGTCTGCCTTCTCCAAAACTTGCAACAAAATCATTTGTCTATCACTCCTTCGGCTCAACTAATATTTCATCTGGTTATCCTGTGAAACATAATCGTTGTAGTAGAGGGCAGCCCCATACTTGAGATAATACTATTGCTATTTGCAAGTGACCACTTGCTGATGCGCCAATGAATGCTGTACCTGACTCGTGCCTTTCTTTCTACATTTTACGCCACGCCGTTTCTAATAGGTTAGTGTGCTAGGAATAAGCGTGCCTGTTTGGTGTAGAACGCCTGTCCGTTCACAGTATTGTGGCCTAGGTGCCCGCATTTTCATGGCATACTTCGAAACACGAGAAGCAACAAAAAGCCGCCTACATCTTCCCACACGACGAGCTGGAGTAAAGGTGTCGCAGAGTGGTCAGGGTATCGGTTGAATGTTGGGTAATTGAGTGTGGTTTGGAAAATTCTTAATTGTCATTTCGCATTTATTATTCCTATTTATTGAACGAAGGAGAAGCGTTGCCCTCAATGAGTGGTGGGACGCTGATGTTCGGTTGTACCCCACTGCTGCTTGAAGGTACTGTTGCTTCCGTCGCATCCGCACGAGTCAAAGAAAGCGTCAAGTCAAACGAAACCATGTAAAGACGCCTTTGACTGAATCCGAAAGGCGCGATCTGGTGCCTACATATACATTTTAGCCGGTGAACGGCTGTGCAGTGCGAGCAGTCAGTTTTTTTACTAGCAGACGCTGCCTGCAACGGCATTCAAGTTAATGTTCTCTCAATGAAGTTTCATTTGATATTCATGAAGGCACGTCAGAGAGTGCGTGCGTAAGTGTTAGTCAGGATGACGTCACGTATGTCACCAGTGATCAAGTCGGTTGGCCGAGTCATAAGTACGACGTTATTGCTCTCTCAAAGACGTTGCGTTTGATATGCATGAAGGAAGGTTACAGAGTGCTTGCGTGGGTGTCAGGCGCGATGACGTCACACGAGTCACTAGTGATGACGTCACTAGGCCGAGTTACAGCGTTCGAGTCATTACTCTATCATAGACGTTTCGTTTTATATGCATGAAGACAGGTTAGGACACCGCGTGCGTGTGTGATAGGCGTGATGACGTCACGTGAGTCACCAGTGATGACGTCACTAGGCGTAGTGACAGCGTTCAAGTTATTACCTTGTCAAAGACAGTTTGCTTGATATGCATGAAGACAGGTTTGGACACCGCGTGCGTGTGTGATAGGCGTGATGACGCCACGGGAGTCACTAGTGATAACTTCACTAGGCCCAATGAGAGCAATCAAGTTAATACCCTCTCAAAGACGTTTTGTTTGATATGCATGAAGGCACATTAGAGAGTGCTTGCGTGAGTCTTAGGCGAGATGACGTCATGCTAGTCACTAGTGATGACGTCACTAGGCCTAGTGACTGCGTTCAAGTGATTACTCTTTTAAAGACGTTTCGTTTGATATGGATGAAGACAGGTTTGGACACCGCGTGCGTGTGTGATAGGCGTGATGACGCCACGTGAGTCACTAGTGTAGACGTCACTAGGTCCAGTGACAGCGTTCAAGTTAATACCCTCTCAAAGACGTTTCGTTTGATATGCATGAAGACAGGTTTGGACACCGCGTGAGTGTGTGATAGGCGTGATGACGTCACGTGAGTCACTAGTGATGACGTCACTAGGCCAAGTGACAGCATTCACGTTAATACCCTCTCAAAGACGTTTTGTTTGATATGCATGAAGGTACATTAGATAGTGCTTGCGTGAGTCCTAGGTGAGTAGACGTCACGCTAGTCATGTGATGACGTCACTAGGCCTAGTGACAGCGTTCAAGTTATTACTCTCTCAAAGACGTTTCGTTTGATATATATGAAGTCAGGTTAGACACTGCGTGCGTGGGTGTCAGGCGCGATGACGTCACACGAGTCACTAGGCCGATTGACAGCGTTCAAGTTATTACCCTCTCAAACACGTTTCGTTTGGTATACATGATGACAGGTTGGACATTGCGTGCGTGGGTGATAGGCGTGATGACGTCACCTGAGTCACTATTGATGAAGTCAGTTGGCCGAGTCATAGGTAACACGTTATTGCTCTCTCAAAGACGTTTCGTTTGGTATGCATGCCGGCAGGCTAGTAAATTACGTGTGCGGGTGATATGGGTGATGACGTTCCCTGAGTCACTGGTGATCCGGTGCCTTGGGCGAGTTTTAGGTATCAAGCTCTTAAGCTCTTGACCTTTCAAGGACGTTTCATTTGATATGCATGACGGAAGGTTAAGACAGTTCGTGCGTGGGTGGTATGCGTGAGGACGTCACCTGAGTCACTCGTGATGAGATCATTGGCCTGGTTAATAGGTATCAAGTTATTACTGTGTGGACGGCGTTTCCTTTGATATGCATGCCGAAGGTGTGAATAGTGCTTAAGCGGGTGATAGGCGTGATGAAGTCACGCGAGTCACATTGTGTCACTCATTTATGGTTTTTTCCTCTTAAATTCACTCAAAAGCTATTCACTCCACGCATTCCCGAAAATTGTGGGTCGTTTTGAAGTCACAATGTCATCAGGATTAATTCGGCTGGCACTTGGATTAAAATGAATGACACCTGGATTAATTCGAGTGGCGGCTGGATTAAATTGACTGGCGCTTAGATTAATTTGGCTGGTGGTTGGATTAAATTGAGCGGGAAAACCTGTAGAAGTAATCATAACCTCTGACTTGCGCTAGAATGAACATGTAGTGTTTACTGCTATAAAAAGCCTACAGACAATTACGATACCTTCGGCACACGCTGGGTCATTCAACAGCAGAAATAAAATGTTTAGCATACAAGACGTTGTTAGGCCTATATTGGAGTATGCTGTGGCGGCCTGGGATCATTGGACAACCTCTAATAAACGGCAACTGGAGGGTGTCCAAAGAAAATCTGCTAGGTTCATACACAACCGTTATAGTTGAAAAACATCCCCGTCGCACCTCCTACAGAAAGCAGCACTAGAGGATCTTGAAACAAGGTGCTACCGCGACAGGCTGAAGCTTTTTATTTATTTTATTACAAAATGTCGCGGGTTCACCCATCTCAACTCGTAGCACCCGCCAATAGCCGCTTAACTCGTTCTTAGGACACAAAAAAGTGGCCGAGCTGAAATGCAGCACGAGCACTTTTCTGTACTCTTTCTTTCTACGGACAATCGTCGAATGGAACACCTTACCTTCTGATGTGGTAGCACTGCATAACATTGATTCTTTTATCCATGCCATAAAAGATACGGCTCCGTAGGCGCTGCGGCGCTTGGTGGCGTAATGTGACGTCATTTATTTCCTTGTTTTGCCATGTTCGAATGAATGCTGAAACTTTTTTTCTGTGCTATGTGAGTACGGGATCAGTGCTTATATGGACTCTATGCTATGGGCGTTATTGGAATATGGGTCGTTTGGGCTTTCTGAGTGTTCACTGCCATAAAGCTTGTTTGATCTTGTTGTTTTTGCATATTTTTTGATGTCACTATTTCACAATATATTACTTCATGTACATCTTTTTTTACCTTTTTTCCGATTTTGTCTTACCTATTTATGCCCCACTCCTGACTAAGGCGTTCATGGAAGGCTGGCAGTAATGAACAAAAAATAAATAATTAAATGATCACTTCATTATACTGTTACGAGAAAAGTAAAATATTACGAGGCAAAAGTACAATGTAGTGATAATTTTCCAACATTTCAGCAGTGAGAATTTTTCATGAAAGCTCTTTGCGACGCTTTCCACCCTGTGCAGTAGCACTGCAGAGCAAGCTACCACTGAACAGGCGAATTGAAGCACTTGCTCATGTTCTTGATGATGATGATGATGATGTACCTTCATCTTTGCTGGCACTCGCCCACAAAAAGGGAACGGCCAAGAACCGGGCGGCAGGATCATCAAGCGTGTTCAGTCAGGCATTCAGGAAGTCTCGTAGTTGTAAGTAATAACAATAGGCTAACAGGGTAATCTCTTTGTTGCCCTTATGTACTCGCACACAGCAGAGAAAACCTCCCTGTGGCTATAACCTAATGTAATCCCTCCAAAGGATAAAATTAGTTCCACGTTTATTTTGAAACCTAGCTTCTCAATTGGTTCGACCAGGTATCTTTTTCTTTGATAAGAATATCGTTGACAGGATAAGAAGAAATGATCTATTGATTCCGATTCCTTGCAAAAGAGACACAACGGAGATGCTGTTAGTCCAGCTTTATGTAGGTAGTAATTCAGATGCGGAATTCTGCATCGTAACCTGGTGATTGTAGTTTCTAACTGCCGAGATGCACACCACTGTTTGTTCCAGCAATATCTTAGATGTACGAAGGCTCTGACTTTATCCAATGATAATTTTTCTATTTATTTGTGCAAACAAGTCTTTTTATATCTTAGTGCTGTTACGTAGGCGAAATCAGGTAAAATAGGTAAGATTGGTCCGCTTAAAGATGCTTTGGCTAACGAGTCTGCCATCTCATTTGGATAAATTCCGCAGTGGCCGGGTATCCATAGCAAGTGAAATTTTTTCAGGTTTTCTGGTAATAAATTGCTAATCATACTCATTAATGTCAAATTTTTTGCTGTAGATAGTGCAGTGAATACTGAGAGAGAATAGGTAAGTATGACCGCTTCTTGATTCGCTTGCAGGAAGTTTACGAAGCGCTAGAATTATAGCAAATAATTCAGCGATGAATATAGGCGTGTAATCTGGTAATCGAATTGAGAAAGACCAGTCGAGAGAGAAGTACAGAAGATGCCTATTCCAGCCTTTTCGTTCAATACGGATGCATCCGTCGCAATAATGTTGTTTATGGACAGATGAGTCAAGTAATCTTTTAACCGAATATTTAAATATTGAAGGGGCAGTAGTTTTGCATTAGAGGAGAAAATATCATCAAATTTAATTTCAAGTTTTAAATTAGGTGTCTTCGTTATGCAAATCTGATAAATATATACATTGAGAGGCTCTAGCAACGCTTAGATGAACCTAATCTGAGGGGAGTGTAATCTAGACCATTGTGTTCCTAAGAATGCGGTTGGTTCTTGAATAAAAACGTATGGAGCTTTGTCGCAGAGGCGAATTGTATATTTTAAGAAAGTTTGGACTGTAAGAATTCTAAACCGAGTTAACAAAGGTGGAAGGCGCGCTTCCACATACAAAACATTATTTGCCACAAATTTGGGAGTCCAAGACACAAGCGCAAAGCTTCTCTTTCTAATAATATTAATTGTCTCATCTTGTAAGGCGCGCTGCCTGAAAATAATACACACCCGAATTCCATAATAGGCCGTACATACATCTTGTAAATCATTATCAATGAACTCCTACGCAATCCTACTTTTCTGTTTCCCAATTTGCGTAACCACCCCAAGGCACGTGACGCTTTACAGCCAACCTCGTCTATATAGCTTTTCCAATTTAGCGTCCAATTATATACGATGCCTAGGTATATTAGGAAATCGACCTGGGGAATGAGCTCGGTACGATACATCAGGGAAATGTTGACACGATCCTTAAAAGAGAATGGCAGAAGCGCGCTTTTTTTGACGTTCAATGACATATGGATATTGTCAAGCCATCCTTCTAGCATGTTCATGTAATTCTGTAATGCCTGATACAATGAGTGCAGATCACTGTTTGTTGCAAAGAAGGCAATATCATCTGCATATACGTAAATTTAGATATCCTGATGAGTTGAAATGGAACTTAGTAATATGTTGAATAACACCGGGGATAATACTGAGCCCTGAGGTACACCTCGTGTCTGCTTATATTTTTTAGAAGAGCATCCATCCAAGAAACAATAAAATTCTCTGTCTTTCACAAACTCTGTAATCCATGCTGTTATATATTTTGGGAAAGCGATGGTCTTGCATCTGCTGGATTAGGATAGGATATTCCACTTTGTCGTACGCTTTAGCTAAGTCTAGAGTGACTAGTGCACAGAATTCGCGGCGATGCCGAGCCAGCTGTATGTGACTTTCCAAATCCACATGTGCACACCAAATGGAGTATCCCGATCTAGAGCCAATTTGTCTGGGGTTTAGTATTGTATGTTCATTGATGTAGTTTATTATACGGGTATTTAAGACTCTCTCTACAAGCTTGACCAGGTTAGATGTCAATGAAATAGGCCTTATGTTATCCAGAGTAAACTCCATTCCCTGTTTCTTAAGTATCGGAATTATTTGGAAAGCTTCCAATCGGCGGGAATCCAAGAATTTTTCAGTGAATAATTAACTATATTACGGATTTCATGTGGCGATATTTCGTATAACACTTTAATCATTGTAGAGGTCACCCCATCAGGTCCGGGAGCAGCGGACGGTAAGCTCTTCATCACATCCGCCAGTTCAGCTAAAGATATCTCCTGATAATCACAATCCACCCTTAATTTCTCCATGGACTTTGGCATAATTGTCGTAAACCTAGTTTGCAAGCCTTTAGCAATATTTTCGAAGAATTCAGAGAGTTCGCGAGGAGACATAATGGTGGAATGACTGCTTTATGCCTGTGGAATCATTTTCCTCGCACTTAAAAACCTGAAAAGCATTTTCTTATTTTTAGACTTAGACAGATAATTAAATTTATTCATATTGCTACCTGTAGGCTGCCACAAACCATAGTGCGAATGCGCGTGTGCGCCCGACGAAGAAGATGAGGGTCGCTGGCTGCTCGAGCTCGGAGCCAGACTGGCCAGTGCTGCAACCGCTCTTGCAAATATATTTTTCGAATATATTCGCAATACTTTGTCTCGTTACTCACGTAACATATTTGGTGGAGGTGGAACGATCCCCGTCCTCACCACGCAGCTCCGCAGTGGCCGCATCCTCCAGCTTCCCGCCATGGCTTTCAGTGACAACGCGTCCGCTTCACCATCTGCGGCTTCTCCGACAACCTTTGTCGCCGTCCAAACACCCCGTGATCCCGGGACATTTTCTGCGCAACCTGGCCTCGACGTCGACAAATGGCTTCGCCTTTATGAACGGGTCAGTCAAACTCACCGCTGGGACCCTACCATGATGCTCGCTAATGTTCTCTTCTACTTGGACGGAACCCCGCGTGTCTGGTACGAGACAAATGAGTCCGAACTCACCAGCTGGGACACGTTCAAGGAGAAGCTACGTGACATCTTTGGGGACCCGACCGGTCGCCACGCAGCTGCACGACAGGAGCTGGCTACCCGTGTCCAGTCGCCAACTGAATCGTATGTGTCATACATCCAAGAAGTTCTCGCTCTTTGCCGAAAAGTGGACGAGGCGATGTCTGAGGCTGAAAAGGTTGGACACGTTTTGAAGGGGATCGCGGACGACGCCTTCAATTTGCTGGTGTACACTAACGTCTCGACCATCGACCGTGTAATTCAAGAATGCCGCCGTTTCGAAACAGCAAAAAGCCGTCGGGTGCGCCCTCCTTTTTCTCGGTTGCCAAACACGGCGGCTACGTCCACCTGCTCCGATTCTACCGTCACACCGCCCTTTGAGCAGAGTGTAACGCGTATCGTTCGACGGGAACTTGAAGCAGCAAGTCCAGCGCCGCTTCAGCCCACTTCTTTCGAACATACGATGCCGACAACCCCCGCGATCTCCGTTATTCAGGCGGTCGTACGACAAGAATTCGCCAACCGCGGGTTCCCTGATGCTTGCCCCATCTCTTGCCCCTCCTCCAGACCAATTCCCATTAATCCACCTCGACGTGACCCATTTGTTGCTCCACGATCTCGCAACCCGGCGGAATGGCGAACTCCTGACGACAAACCGATCTGCTTCCGGTGCCACCGCGTTGGACATGTCTCCCGCTACTGCCGTGCCTCCTGGACGCCGCCACATAGGAGCCAGTTTTTCGCACCTTATAGCCCATATGAAGATCTTCGCCGGTATTCGTCCAGCCGTACCGCCCCTGCTTTCGACACGTCTAACAGCCGCCTTCCTGCTCGTTCTCCGTCCCCTCAACGCCGTCGTTCCCCGTCGCCCCAGCCACGCCGCCATCACTCGCCGCCTAACTTTTCATCGTACCCGACGGAAAACTAGACAGTGCAGCCCCTGGAGGTAGTGCTGCATCATCCCTGTCTGAACCAAACCCTCCATTGACGCTTCATACGAACAAAAATCTTGTCGATGTACACGTGGACGGTATTTCTCTGTCGGCACTAGTCGATACTGGCGCTCATGTGTCCATAATCAGCGTTCATCTTTGTCGCCGCTTAAGAAAAGTACTCACGCCTCCTGCTACCGAAGCTGTACGTGTGGCCGATGGCGGCACTGTTCCTGTCATTGGCATGTGTACGGCTCGCATAAGCATCGCCGACCGTTACATTCTTGTTCTATTCACGGTGCTCCAGAACTGTCCTCATGACCTCATCTTAGGGATGGACTTCCTGTCGACCCATTCTGCTCTGATCGACTGTTCCGCTGGTACTCTTTGCTTAGACCTTCCTCTTCAGCCGGATATTCACCCTGAACCTCAACACGGCCTTTCTGCCACAGACTTCCTCCGCTTACCGCCTAAAGCCCTCACATTCACCGAATTCGCCACGACCTCACCCGTATTGGATGGGAATTACATCGTCACGCCGATTCCTGATGTCCTACTGGCACGTGACGTCACCGTCCCTCACTGCATCGTAACTGTAGCCTCCAACCGGACCCGTCTACCCGTCATAAATTTCGGCTTCACAAAGCAAGTCCTCCCTGAAGGCATCCTAATCGCCACGTTGCGGTCCTTAGCCGATGATCACGTCACCACTTTCGCAGCCGACGCATGCACCAATTTTTCTTGTCGCCCACTCGATGCCACATGCCTCGACATGTCAATACGTCCCATGATCGACCCTGACCTTCCCCCAGCGCAATCAGCCGCTCTCGCACGCCTTCTAGCTTCCTACCGTGACATCTTCGACCTTGACGACCGACCACTCGGCCAAACTTCTCTTGTAAAGCACCGCATCAACACCGGTGATGCTGCTCCCATTCACCGTCGACCGTATCGCGTGTCCGCGTCGGAGCGCCAGATTATTCAAGCTGAAGTGAATAAGATGTTAACTAAAGGCATTATTGAGCCCTCATCAAGCCCATGGGCGTCACCCGTCGTCCTGGTTAAAAAGAAGGACAACACATGGCGCTTTTGCATCGATTACCGGCATCTAAATCGAATCACCAAAAAGGACGTGTATCCTTTACCACGTATTGATGACGCCCTCGATTGTCTCCACGGCGCACGCTACTTTTCATCCATCGACCTTCGTTCTGGTTATTGGCAGATTGCCGTAGACGAGAAAGACCAAGAAAAGACCGCCTTCATCACTCCAGATGGCCTATACCAATTCAAGGTTATGCCCTTCGGTCTATGCAATGCCCCCGCCACGTTCGAACGTATGATGGACTCTCTGCTACACGGATTCAAATGGTCAACATGCCTGTGTTACCTAGACGACGTCCTCGTATTTGCACCTACATTTGAGACCCACCTTGAGCGTCTGTCGGCCATTCTCGACGTCTTCCGCAAAGCTGGCCTCCAGTTGAACTCCTCGAAGTGTCACTTCGGCCGCCGACAGATTACCGTGCTGGGCCACCTTGTCGATGCTTCTGGTGTGAGACCGGACCCTGAGAAAATTCGTGCCGTCACGAGTTTCCCAGTACCCCAATCCGCCAAAGATGTCCGGAGCTTTGTGGGACTTTGCTCCTACTTTAGGCGGTTCGTGAAAGATTTTGCGGCAATCGCCCAACCACTTACCGATCTTTTGAAGAAAGGCGTTCCATTTTCGTGGGGGTCCACTCAAGCTGCCGCCTTCTCTCACCTCATAACACTTTTGACGACGCCCCCTATCCTGGCCCACTTTGACCCATCTGCCCCAACTGAGGTCCGAACTGATGCCAGTGGTCACGGTATCGGAGCCGTTCTCGCCCAATGCCAACAGGGACACGACCGCGTTATCGCGTATGCTAGCCGCCTCCTTACACCTGCAGAGCGTAACTATTCGATCACGGAGCGAGAATGCCTTGCTCTTGTCTGGGCGGTCTCAAAATTCCGCCCATATTTATATGGCACTCACTTTTCCGTCGTCACCGACCACCACGCGCTCTGCTGGCTTTCATCCTTAAGAGATCCTACAGGTCGACTTGGTCGCTGGGCTCTGCGACTGCAAGAATACACCTTTGCTGTGATATACAAGTCTGGACGCCTGCACCAGGACGCCGATTGCCTTTCTCGCTATCCAGTTGGCCCATCGGCCACCATACCTGACAACGACGCCTGCGTGTGCTCCGTTTCTCAACTGAACCACATAGCCGACGAGCAACGCCGTGATGCAGCCCTACGAGCTATCATTGAGCGCCTCGACTCCTCCCCATCGAACCGATCCTATCGCTCGTTCGTACTCCAGAATGGCACATTATACCGGCATAACTTCCATCCAGACGGCCCATCTCTGCTGCTTGCCATACCCAAACACCTCCGCTTGGCTGTACTCCACGAACTCCATGACGTTCCTACTGCCGGTCACCTGGGTGTGTCCCGCACATACGACCGGATTCGCCGTCGCTTCTATTGGCCAGGTCTGGCACGGTCCGTCAGAAGATACGTCGCGGCGTGTGAGGAATGTCAGCGCCGCAAAACACCATCGACGCTTCCGGCTGGGCGCCTTCAACCACTCGATATTTCTACTGAACCTTTCTTTCGCGTCGGCTTGGACTTACTCGGCCCTTTTCCTCTGTCTTCTGCTGGCAACAGGTGGATAGCTGTGGCCACAGACTACGCCACACGCTACGCAATCACACGCGCCCTTCCAACAAGTTGCGCCACTGACGTCGCCGATTTTCTTCTACACGACGTGATCTTGCAACATGGTGCTCCACGCCAGCTACTCACGGACCGAGGCCGCACATTTCTATCGAAAGTCATAGCGGACATCCTACGCTCTTGTGAAACACGCCACAAGCTCACTACGTCGTACCATCCGCAAACAAATGGCCTCACAGAACGCCTGAACCGAACCCTAACTGACATGCTTGCAAAGTACGTTTCCTCAGATCACTCTGACTGGGACATCGCTTTACCATACGTGACATTTGCCTACAATTCTTCGCGCCACGACACGGCTGGTTACTCCCCTTTTTTCTTGCTGTTCGGCCGCGAACCCACATTACCCCTCGATACGACGATTCCGTTACCAGCAGCTCCAACTTCACAATATGCTCTGGACGCCATCAGCCGGGCCGCCCACGCACGCGAAACCGCTCGTGCTCGCCTTCTGACCTCCCAAGCAAACCAACGGCGTCGGTACGACCAACGACACCGCGATGTGCACTTTTCGCCCGGTTCGTTGGTTCTGCTGTGGTCTCCGACCAGGCACGTTGGCCTGTCTGACAAGCTGCTCTCTCGGTACACAGGGCCATACAGAGTGCTTCGTGAGGTGACTCCCGTCACTTATGAAATCACTCCTGCTGCCTCGCCGTCTTCATCCACCCCTAGGGCCAGCGACATCGTACACGTCGCACGCCTGAAGCAGTACCACTCGCCCAATGATCTTGACATCTAGATGCGCCGAGACGGCGCCTTTGCCGACGGGGGTTATGCTACCTGTAGGCTGCCACAAACCATAGTGCGAATGCGCGTGTGCGCCCGACGAAGAAGATGAGGGTCGCTGGCTGCTCGAGCTCGGAGCCAGACTGGCCAGTGCTGCAACCGCTCTTGCAAATATATTTTTCGAATATATTCGCAATACTTTGTCTCGTTACTCACGTAACAATATCATAGTCTTCTTTTGCTTTGCGCACTAGACGCTCAAAGTCGGCGGCCATGAATTTATAATCACTCCAATTTTTGGGGCATTGGTTAATTAACAGCTTTTTCCAAGCTGCTTTTCGCTTTCTATACCCCCTGACACATTCTAGATTCCACCACGGGCTAAAAGATCCCGCTGTGTTCGAGTTTACAGTAAACGTTGAATTTTTTAGTGATCGTTTCAACATCGCAGATAGACTCATAGCCCTAAGGTCTTCCTGCATTTCTTCGCGAAAAGTTAACGTAGATTTTAAGTCTTTTTGTAATTTAGCATAATTTACGAATGAGCCAACTTTCCCTGCCAAACTAAGCCTCGGGAACTTAATTTCAAACGTAATGGGAAGGTGGTCGCTGTTTGTAGCCCAATCTAATATATTCCACGAGGATATGCTTACAGTGGGGCTGGAAAATGTTAAATCAATAGTCGATTTAGAGTTAACTCTTACAAATGTAGCAACGTGTGAGTTCAAGCAGGAAAAGTTATTATCCAGCGTCCATTCCCACAAACGTCTTCCGCATACATCAGATTTGAAGCCCCAAGACACATGGTGAGAATTGAAATCACCACACAGTACTATTTATTTTTGCATGAAGCTACCATAATATCGAGGCTTCTCGTGTCTTGAACTCCTGCAGGAAAGTATACGTTTGCAAAAGAGAAAGGCGAGCAGTCTGGTAGTGTTATGTCTAACACCAGAATTTCGTAATTCTTATTCATACACTGATACGATATCTTGGCTCTGTGACTAAATTTAGTTGATATTAAGAAAGCCAGACCGCCGCCTCTACTCGGCCGATCCAGCCGTATTAATCGATAATTTTTCATGTAAAATTTTTCACCGTTACCAAGCCAGGTTTCCTGAATGGCAATTATGTCGGGAGAAATTTGCGAAGAAGTATATTGTAAATCTGTAGTTGCCGACCAAATAGACCGGCAGTTCCACTGCAGAATTTTTAGGGAACCTATTTTGATGCTATACCGGCAGAAGAAACTGCCTGATCCAGAATATCTTTTTTCAAGAAATCATTTTTTGAAAGGCTCTCAAAGAAGTCTTTCTTTGACAAGTATTTCTTGGATTTCGGGTTCTGAGAAGACTTTTTAGAAGGGGCAGACCTGTTACATTTTAAAGTTCTTAGAGATTCTGTGTCCATATCTGTAAAGTCTCCTGAATCATCTGTCACATCTGTCACTCAGCCTGAACTCCATTTTTTGAAGGTCCTGCTTTCGGAGAGATAGATCTATGATTGACTGTCTGATTTTCCTCCTCTGTACCTCTTGAAATCAACAGAGCGTGGGAATCCCGATTTTGCACAGAAACTGTACCAATGATTTGTGTCAGCTGTTGTGTTAACATATCAGCCAAGGCTTCAAAAAGAGTAGCTGCCAAACGCTGCATTGCCTTTTCAGTGGACTTTTCAATAGCCTCAGTTATCGACCTTGCGAGCGATGCATCCATCGCCGCTGTGTGACGGGATGTTATGCCTGCGCAACCTTTCGATCTTTCATGCATTTCTGCTACCGCCTCCCTCCTAGAGCAACGCCTGCGTTCTATGATTTCTAGAACACCCATTTCTTTTTCTTTTGCACCACATTCAGCAGAGTCTGCAGGGTGCGCTCCATTACACAAGCAGCACTTCTGGTAATCGGATTTGCAATCGCAGCTGTCATGGCTCTCTCCGCACAGACGACATCTAGCCTGTGATCTGCATCCTTTCATGCTGTGGCCGAATCGCCAACATGTTGAGCACTGCAAAGGTTTCGGGGAAAGTGGTTCTACTTTGTAGATTAGTGGCCATGCCTTAATTTCTGTTGGCCTAACTCTTCCTGCAAAAGTTACTATAACTGATTCAGTAGGCGATTTTGTTTTATCAGTCGTTCGGGTGCATCTATAGACTGAAACTGCCCCAGCTACAGCAAATAAGTCAAGAATTTCTTGAGGTGTCAGACTCGTATCCACCCCACGGACTATGCCCTTCGTACATGCAAGATGAGCTGGAATAAACGGGCTCACCGGCTGTGCAGCAAATTCAGAGCAATTCAGGAGCTCTCGGACGCAATTCTGGTCTGCAGAGCAGCACAGGATACCCCCTCGGCCGAACTGTCGGACCTCCGTAATCTTCTGGAAAAGCGACGAGGCTTTCTGGAGTTCCAGTTGTATCACCTTCGGATTCTTCATTGGAATGAAACTCCCATTTGTAGGAACCAGAGCCACAGGGACGTGGCTATCTCCACTGCGTAGCAAGGTATCGAGCGGCCAATCCTTGACCGGTAGTGAGGCCAGCCAAGGGGAGTGCCCTTGGCCGGGTGATGATAAAGACATCAGAATATTCTGACTTGCCTGACCTCCAAAGGGCTGCAACAATGTTTCAGTTGAGAGAAACTAACAAGAAATACTAGGAATGAAAAGCAAACCAAATCTTAGCTACAAGGATCCTGCCGCTCGACGTTGAGCCGATCTCCGATGGCGAGCGACGCGACTCATGTTCTTATTCTGCTGCGATTGGCTGATGCATTTATCGATGGGAATGAACAAACTTTTTATGGACTCTTCAAAGCATTTGATGCTACAGTAAAATAATTTTCTTTCATCAAAAAAGATTGCCATCACCGCTGCACTCTCGAAGCTGCTGTGAGCACATGATTGTGACTAATCTTTCTAAATATTTTAGCTTTGCCTCACGAAAAGCGCAATGAAAGGTTTCCGCTTTAATCTCAAATAATTATGATCAGCCTTGCTTATGGAAACTTGGAGCGATGAAGGCAGCTTGCAAAGCGGCGACGAATAAAGCAGTGGACTCGAGCTCAGTGGGAAGCTGAAAAAGTCGATATGAATTGTCAAATTACAATTGGTTCCTCAAGGAGCTCATCAGCAAGGACAAGTAATTAGCGCCACCTTCCCGAACCAACCTCGTTTTAATGCATTCAGCATCTATTCCTAACGTGTCGCATATACTCAGAAAGCATTACAACTTACTGATACAGAACGATCGGCTTAGGGATATCTTCACTGAATCACTACGGGTTGTATATCGGAGATCAAGGAACTTGCGTGACATGGTAACTTCTTCCAAGACTATATTCATTGCTCTCGTTGGTTGTCACACCTGTAAAAAATCGCGCTGTAAAGTTTGTGCGCACATAACCACTGCGACTGTTGCTAAAACACGACACCTAACTTTTCACTTAGGATTAAAGGGGAGTTAAACTGCGATAGCAGCACCATCATTTACTTACTTGAATGTTCAATCTGCCACAAGCAATACATCGGTCAAACCGAGACATCATTTTGTATCCGTTTCAATAACCACAAATCCCACATAAACAGTTTGCCACACCTCCCATTGTCCAAGCATTTTCATCTACCAGGTCGTTCGTTTGACAAGATTATTCCTATTCCTGAAATAATTGGCCGGCCTGGGTTATTTTGTTTATGGATCTTAGGAAGCAGATAAAATCTACCAGCTACAGGACTCCGGGGACTAAGGATTTAAGCACAGTTTCTGGAATTTTCTATATATCTATATATATATATATATATATAATATAATATATAATAAGGGAAAGAAGTGTATACCTAAGGGCTCGTTTTTCCGTGTTTCTAACACAATAATAATGAGATCTAACAGACAGTAATGCCAAGGAATGTACAGGGGAAGTTATTAGAACCAATGCAATGTAAATAAGAAAAAAAAGTGGATGAAAAAATAACCAGCCGTGAGCAGGAGTCGAACCTACGACCTTCGAATAACGCGTTCGATGCTCTAACCACTTAGCTACCACAGTAGCCGTCCCTCCATCGACTTTTTTGGGTTTATATGTGAATTTAAAGGTAGAAGTGACGAGGGTCTCGTACTGGCAGACTTGGTGTGTTTAGGTTGTATAAAAGGGACAATTAATCAGCCGCCCGCTCATAATAAGTTCACGTGCTACGTGACGCCAAACATGCGCATAATAGTGTTTTCACACTCGTCGTTTGGCTTATAGACGGCGCTGACTGTCACTCCTACTTCTAAATTCACATATAAACCCAAAAAAGTGGATGGAGGGAAGGCCGCTGTGGTAGCTCAGTGGGTAGAGCATCGAACGCGTTATTCGAAGGTCGTAGGTTCGATTCCTGCTCACGGCTGGTTATTTTTCCATCCACTTTTCTTTCTTCTTATTTACATTGCATTGGTTCTAATAACTTCTCCTGTACATTCCTTGGCATTACTGTCTGTTAGATCTCATTATATATATATATATATATATATATATATATATATATATATATATTATATATATATAATATATATATATATATATATATCTATATATATATATATATATATATCTATATATATATATATATATATATATATTAGATCTAACAGGCAATATAGCCAAGGATGTATAGGGGAAGTTGGAATAATGCGTTATTCGAAGGTCGCAGGTTCGGTTCCTGATCACGGCAAGCTATCTTTTCATCCGCTTTTCTTTCTTCATAATTAGATTACAATTGGTCTATTAACTTCCGTTATACATTCCTTGGCATTATTGTCTGTTAGATCTCATTATTATTGTGTGAAAACATGGAAAAAACGAGCCCTTAATTATACACTTCTTTCCCTTATATATATATATATATAGATATATATATATATATATATATATATATATATATATATATATATATATATTTATATATATATAATTAGTGACAAAAATACGGGCTTGCTAGAGACGACGAAGAAGACGTTTGTTGTGGCAGAGGCTCATGCTGCTGCAGCTGCTACTGAAAACCGCTGGCTGCTGTCTCGCTGCTGTTCGGCCCATTAACAGATGCATCACCCCGGCGTGGGGTCTAACAGTATTCTTACATTTGGTGGAGAGTGCTGGTTGTCTCAAACTGGAACTCCGTTCCCAGACTCTACCTCAACCCACCGCTTCGCCATTGCTTGACGACATGACCCAGCTACCTGCAGTCATAATCCCATCCGTCACCTGTTCCGGAATGCCACGACAGCGAGGTCCAGTAATTTTCAATGCGACCGACGACCTAGACGCCGAAGACTGGCTGTCCCAGTATGAAGCGGTAAGTGCCCACAATAAGTGGGATGACACCGACAAGCTCACCTACCTTCATTTCTATCTGGTGGGTGTGGCATAACTGTGGTTTAACAACCACAAAGCGGAAATACCCTCTTGGTCAACCTTTAAGACGCGCTTTGCAGAAGTCTGGCCGACCCGCTGTTCGCAAGCTCCGCGCTGAACAGCGCTTGCGCGGCCGCGCACAGTGCTCTGGCGAGACCTTTACCTCGTATATTGAGGATATTCTAGACCTCCGCCGTCTTATCGATTCCCACATGTCTGACACTGACAAAATACGGCACATCATGAAAGGTATCGAGGAGAAAACTGACCACATGCTCGTTGCAAAAACCCGCGAACCATCGCCCAGCTTATTCAACACTGTCAGAGTTTCGACGAGCTGCGGAGAGAGCGCATTTCTACTTGAAGTCCAAACCTCGACACGAGCTCTACATCTGCGTTAACCATTGACGCTGTTTCATCAGAACAAAGCACCTTAATGCAGCAAATTCAGCAGTTCGTCCGAGAAGTGGCACGCCAATTGTCTCTTGTACCGCACGTTCCGGCCAGCGCGCACACACTGAGCCCAACGCTCCGCAAGACAACCGAAGAGCAAGTTTCTGATGCCCTGTCTCCTACATACCATCCTTCGCCTATCTTCGCCCCTCTCACTTACGCTGAGGCCGCCAGACGATCGCCGCCGTCGCTACCAAACGCCACAAATCTTGCTAGACAGCCCCGTCCCATTCACGCTGCAAGTCCCCCTGTCCGCTGTTCGCCACGCCGCGCTACCATCAACTAACGCTTGGCGCACTCCCGACAACAGGCCGATTTGCTACTTCTGCCATCTTCCCGGTCATGTAGCACACTACTGCCGCCGTCGGAATTATAACCCAACTGCTGGTGAGGCGACTTACGGTTATCGTCCAGAGCCACCACAGTCGTCTTCGTTCCACCCCACGTCGGATCAGTCGCCGCCACGTCGCCGCGGCTTCGACAAGGATCGGTCGCCCTCGCCACGGCGCCGTTCGATTTCTCCTATGCTTCCTCGATCAGCCTCCACCCAAACAGAAAACTGACCATCGCAGTTCCCGAGGCAAGAGCTGCGCATATATCGAAACTTTCAAGGCCTCCGTTTCTACCTGCTAATGAAGTAACTGTGCATATTGATGGTGTACCGGTGCAAGCTCTCGTTGATACTGGTGCTGCCGTGTCTGTGCTAAGTGGTGAACTGTGCCGCAAGTTCAAGAAGCTTACACTGCCACTTTCCGATGTCTCTTTCCGCACGGCCACTGTGCATCACATCCAACCTTCTGCGGCGTGCACAGCTCGACTTGTCATCCAAAATATTTTGTATGTAGTCGAATTTGTTGTGTTTTCCCCATGTTCGCATGATATCATCTTAGGCTGGGACTTCCTCTGCGCTCATCATGCCGTCGTTCACTGTGCGCGTGCCGAACTAGAGTTGTCGACGATGTCTGAAGTGCCCCTGTGTGAAACGCCGACGTCTGAAAGACTTTTCAAGCCGCTGTCTTCCCGAGTCACCATGGCCACGGGCACTCACATCCCTCCTCTATCCTGTGTTCTTGTGCCACTCTTCTGTGACGACGCGCCCTCTGTCACCGCCCTCTTTTACCCCTTCGACGCCTTTGGCTCTCGCAAAAGCTTCCTTCTCCCGTTCGCAGTTGTCACCGTAGAAAACTCCCGTGGCTCCATTTATATAACGAACTCGCTTCCTTCCCCAGCCCTATTATTTCGTGGCGAAGTCCTCGGTAACCTTGAGGAAATTGGTTTTGTTTCATCCAGTCACCTACCTGATGACTTGCCATCATCTCACTTGAACACCATTACCTCTGATACCACTCCCACTTCATTTCCGGAGGCTTTTTTTCCATCGATTGACCCTCAACTTCCCGCTGCTCAGCGCACCCAACTCCTGGCTCTGCTAGATCGCCTCAAGATGTCATTTGATCATAGCCAACCTTCTTTGGGTCGCACATCTGCGATCGTTCACCAAATCGACACCGGTAGCCATGCACCTTTGCACCAGCGCCCATATCGAGTTTCTCACGCTGAAAGCCGTGCCATTGATGATCAGGTGAACGATATGCTTCGACGTGGCGTAATACAACCTTCAAACAGCCCTTGGGCCTCTCCGGTTGTACTGGTAAAAAAGAAGGATGGTAGCATCAGATTTTGCGTTGATTACAGGCGTCTTAATAAGATCACCAGAAAAGATGTTTATCCGCTGCCAAGAATCGATGACGCCCTCAATCGCCTACAAGGAGCAGAGTTTTTTTCTTCATTAGACCTTCGATCGGGCTTCTGGCAGGTTGCTATGAATGAAGCCGACCGCCCCAAGACTGCGTTTGTAACGCCTGACAGATTGTATGAATTTAACCTGATGCCATTCGGCCTCTGTAATATGCCTGCTACCTTCGAGCGTACAACATCCTTAGAAGCTTTAAATGGAACACACGCCTGTGCTATTTGGATGACGTCGTCGTTTTCTCGAAGGACTTCGATTCCCACCTCAGCCGTCTCGCAGGCGCCCTGACTTGTCTTTCGGACGCTGGACTGCAGCTGAATTTGTAGAAATGCCACTTCGTTGCCCACCAGCTTACCATATTAGGCATGTTGTTAGCAAGCATGGTGTTCGTCCTGATCCAGCCAAGATTAGCGCTGTTGCCGAATTTGCCAGGCCAGCTACACTAAAAGAACTCCGCAGCTTCACCAGCCTCTGCTCATACTTTCGCAGTTTCGTGCGCAATTTCGCCACCATAATCGCACCCCTGACGCAGCTACTTGCTGACAACCAAGACATCTCGGCGTGGTCCCCAGCATGCGATGAAGCATTCGCCTCGTTACGGCATCTTCTTACATCAACAACTATCTTACGATCTTACGCCACTTTGATCCAGACGCTCCAACCGAAATACATATGGACGCTAGTGGAGTAGGCCTCGGCGCTATTCTTGCTCAGCGTAAATATGGCTTCGATGAGTATGTTGTATCTTACGCTAGTCGCACCCTTACTAAAGCGGAAAAGAACTATTCAGTCACCGAGAAAGAATGCCTTGCCATTGTTTGGGCAATCACGAAATTCTGACCTTACGTGTATGGCCGCTCATTTGACGTCGTGACTGATCACCACGCATTGTGTTGGTTGTCTTCATTAAAAGACCCATCTGGTCGCCTAGCTCGCTGGGCACTACGTCTCCAAGATTATGACATTCGTGTAATTTATTGGTCAGGCCGCAAGCATTCGGTCGCCGACGCTCTTTCCCGCTCGCCACTTTTCCCACGATTATGTTACAGCGTCTGTTTCCGGCTACGAATGTTCTTCACTTGAACATGTCGACATGTCCTCTGAGCAATACCAGGATCCACGAATAGCGTCTCTCTTAGAGTACCTGTCTCAGACGCCTCCAAGTACCGACAACCGTTTACTTCGACGAACTGCTCGCCATTTTACCATCCGTGACGGTCTTCTGTACCGGCGAAACTACCTATCTGATGGCCGCAAATGGTTGCTGGTGATACCTCGCCACTTATGTTCTGACGTCTGTGCCTCCTTCCACGCGGATCCGCAATGCGCCCACGCAGGTGTAGTGAAGACGTATGCTCGCCTACGAATTCGATATTACTGGCGCGGAATGTAGCGCTTTGTTAGGCAGTACGTCCGTTCATGTACCTTGTGCCAACGCTGGAAGAGCTCCCCTCACACAACCACAGGACCACTCCAGCCACTGCAGTGTCCTTCTCGACCTTTCGGCCGCATCGGAATCGACTTGTACGGTCCCCTACCATACACACCAAGTGGAAACCACTGGGTCATCGTAGCCGTGGACCACCTTACGCGTTACGCCAAAACTTCGGCGCTTCCCGAGGCCACTGCGCGTGAAGTCTGCTTGTTTATTCTGCACAACCTCGTCCTCCGGCATGGTGCGCCCAGTGAGCTTCTTAGTGACCGTGGGCGTCCCTTCTTGTCGGAAGCTGTAGAAGCCCTCCTACGTGAATGCAACATCGTGCATCGAACAACCACCGCATATCACCCGCAAACCAACGGGATGACCGAGCGATTTAATCGCACGCTGGGTGACATGTTCTCCATGTGTGTTTCTGATGACCATACGAACTGGGACCGCGTACTGCCATTCGTTACGTACGCTTACAACAGCGCAATTCAATCTACAACTGGATTCTCCCCATTTTTTCTTCTTTATGGCCGGGAACCTTCATCGTTCTTGGACAATATCCTTCTGTACCACCCAGACCCTTCAGAATTGACGACTTTGGCCGAAGCCGCCACATATGCCGAAGAATGTCGCCAGCTCGCACGTGCGCTTACTACGCACCATCAGGCTCGCCAGAAGGACCCCCATGACCAACGCTCATCTCCATTATCATACGCGCCTGGAACAATCGTGTGGCTCCACGTGCCATCGTCTGCCCCAGGCCTTTGCTCATGAGCAAAGTTCACACCCAAGTATGACGGTCCGTACAGGATCTTGCGCCAGGCATCACCAGTCAACTACATGGTCGAACCTATTCAGCCACCTAAAGTTCAACGGTGCCGTGGGCGTGAAACTGTGCACATCGACAGTCTAAAACTTCACTACGACCCACTAGTCGTGCCTGTGCCATAGGTCACCAGGATGGCTCCTTTTACACCGGGGAGTCGATGTAGTGACAAAAATACGGGCATGCTATAGACGAAGAAGAAGACGTTTGTTGTGGCAGAGGCTCGTGCTGCTGCAGCTGCTGCTGAAACCACTGGCTGCTGTCTTGCTGCTGTTCGGCCCATCAAACGGTTGCATCACCCCGGCGTGGCGTGTAACAGTATTCTTGCAATATATATATATATATATATATATATATATATTAGCAATAAAGGAGCACACTTACGAAAATTTGATAATTGTTTACTCTACGTTTCGGCCGTGGCACGGCCTTCGTCAGGATTAACAGAAATACGAGTATGTGGCTGCTTTTATGGGCAGGCATGAACACGTCACTACAAAACACGTGCGATCAGCATGTGAGTGTCACAAAAATTCTTTGAAACAGCCGTGACTACACTAAAAAAACAATCAAAATGTAATACAATAGACATGATTGTTTGAATGTAAAAGGCATTTGTAACATTCACCATTGACGACGAGGATCACGCATGAAAAAAAATAACTAAATATGTGATAACCTTCAGAAAGTATATAATAGGTCAGGGTTGCTTCTTTAAATATTTATCAAAATTTCGGACGTCAGGGCATCGTAGAAAGGCATGAAACTTTGCCTACGCATTCGTTAATGCCGGATAACAGACTGTTGAACTTTTGAATAAAGAAAAATTCTGGAATTTCGCGATCATGGTGCGATTTAAAGCCCGATTCTAATAGTGTCACCATAATCTTGTCAAACGAATGACCTGGTGGATGAAAATGCTTGGACAATGGAAGATGTGGCAAACTATTTACGTGTGATTTGTGGTTGTTGAAACGGATGCGAAAAGATGTCTCGGTTTGACCGATGTATTGCATGTGGCAGATTGAGCATTCAAGTAAGTATATGATGTTGCTGCTATCGCAGTTTAAGTCCCGTTTAATCCGAAGTGAAAAGTTAGATGCCGTGCTTTTAGCAACAGTCGCAGTGGTCATGTGCGCACAAACTTTACATTGCGTTTTTTATAGGGGTGACAACCAACGCGAGCTATGAATCTAGTCTTGGAAGAAGTTACCATGTCGCGCAAGTTCCTTGATCTCCGATATACAACCCGCGGTGATTCAGTGAAGATGTCCGTAAGCCGATCGCTCTGTGTCAGTAAGTTGGAATGCTTTCTGAGTATATGGGACACGTTAGGAATAGATGCAGAATGCGTTAGAACGAGGTTGGTTCGGGAAGGTGGCACTAATCGCTTGTCCTTACTGATGAGCTCTTTTCGATCGAGACTTTTGGCCCGTTGGAGTGCGTCGTCAATAATTATTTGTGAAGGATATTGTTGTTTGGTTAATGCTTTACGGAGCTGGTCACAGTTGCGAGTGAAATCTCTGTTGTCCGAACAAATTTCTTTAAAACGGATAGCTTGGCTATAGGGGATACTTGTTTTGCAGTGTTTGACATGGCTACTTTTAAAATGAAGATATCTTTGTCGGTCAGCGGGCTTCCTGTATAAGTTTGTCGTTAGTTTACCATTGCTTAAAGCTACATTGACGTCAAGGAAGTTTATGGTGACTGGTGAATAAGAGTGGGAAAGGAGATGGATGGTTCTACTTTGTAGAAGTCTGCAATGAAAGAATGTAATGCAGCTTCACCATGGTGCCAAATCAAGGAAATGTCGTCAATGAAGCGTTTGTAATAAAGTGGTTTAAGGTCACGAGTGGCGAGAAAGTTATTTTTTAGAATGCCCATGAAGATGTTTGAATAATTGGGACCTATATTTGTGCCCAGCGAGGTGCCGCTGGTTTGAACATAATGTTTACAGTTAAATTCAAAGTTGTTAAGCTCGAGTATCAGTGATAAAATAGTACCCAAGGTGGAACCCTCGATGGGTTTGTCATTCACCGAGTCATTGTATGCTTGGAGTACAGAACGAATCCCGTCCGCATGGGGCATATTTGTGTACAGTGACACCACATCTAGTGTGACCAGAAGAGCCTCACTCGGAACACGCATATTTACAATGTCACGCAGAAATTGATTAGTGTCCTTGGCATATGAAAAAAAGTTTGGAGGAATTGAACTAATTAAGCTGTCTGCATATTGAGACAGGCTTTCCGTAATGGTTCCTATTCCTGAAATTATTGGCCGGCCTGGATTATTTTGTTTATGGATCTTAGGAAGCAGATAAAATCTACCAGCTACCGGACTCAGGGGGGACTAAGGATTTAAGCACAGTTTCTGAAATTTTATTTTTTCTTACAAGCTGTTTTAAGGTTTCTTTTACTTTGGTCTTGAATTCCTCGGTTGGGTCGTAGCTCAAATGTCTGTAAAATGTGTGGTCATTTTTTGCCCGTGGGCATCACGAAGGTAATCAGCCTTATTCATTATTACGATTGCTCCCCCTTTATCGGCCGGCTTGATGACGATGTCGTCTCGGGAAGCCAGGGTCTGGATCGCTTGTTTTTCTTTGTCGCTTAGGTTGCGGTGATGAAACGGCGATTGCTTTTTGTATGCTTCGAGTACATCTCGCTGCACTGCTCGGATGTAAATATCGAGACATTTATCCTTTTGGGAAGGGGGAGTCCAGTGCCTAGTAGAAAAAAAATGCTGTTTTGATAGATGGAGGCCGAGTATGAAAGTATTCGCGTAAACGCATGCTTCTTTCAAAATTGTCTAAGTCACTGATTAGTCGGAATTCATTGTATCCTCCGGTGGCAGGACAAAAGTTCAAACCACAGGAAAGAACGCTCAATTCTTCAGCCGATAACGTGGCACAAGAAATATTTTCTATATTTCCAGCTTCTGTGGAGGACGAATGCACTGAATACGTTGCGTCATCAGTGCGTAAATATGCGTGTTCCGAGTGAGGCTCTTCTGGTCACAGTAGATGTGGTGTCACTGTACACAAATATACCCGATGCGAACGTGATTCGTTCTGTACTTCAAGCATACAATGACTCGGTGAATGACAAACCCATCGACGGTTCCACCTTGGGCACTATTTTATCACTGATACTCGAGCTTAACAACTTTGAATTTAACTGTGAACATTATGTTCAAACCAGCGGCACCTCGATGGGCACAAATATAGGTCCCAATTATTCGAACATCTTCATGGGCATTCTAAAAAATAACTTCCTCGCCACTCATGACCATAAACCACTTTATTACAAACGCTTCATTGACGACATTTTCTTGATTTGGCACCATGGTGAAGCGGCATTACATTCTTTCATTGCAGACTTCTACAAAGTAGAACCATCTATCTCCTTTTCCCACTCTTATTCACCAGTCACTATAAACTTCCTCGACGTCAATGTAGCATTAAGCAATGGTAAACTAACGACAAACCTATACAGGAAGCCCACTGACCGACAAGGATATCTTCATTTTAAAAGTAGCCAAGTCAAACACTGCAAAACAAGTATCCCCTATAGCCAAGCTATCCGTTTTAAAAGAATTTGTTCGGACAACAGGAATTTCACCCGCAACTGTGACCAGCTCCGTAAAGCATTAACCGAACAACAATATCCTTCACAAATAATTGACGACGCTCTCCAACGGGCCAAAAGTCTCGATCGGAAAGAGCTCATCAGTAAGGACAAGCGATTAGCGCCACCTTCCCGAACCAACCTCGTTCTAACGCATTCTGCATCTATTCCTAACGTGTTCCATATACTCAGAAAGCATTGCAACTTACTGACACAGAGAGATCGGCTTAAGGACATCTTCACTGAATAACCGCGGGTTGTATATCGGAGATCAAGGAACTTGCGCGACATGGTAAGTTCTTCCAAGAGTAGATTTATTGCTCCCGTTGGTTGTCACCCCTGTAAAAAAACGCGATGTAAGGTTTGTGCGCACATGACAACTGCGACTGTTGCTAAAAGCATGACATCTAACTTTTCACTTAGGATTAAAGGGGACTTAAACTGCGATATCAGCAACATCATATACTTACTTGAATGCTCAATCTGCCACGTGCAGTACATCGGTCAAACCGAGACATCTTTTCACATCTGTTTCAACAACCACAAATCACACGTGAAGAGTTTGCCACATCTTCCATTGTCCAAGCATTTTCATCTACCAGGTCATTCGTTTGACAAGATTATGGTGACACCATTAGAAAAGGGCTTTAAATCGCACCATGATCGCGAAATTCGAGAATTGTTCTTGATTCACAAGTTCAACAGTCTGTTATCCGGCATTAACGAATGCGTAGGCAAAGTGTCATGCCTTTCTACGATGCCCTGACGTCCGAAATTTTGAGAAATATTTAAAGAAGCATCCCTAACGTATTTTATACTTCCTAAAGGTTATCACATATTTATTTTTTTATGCGTGATCCTTGTGGTCAGTGGTGAATGTTACAAACGCCTTTTACAAGCCCACAATCTTGTCTATTGTATTACATTTTTATTGTTTTTTTAGTGTAGTCACGGCTGTTTCAAAGAATTTTTGTGACACTCACATGCTGATCGCACGTGTTTTGTACTGACGTGTCATGCCTGCCCATAAAAGCGGCCACATACTCGTATATCTGTTAATCCTGACGAAGGCCGTGCCACGGCCGAAACGAAGAGTAAACAATTATCAAATTTTCGTAAGTGTGCTCCTTTATTCCTAATTATATTTGCACCGGACCCACAGAATTTTTTTTCAATCACACACACACACACACACACACACACACACACACACACACACACACACACACACACACATATATATATATATATATATATATATATATATATATATATATATATATATATATATATATATATATATATATATATGTATATATATATATAGTGGGAGTAATAATTCAATATGGGCCAGTTAGTCTTCGTGAACGTATGAGATATGGCACAACGGGAGCGTTGTCAACAAGGATAAATATATTTATTTCCCCACAGTTTCGGGGGGGGTCCTTCCTTCATCAGCGGATGAGTTATACTGACATGAACTTCCAAACTTCGTTGCTGCCGCGTCCCTCTCGCCTTGAAAGATGTTTGCGAGAGTGAGAGGAAACTAAAGAAAGGAAAGAAAGAGAAAAAAGAAAAAAGCGGAAGAAAAAAGACGAAAAGAAAAAAAAGAAACAAAGAAAAAAAGAAAAGAAAGAAAGTAAAAAGAGGAACAACCACTGTCAACACTGAGAACGAAGCCAACTGTCCGTGTACGTCCACTTCCGGTTTTTATCACGTGCTGTTCAGCTCTCGACGTGTGTCGGGCCACTCAAGATTGTCGCCGCGGTGGCGGGGGGGGGGGGGGGAAGGGGTCCGTGACGGCGTGCGTAAAGAAAGGGTTTCCCCTTCATGGGTCGGTCGGCTCTTTACCTTTAATCTTCGTCCGTTTCCTTCAATGGTCATCAATGTTGCTCTTGTCAATGTTGCTCTTGTCCGCAGATGTTGCAACATCTGCGGACAGGAATATATCGGCTAAACAGACACGCCATTTCGGCAGCGGTTCAATAATCACCGGTACCACGCCACTTCACTGCCGAAGCTACCTTTATCTAGACATCTGCGCCTGCCAAACCACAGTTTTGAAAATATCAGCGTAACTCTCTTGCAGTCCGGTTTCTCAAACAGGCGGGAGCGCGAACCGCGTGAGGCATATTTTATTTTCGAATTTCGAACATTAGTAGCCGGCATCAACGAGGACCCCGGAAAACTCTCCTGCCCCCGAGAAGTAAGCCAGGAGGAAATTGGTGACAAAGATTGATAGCTGGAGACCATGCCTGTTTTTTCTTACTGACTCGTACGTGTACACTGTCCTTTCTTGTTTTTTGTTTTTCTTTTTTCCTTTTTTATTTTTTTCACATGCACATACAAAGTGTTTATGTTCGCCTACCACTTGATGACCCTTGAAGGGAAACGGACGAAAATTAAAGGTAAAGAGCTGACCGACCCATTAAGGGGAAACCCTTTCTTTACGCACGCCGTCACGGACCCCTCCCGCCACCGCGGCGACAATCTTGGGTGGCCCGACACACGTCGAGAACTGAACAGCACGTGGTAAAAACCGGATGTGGACGTACACGGACAGTTGGCTTCGTTCTCAGTGTTGACAGTGGTTCTTCCTCTTTTTTACTTTCTTTCTTTTCTTTTTTCTTTTTTTCGTTTCGTTTTTTCTTCCCCTTTTTTCTTTTTTTCTTTTTCTTTCCTTTTTTAGTTCCCTCTCACTGTCGCAAACACCTTTCAAGGCGAGAGGGACGCGGCAACAACGAAGTTCGGAAGTTCATGTCAGTATAACTCATCCCCTGATGAAGGGAGGACCCCTCCCGAAACTGTTGGGAAATAAATATATTTATCCTTGTTGACAACGCTCCCGTTTTGCCATATATATATATATATATATATATATATATATATATATATATATATATATATATATATATATATATATATATATATATATATATATATATATATATATATATATACATATATATATATATATATATTGTAACAGCGAGCTGTGATAAGATGGCTTTATTTACAGCAGGTGAATGATGGTCGTTTGCGGCAGCACACTGCGATCGTGCCAAGACTCCTTGTCTTCCTTTGCTTCTCTTCTATACCTTTTTCTAGTCTGTTACATTCCCCCGCAAGCAGACGAAGCCCGTAGGGCGAGTTATGACGCACAAGGAGGGTAGAAAGGTTTCAGGCGAGCAACGTGAGTGAGCTGCGTTCTGCTCGATCGTCGACCATTGGACAAAAGACGAGCTATTACGTAAGTGAGCTGGCTTAGACGCTCCAAAACTACAAATGGGCCTGAATATCGTGACAGAAGCTTTTGGCACAATCCACGCTTGCGTTGCGGTGTCCAAAGTAACACCAAGTCACCTTTTTCGAATAAAACCGGTTCGTGACGGTCATCGTATCGTTCTTTCGAACGACGTTGAGAGGCCAGAGTACGAAGACGAGCGATTCGACGGGCTTCTTCCGCGAGGCAGAGGGTGTTTGATACAGAGTCGTCATTGTGTAGAATGAAGGGTAAGAAAGTGTCTCGAGTGCTTAGCGGCAACCTGGCGTACAACAGATAAAATGGGCTGAAGTTCGTTGTTTCATGTTTTGCCGTGTTGTACGCGTACGTGATAAAAGGCAGCACTTCATCCCAGTTCTTGTGATTGGAAGAAACGTACATGGCAAGCATGTTGGCCAGCGTTCTGTTTGTTCGTTCAACGAGGCCATTCGTCTGCGGGTGATACGGTGTGGAATGACGGAACTGTGTCATGCACATGCGTAGTAATTCTTCAACGGCATCGGCAGTGAACTGGCGGCCACGGTCGCTGATAATGACACGCGGTGGGACATGGCGAAGGACCACGGAGTGAAGCAAGAAGTCCGCCACGGATGCAGCGGTAGAAGAGGGAATAGCTGCGGTTTCGGCATACCGCGTAAGATGATCTACGCAGACGATTATCCAACGCTTCTTATTGTTAGATAACGGAAATGAACCCATAATGTCAATTGCTACTTGTTGAAAAGGTGTGCTGGGTGGTGTCAGCGGCTGAAGGGGACCTGGTGTAGCGGTGGCCGGACGCTTGTGACGTTGGCACGTCTCGCAGCTAGCGACGTAACGCTTCATCGTTTCGTACATCTTGAACCAGTAAAAGCGTTCCTGCGTTCGGTTCAGCGTTCGTATGAAGCCGAAGTGACCAGACGTCGCATCGTCATGCATGGCACGTAGAACATCGGAGCGAAGGCTGTCGGGGACAACTAGAAGAAAACGTGCTCCAGGTCTGGAGTAGTTAGTTTTACAGAGCAACTTGTCTCGGACAGTAAAGCGACGGCTGTGTTGGGAGGCACGTGCGGCGGCAAAAAGGGGATCCAAGTTGAGATTGTTGCGTTGTTCTCTCTGGAAATCAGCCGCGTTGGGGAACGTGCTTGTAACAGCAGCAAGGCAGTCGTCAAAATTCTCAGCATGGCAGTCAATAGTCGCAAGAGGAATCCGGGAGAGGCAGTCTGCGTCAGCGTGATGACGGCAACTCTTGTACGACACCGTAAAGTCGTATTCCTGAAGTCGCAGCGCCCAACGTGTGAGGCGGCCAGAGGGGTCACTCAAACTGACCAGCCAGCATAACGAATGGTGATCGGTAATTATCTTAAATGGCCTCCCGTAAAGATAACAACGAAACGTCTATACGGCGAAAATAGCTGGCAGACATTCCTGTTCCGTAACTGTGTAATTGCGTTCTGATTTGCGCAGGCAACGGCTTGCATATGCCACGACATGCTCTGCGCCATTGTGACGTTGTACAAGCACCGCGCCTACACCGATACGACTAGCGTCCGTGTGAACCTCAGTCGGGCAAGATGGATCGAAGTGACGCAACAGTGGTGCTGACGTTAGTACAAACTTAAGTTGTGAGAATGCGGCGTCACACTCTGGTGTCCAGTTGAAGGTTGCATCCTGTCGCAAGACGTTTGTCAGCAGATACACGATCTCCGCAAATCGTGGAACAAAACGACGAAAATATGAGCGAGCATAGGCCGAAAAATGAGCGAAGTTCTCGTGCGGACTGCGGTGATTTAAAAGAGCTCACTGCTTCTATCTTGCGAGGATCAGGTCAGACGCCATCCTTGTCGACCAAGTGCCCCAGCATGAGAGTTTGACGTTCGCCAAAGCGACATTTTTTAGAATGCAGAATCAGCCCAGCTTTTTCGATGCATTCGAGAACAAGACTGAGACGGTTGTTATGTTCCTCAAACGTATGGCCAAAGATCACAACATCGTCAAGGTAGCACATGCATATCTCCCATTTTAGACCACGTAATACTGTGTCCATAAATCTTTCAAAGGTGGCTGGAGCATTACAAAGGCCAAAAGGCATGACATTAAATTCAAATAATCCATCCGGAGTTATGAAAGCAGTCTTTTTTTGTCGCCGGGTTCCATAGGTATTTGCCAATAACCTGACCGCAAATCAAGCGTTGAAAAATAGGAAGTGGCATGCAAGCAATCTATGACGTCATCACTCCGCGGTAAGGGATATACATATTTCTTCGTCACAGTGTTGAGACGCCTGTAATCTACGCAGAATCTCCAGGAACCATCCTTTTTCCTGACAAGAATTACCGGGGCTGCCCGCGGGCTGGACGACTCTTGCACGACCCCTTTGTTCAGCATGTCCTTTACTTGTTCGGCGATAACTTTGCGCTCAGAGGATGACACTCGGTAGGGCTTTTGGCGGATGGGGTGTGCAGAGCCAGTGTCTATTCTGTGACGAGCGCGGAACGAGGGTAACTGAAGGGGTGCATCTCTATGTTTGAAGTCGAAAGCAGCAACATGATGGGAAAGGACCTGCACCAGCGATTGCCGTTCCGTCGTACTGAGAGTCTTGCTGATCATAGCGAGCATTAGATCTTCATTATGACGAATATCACAAGCAGAGGAAGAGGTGAGGAGGTCCGTAGCTATTGCTGCTATCGAGTTGCATGAGGCATCATCAAAGAGAGCTATCTTCATCCCGCGAAAAAGCACAACCGGCGTGGCAGAACAGTTCAGCGCCCGCAATGTTGCTACTCTTTTTGTCATGCACACTACAGAACAAGGCACAAGTATGTCCTTCTTAAAACAGTTCTTGTGTAGAGGCCCCACTACGAGGTCAACGCAAGCATCATCAACCGCTGTGGAAGAGACTCGAACGGGTGTCAGGCACCGAGATGATGCTATCACTTCATCAATCGCACTAAGTGTGTTCCTGTCTTCGCCACGGTAGTCTTCTTCGGAAAGCGACGTTAGAAACAAATTGTTTAGTGATATTTCTCCACTATCACAGTCAATGGAAGCACCGCCTTGCTTCAGGAAATCGATACAAAGAATGACATCGTGCAAACAACGAGATAGAACCAGAAATTCCGATACAAATACTTTTCCAGCCAATGAAACACTGACAAAACATACACCAAGAGGATTAAGCCACTCGCCTCCTACACCACGAAAGGTGATTGTATCGTCCCATGAAAACATAACTTTGCGACCTAAGCGGTTTCTGAAGGTGAGGCTCATCACAGACACAGTCGCCCTTGTGTCAACTAACGCCATCGTCGGTATTCCATCAATCAACACATTCAATTTGTTTTTGATCATAACAATGGGCAGAGGTATATCTTGAAAAGACCGTCCGGTGACCTCACCTCCATTGGCCGCGGATGCTAGTTTCCCGGCGGCGGAGAAGAACGACGCAGAGGAGACGGTGAGCGACGAGAACGGTTGGATGGTGGTGTCAAACTCCGCTCGGATGCTGGCGAATCACTGCGTCTGGTCTCGCGCGAAAAACGCTCTCTTGGAAACAAGTCGGTTGTCCGCAGCTCATATGAAGCACCGGGTCTTGGTGGCGAAGACATGGCTGGTGTCCTTCGTGATTGGCGGCGTTGTTGGCGGCAATACCAAGCGACATGCCCAGTGAAACCACAGTTGTAGCAAACGAGAGAGTCACGGTTTATACTATATTCAATGGAACGAATCCTGGGCCGCTGCTGTCGGCGAGGAAGTTCGTTATCACGCGAAGAACGGGTTTCTGCCACTCTCTGGAATTCATTGTATTCGTCGTAAGTTACATCTTGGTAGTAGGGTTGGTACTATCTTTGCCGCAGCGGGACGTAGTCCGGCTGAAAGCCCTGAGTATATGAATATGGCTGTGCTCGTCGTGATCGTGCGTCATAGGCAGTGTCTCTATTGTATAGACGTGGCTGATACTGAGGTGTAGCATCAGAATCCTCAAAGCTCTCCGCCACTCGGTGCGAGGGGAATGAAGCAACGTTTCGCTCGAACTCTGGTGGCTGGTAGGGGGGATGAGTGCTTGGGCAGTTTGCCACTTGCGCGTACAGGCCGATTTCTTCACGTACTATTTGCCGGATTGTTGATACAAGATCAAGCGCCTGGTTGCTGTCGATGGTCGCGATGGTCGTCACATTGGGTAGCCTGCTGAACTTCGGCGTGATGCGCCTCGTCTTAAGTTGCTCAAAAGTGCGGCAATGACGAATGACATCGGTGACAGATGTCAAGGTGTCTTTCGCGATGAGGAAACTGTAAACATTTTCGGCGATTCCTTTTAGAATGTGGCTGACTTTGGCTTCCTCAGACATTCCGGAGTCAATGGTACTACATAGCTTTATGACTTCCTCAATGTAGGTCGTGCAAGTTTCACCTGGCACTTGAGCGCGTTGCATTAGCGTCTGTTCTGCCCTTTTCTTTATCGTTGTTGGGTTGCCGAAACGCTCTTTGACTTCAGAAACAAATCTGTCCCACGTCGTTAGCGTTTCCTCCCGATTCTCGTACCGCATTAATGTAGTATCCGTCAGAAACGCGACGTATAAAAGCTGAGAAGCGGCATCCCATTTGTTAGCGGCGCTCACCCGTTTGTAATGGATGAGCCAAGCCTCGACGTCTTCATCTGGTCTGCCGGCAAAGGGACGAGCATCTCTCAGTTGTGGAGCCGAACTGGTTGGCGCAGAAGTCGAGAGGGGTCGGTGTTCATTTGCGTTATGGGACATGTCCAGACCGGATGGATTCGGTGGAAGTCCAGCAATGCGACGGCTGCGTCGAAGAACTTGCAGTTCACCTTCCGTATTCGGGTGTCGATTACCCAGCAAGTCCACCACAACTGTAACAGCGAGCTTTGATAAGATGGTTTTATTTACAGGAGGTGAACGATGGTCGTTTGCGGCAGCACACTGCGATCGTGCCAAGACTCTTCGTCTTCCTCTGCTTCTCTTCTCTACCTTTTTCTAGTCTGTTACAATATATATATATATATATATATATATATATATATATATATATATATATATATATATATATATATATATATATATATATATATATAGTCACGGATATAGAAAGATACCTCAGGAGTGCAGAAATGACGCAGAAGGAATGAAAACGACGATGTTGTTGGGGGGCTGTGTCTGGACTGCCCTGTTGTCCCGCATCTTTGCACGCTATGTGCAGTATTAGCCCAACCGGCGTTAACCTATTAAATACTCCCCGTTACATATTTCTGGTGGAGGTGCTGGGTAACATTCCGACTCTAGGTCTTCGTAGCGGACGTCAGCTTCGTCCAGCCACGATGCCGGAAGGCAGTGTGCCGTCCGTTCAATTTACGCCTGCTCCATCACCTGTGATCCCTTCCCATCTTTTCCATCCAGGTACATTTTGCGACACCGACACAACTGACGTTGACGAGTGACTCGCATTCTACGAGCGCGTCAGCAAGCAATACAGGTTTCATGAGACGCTTATGCTGGCCAACATAATCTTTTACCGGCGAGGTACTGCACGAGCCTGGTACGAGACGCACAAGGAAGGCCTGACGAGTTGGGACGTGTGCAAGCAGAAGCTCTATGACTTGTCCGCCGGTCAGTTGCTCGACAAATGGCAGCCAGGCAGGAACTCGCGTCACGAGTTCAATCTTCCACCGAGTCGTACGTCACCTATATCCAAGACGTGCTTGCCTTGTGTCGGAAGGCTGACAAAGACATGACCGAACTAGACAATTAAGGTCAGCAATGTGTTCAAGGGCGTAGCCGACGATGCCTTCAACATTCTGATATGCAAGAACTGTACCACCACTGACTCAATTGTCAGTGATTGTCGGCGGTTCGAACAAGCAAAAAGCAGGAGAATCACTCAACGCTTTTCCCGACTCCCGAACACCGCTGCGACGTCCTCATGCCAGGATCCTGTGGCGCCACGTCCATTCGTGAATCCTCCAAACATCACAAGAATCGTTCGACAGGAGCTGGAAGGCGTGGCTCCTTCGGCTCATCAACCCCTTGTGCCTTAAAACCTGGTCCCAATATCTCTTATTCAGGCTGTTGTGTGACAAGAGTTTGCCAACATGGGCGTCTTATTTCCCCAAAACTCCAGCCACACACCGCAGTTCATAAATCCTAACGCTCACTACCACGCCGCCCCACTTGTTGCTGCTGCCGCGTCGATCCCGCGGTTCTCATCGTGCTACCAAAATCCATCTGAGTGGCGCACACAAGATAATCGACCGATCTGCTTCTCCTGCCATTGCGTTGGCCACATTTCCCGCCACTGCCGCAACAGATGGCCTTTCCGGCAACGTTTTCTAGACGACCACCGACCGGATCGTGGGCAGTATTCGCCACCTCGTTTTGCTGATGGGCTCCTTCAGGGCCTTCCACCTAGCCGTTCTACGCTACGCTCCGAACCATCCTACGCCACTGTCGTCGCCCAGGGAACCCGAGTCGCTCGCCGTATCCTCAGGGTCGCCAGCCGCGCTCCTATCAACGCCGTCGCTCCCCGTCACCGGCGTATTCTGGGCAGTTCTTGGGAAACTAACAGATGCAGCTCCCGGGGGTGGCACTGCATTGACAACTCGAACTGGAAAAGCTCTACTGACCACTAGTTCCAGACGAAATTTACTTGGTGTTCTTATCGATGGCCTGACCGTTACAGCTCTAATAGACACTGGTGCCCACATATTTCTTATGAGTTCACGTCTTCGATTCCGCCTAAACAAAGTTCTTACTCCTGCCATGTTTTCGACTGTGCGAGTAGCTAACGGCAGCCGAACATCAGTTATTGGTATGTGCACTGCCCACGTCACTGTTGCCGGCCTTCACACTTCAGTCCTCTTCGCTGTTCTAAACACTGGCCCACACGACGTGATTCTCGGCATTGTCTTTTTGACCGCGCATTCAGCCCTTATCGATTGTTCAACCGGCACTTTACTGCTAGAGTTGCCTTTGTAGTCCGATGTCCCTCCTGCAGCTTGCACACGGCTACGGTCCGTGGAGTGTCTACGATTGCCGCCTCTGGCCGCTGTGTACCTTTATATGTCGCCGTTCTCACCGGTTCCTGATTGCGACTACTTAGCAGCTCCACTCATTGACGTGACTCTATCTCGGAACATCATACTTCCTCATAATATAGTGAGAATTAGCGAAAACAAGACGCTTCTCCCTGTCCTCAACTGCTCCGTGTTGACCCAGGTCATTCCTTAAGGTATTGCCTTAGCAGAGTTCTCCACTCTGGAGCAATGTACAATTTCATCTCTCACTCCTGACAGAATAGAGCTTTCCTAGACAAAATGGTATCAAGCGACCTGTCGCCGTTCCAAGTTGAAACGATCCGGGGTCTTCTATGTTCTTACCTTGGAATTTTTGATATCGACGACCGTTCCTTTAGCCACACGAACGTCATAGCCCACCGTATTGACAGTGGTAACGCCAGTCTCCTTCATAAGCGTCCTTAGCGTGTGTCTCATTCAGAGCGCCAAATAATTCAGAAGGAGGTAGAGAAAATGTTCGACAAAGACGTCATAGAGCCTTCAACCAGTCCGTGGGCATCACCTGTTGTGCTTGTTAAAAAGCAGGACAACACCTGGTGGTTCTGCGTCAACTATTGCCATCTAAATCGAATAACTAAGAAGGATGTCTACCCTCTAGCTCGAATTGATGATGCGCGTCACTGCCTTCATGGTGCCAAGTATTTCTCTTCCCTGGACCTACGATCTGGATATTGACAAATTTCAGTCGATGACCGCGACCGCGAGAAGACGGCATTCATAACATCAGACGGTATTTAGTAATTTAAAGTGATGCTTTTTGGGTTGTGCAGTGCGCCAGGATCTCTTGAACACACGATGGACTCCTTCCTTCGCGGTTTTGAAAGGTCGACGTGCCTGTGCTATCTAGACGATGTCATCATTTTCTCGCCAACCTTTGAAAACTATCTTCCACGTCTGTCGGCCATTCTTGACGTTTTTCGCTGTGCTGGCCTCTAGCTTAACGCGTCTATGTGCACCTTTGGACGCCGTCAGATAAAGCTACTCGGCCACGTTGTTGAGGCCACCTTATCAGGGTCTGGTCATACTGGTGTATGACCAGACCCTGATAAAGTCCGCTCGGTGCGCGAGTTCTCGGTTCCACGTTCCACGCAAGAAGTCCGCAGCTTTTTGGGAATTTGTTCATATTTCTGCCGTTTTGTCAGCAACTTCGCGGAAATTGCTCAGCCCCTCACGGATCTCCTCAAAAAGAACGTGGCTTTTTCCTGGCGTGCAGACCAAGAACATTCCTTTGCGTCGTTGATTTCTGCGCTCACATCACCGCCTGTGTTGGCTCATTTTGACCCAGCCGCTCGAACGGAGCTTCGCACCGACGCAAGTGGTCATGGCATAGGGGCAATACTCGCACAAATGTAGAACGGCACATACCGTGTCATAGCGTACACTAGCCGCCTACTTTCTCAGTCGGAAAGGAACTATTCAATAACTGAGCGAGAGTGCCTGGCTCTTATCTGGGCTATCGCAAAATTTCGTCCGTACCAATATGGACGCACGTTCGCAGTCATCACAGACTACCATGCGTTCTGCTGGCTGTCAACACGTAAGGATCCTACAGGAAGACTCGGGCGATGAGCATTGCGATTGCAGGAGTACACATTCTCTATAGTGTACAAGTCTGGCAAGCTGCACAGCGATGCCGACTGCTTATCTCGACACCCTGTTGATTCACCAGACTCCTCTGAGTTGAAAGCTGATGCCTGCCAACATCCTAGCCATAACAGATTTTCTGCAAATAGCCGACAAGAAACGCCGAGATCCATCGCTGCTATTGATGATTGACCGTCTTGAATCCGGCCATAAAAACCCTTCACTGAGCTTATTTTTTCTTCAAGACATCGTTTTGTACCGCCGCAACTTACAGCCCAATGGCGCGGAACGTTTTCTCATCGTCCCACGTCATCTGCGCAAGGACATCTTGCAAGAACTTCACAACGCCCCAACTTCCGGACAATTAGGTGTCTCCAAAACCTATGACCGAGTCCGCCGACGGGTATTCCGGAAGGGCCTTTACCGTTCTGTTCGCCGCTATGTTGCAGCGTGTGACCTGTGCCAGTGTTGGAAGAAGCCTATGCATTTCCCTGCCGGTCACCTTCAACCTATTGAAGTCCCAGCCGAGCCGTTTCATCGTGTGGATTTAGATTTGTTAGGTCTCTTCCCAACATCGGCAATGAGAAACAAATGTATAGCAGTAGCTACGTATTATGCCCCTCGGTATGAAATTACTCGAGTGCTACCGACAAGCTGCGCAATGGACGTCGCAGATTTCCTACTCTATGAAACCATATTTCAGCACGGCACTCCTTCTCAGCTGCTCACGGACCATGGCCGCTGCTTCCTGTCTCGTGTGGTTGATGACCTCCTTAGATCCTGTGCTACGCGGCACAACTTTACGACTTTTTACCATCCTCAGACTAACGGACTTACTGAACGCCTCAATCGCACACTGACGGACATGCTTTCTATGTGTGTTTCTGACGACTAAACCGATTGGGATACTGCCCTTTCGTTCGTAACCTTCGCCTACAACTCATCGCATCATGAAACTGCCGGCCGCTCACCATTTTGTCTTCTCTTTGGCCGTGATTTCTTACTACCTTTTGATACTCTGCTTGCACATGACCTTCCGTCCACCACTTCGTACGCACAAGATGCCATCCTCCGTGCTCTGATCGCACGTACAGTAGCCCGCACCAAGTTCTCATCGTCCCAGAGAGCACAGAAGTCGCTCTACGACAGCCGACTTAGGAATGCCGATTTTTCTCCGGGCTCTTTCGTGCTACTGTGGCTGCCATCCCGTCGTGTTGGCCTGTGCGAGAAACTTTTATAGCAATAAGTTGGGCCTTATCGAGTTCTGCGCTAAGTCACAACTGTCACCTATGAAATTTCTTCTACTAGGAACCCCACTCTTACATCCAGAAGTGACATTGTGCCTGTTTCTCGCCTGAAGCCCTATCACAGTGACCCGTCCCTCTAATAACAGCAGGCACCGGGACAGTGCTGTGCCACCCGGGGTAATGTCACGGGTATAGAAAGGTACCTCAGGCACGGGTGCAGAAATGATGCAGAAGGAATGAAGACGACGATGTTGTTGTGGGGCTGTGTCTGGACTGCCCTGTTGTCCTGCACCCTTGCACACAGTTGATTACAGGACAACTCACTTTATTGTACCAGAACACTGGAAAAATTAATCGGATGAGAGCCTTGTATTTCTCTGTCGCTGCGCCTGCTCTTCGTTGTTCGATTGGCACTGCAATTTTAATGTGGCATTTGCCCCCCTCCAGAGAGCTGCGTCCCAATGCTCTTCTACAAAAAACGGTGCAGTAGATGTATGGTGCAAATCAGTCCGAAAAATAGGGCTTCATTCGCACAACATGCATGATTTCTGGCTTTTGCTGGCGAGTTGTCGAGGGGCTGCCAGAAACTACTACGTAATGAACGTCACTCAGACATTGTTCTACTGAGCTCAAGCACTGTCTTCAGGAGCGCGGCTGTGAAAGCAGTACCTCGATCCGTTATTATTATTTTCAGAGCACCGATCCTCAGGATGATATTTTCTATGAAGAATTGTGCGGTTTCAACGGCGGTGCTACTTGACAAAGCCTTCGTTTCCACGTAGCGCGTAAGATAACCAGTGGCGACTATTACCCACTTGTGGCCAGCATGGGAAGTCGGATATGGTCCAGGGAGATCCATTCTAATTTGGGCAAAAGGTACCGTGGGCACTTGATTCGATTGTGATAGTCCAGCTGGTTTTAACGGTGGTAACTTACGTCGTGTGCGATCGAGGAACGTGCGCACGTAATGTTTCACAATAGGTGGAAGTTTTGGCCAGTAATATTTCTGTTGAATTGTGGCCAATGTTCGTGCGTATCCGAGATCACCGGACGTTGGCTCATCGTGGCAAGCGCTAAGTATCTCCTGACGGATTGATGTCGGAACGACAAGTAGTTGGGTGCTTCCTCTGGGAGAAAAGCTCGTCTTATAGAGAACACCACGACGTAAGCAGAATGACTGCAGGCTCCTTGCAAATCTTCTAGGGATAGTTGTTGTCCGGCCCTTCAAAAATTCATTAAAGGGAAGCAACTCGTTGTCTTCTTTTTGCTTGCACGAAATCTTAGTGGTGTCGACGACTCCTACAAGCGCCATGTTGTCAGCTTCTGTGTCATCATCGCGCTTGATCGGTGACCTTGACAAGCAATCGGCGTCAGCGTGCTGCCGTCCGGATTTATACACGACCGTCATATCAAACTCTTGAAGGCGTAAGCTCCACCGTGCGAGCCGACCAGGTGGGTCTTTCAAGTTGGTAAGGCAGCAGAGGGAATGATGGTCACTGACTACGTGGAAGGAACGACCATACAGGTACGGACGAAACTTCATAACCGCCCATACTACAGCAAGACACTCTTTTTTCGTTGTGGAGTAGTAGGACTCGACGCGGGAAAGCGTCCTACTAGCATATGCGATCACACGCTCGGGTGAGTGTTGCCACTGGACGAGTACAGCGCCTGAACCCACGTTAATGGCATCTGTGTGGACCATGGTAGGAGCATCCTCATCGAAGTGAGCAAGAACAGGCGGTGTTTGCAGGCGTTGTCGGAGATCGTCAATAACTGCTTGTTGATCGTCACCCCATGTGAACGAAACGCCTTATCTTGTGAGTCGTGTTAACGGCGAGGCTATGTGTGAGAAATTGGCAATAAATTTTTGGTAGTATGCGCATAGACCAAGGAAACGCCTGACTGCTTTCTCATCTGTTGGCACCGGATATTTTCTGACTGCTGCAATCTTATCGGGATCAGGTCGAACACCTTCATGGCTCACCACATGGCCTAAAATTTGGAGCTCCTTGAAACCGAAATGACACTTCTCGGGTTTCAGTGTCAGGCCGGCAGAAATTATTGCCCTGAATACCAATAGCAGCCTGCTCAAGTGTTCCTCAAATGTTTTTGAACAAACAATGACGTCGTCCAGATAGACCAGACATGTCTGCCACTTAAGGCTTGACAGGACAGTATCCATTAGTCTCTGAAATGTTGCAGGGGCTGAGCACAATCCGAAGGACAAGACTTTGAATTCATAAAGCCCGTCAGGCGTTACAAAAGCCGTTTTTTCTCCATCTCGCTCGTCGACGTCAATTTGCCAATACCCACTTTTGAAGTCCATTGACGAGAAGTAGCGTGCATACCTCAGCCTGTCGAGTGGATCATCCATGCGTGGTAATAGGTATACGCCTTTCTTTGTCACACGGTTGAGCTTGCGGTAGTCGACACAAAATCGCAAGCTTCCGTCTTTCTTTTTAACCAGCACTACTGGCGATGCCCAAGGGCTTCTTGACGGCTGGATGACGTCATCATAGAGCATTTTCTTCACTTTTTCCTGGATTGCTTCACGCTCTTTCGGTGCTACGCGGTATGGGTTCTGTCGTATTGGCCTTGCCGTCTCCTCCATTATTATCCGGTGCTTCGTCAGTGGCGTTTCGACCCTCGAGGTCGATGAAAAACAATCTTTGAACTGGCGAAGAAGATCTACTAGACGCTCTCTCTGCGCTGGTGATAAATCCGTGCTTACGTCAATAGGTGGTGGGGCTGACGTGGCTTGCGGCTCGTCCTGTTGTACTACACAGCACTCGCTGATTTCGGTGATCTGTCAAAGTAGGCAACTGTAGTGCCTTGTGTAATGTGTCGTCGCTCGTTGGTGAAATTCGTCATCAGAACCTCCGCTTCACCATACACAACATTTACGATACTTCTGGCTATTGCAACACCGCAAGAGAGTTGAAGCGTCAATACTTGTTTAGCGATTCCTTTTCCAGTATGCTGCGCGCTGCACGTGACCGAAACAAGGCGGCACGATAACGGAGGTACGGTCACATCGTCAATGGCTCGCAGGGATTTTCGGTGTAGCGCTGCGCTTTGATCCGCTGAAAAGGTCAGTACACCGTCCGATATATTGAAGATGGCACCATATTCACGCAAGAAATCTATCCCTAAGATTGCCTTTTTGCAACACTCGAAAAAATAACAAAAGTTGCGACGAAGGATGCATCCCCTATCTTCATCCTTGCGGTGCACTTTCCGGTAGGTGTGAGTAGCTGCCCTCCAGCTCCTCTAATTTGTGGTCCTGTTCATTCCATTCTAACCTTCCTGAGCTTGTCTGCCAGACTCTCACTCATTATTGAGAAGTACACGCTAGTGTCGACCAATGCTATGCCGTCACGTTCGTCAATCGTAATTGCAACTTCGTCAGTAACAACCCAATCTTCCGTCGAATCATTGAAGATTTGTGAGTATTCACTCGGCAGTATTGGGTGATTTTCAGCCCTTCGACGATTCGCAACCTCTCCCCTTGAGGTCGCTGCTTTTAGTTTACCCGGCGTGGAATAAGATATCTCCCTCTTGGCATGTTAGTGGTGCTCCGTCTAGAGGATGGAGAATAACGCCCAGAAGAGGGTGAGCGCGACCGAAACCCAGGGGGAACATCTCGCGGGGTCATGAAACTCGTGTCGACGTTAGGTGTTTCGTTGAAATGGCTCTGAGGAATAGTGGAAGAAAACCTTTGGTACCCTGCGACGCGATACAGGCAATACCGAACGATGTGGCCTGCTTCCCCACAATGAAAGCACAGGGGCCTATGGTCAGGGGTACGCCAGACGTCAGTTTTGCGAAGTGGTGGCCGCCACGGCGTTGAAGTTTCTCTGTAGTACCAAGGCGCTGTCGGCAGATGTTTCTGGTGGTACTGATGCGGTATCGACACATTCGCTGGCTGTCGGCGAACTATGTAGAAGTGTATACTTAAAAGCTCGTTTTTCTGTGTTTTGCGTTATTTGAAGGTTGCAGGTTCAGTTCCTGCTCACGGCAGGTTATTTTTCACCCACTTTTCTTTCTTCACATTTACATTACAATTGGGTGTAATAACTTCCCCTATACATTCCTTGGCATTATTGTCTGTTGGATCGAATTATATATATATATATATATATATATATATATATATATATATATATATATATATATATATATATATATATATATATATATATATATATATATATATATATATATGCACAAGAATAACATCGGTGGCTGCAAGGTTATAAATAGCAAAGTAGATGCGCTTTCACAAAACAACTATTTATTCTGCTGACGTTTCGACCGGAGCCCCGTCTTTTTCAAGGCATAATCAAGGCATATGCCTTGAAAAAGACGGGGCTCTCGTCGAAACGTCAACAGAATAAACAGTTGTTATGTGAAAGCGCATCTACTTTATCTACTTTCATATATATATATATATATATATATATATATTAATTGTCACGAGGTCGTGACGTGGCCGAAGACAGAAGACTTCGTGTTGGGATTTAGTTGTTTATTTGGGTGAACCTGTGCCCGGTAAACGGAAAGTCCAATTACAGCAGCAGTCTCGCACAGATTGCAGTCTCGGACTGATAGCGGCGAACGGAGCGTCGGCCTTCGATCAACAACTGACAAGCGGCGAAGCGCGTCGGCATTTATACTCTTGCCGTCGAATGTCCTAGCGTTATCGCTGGCGGTGGCGTAGGTTCCAGAACAATCTGTACCGTTCGCATAGTGGGCGTGATCTTATCGAAATGATCTACTACAGTCCGGATCCTTCTCGAAAACTGCAGGCGCGGTTTGCGCTGAGAATCGTGTGGTGTTTTGGGACGATAACAAAAACTTGGGAAATGGAACGTGGCATTGCCCCCCTCTGAAAAAAAGGCATCGTCCCGATGCTTTAACTAAAGGTGAAAGTACAATAATATTGCAAGAAAGTACAATAAATAAATTACGATACAACAATAATACAAAAAAACACTGGTTCAGTTTTTTAACGCGCATGAAACGGCTTGAGGCGCGCGACATGGACGACTTCAGGTCGCGATCGGCGTCGTTGAGAGTTCGTGATGCCGTCGGGGACAACCTCGTAATCAAGTGGGCCGAGACGTCGAACCACCCTGTACGGTCCGAAGTACCGTCGCAGAAGTTTTTCACTTAGTCCACGTCGGCGTATCGGCGTCCACACCCAAACACGTTCACCGGGCTGGTATTCCACGAAGCGTCGTCGAAGGTTGTAACGGTGGCTGTCGGTCGTCTGTTGATTCTTGATACGGAGACGCGCAAGTTGTCGGGCTTCTTCGGCGCGTTGAAGGTACTCGCTCACATCGAGGTTTTCTTCGTCGGTGACGTTGGGTAACATGGCATCGAGCGTCGTTGCCGGGCTCCTTCCGTAGACCAATTTGTATGGAGATATCTGCGTCGTCTCCTGCACCGCCGTGTTGTATGCGAAGGTCACATACGGAAGAATGGCGTCTCACGTCTTGTGTTCGACATCGACGTACATTGACAGCATGTCAGCGATCGTCTTGTTAACCCGCTCAGTGAGGCCGTTGGTCTGTGGGTGGTACGCTGTCGTCCGGCGGTGGTTTGTTTGGCTGTATGCCAAGATCGCTTGAGTTAAGTTGGCAGTGAATGCCGTTCCTCTGTCGGTGATAAGGACCTCCGGGGCGCCGTGACGTAGGACAATATTTTCGACGAAGAACTTAGCTACCTCGGATGCACTGCCTTTTGGCAGGGCTTTTGTTTCGGCGTAGCGGGTGAGGTAGTCGGTAGCTACCACGATCCACTTGTTTCCGAAAGCCGACGTCGGGAACGGCCCCAGTAGGTCCATAACAATCTGCTGGAAAGGTCGGCAAGGTGGATCAATTGGCTGCAGAAGTCCCGCTGGCCTTGTCGGCGGTGCCTTGCGTCGCTGACAGTCCCGGCATGTTCTCACATAACGAGTGACGTCGGTGGTAAGACGTGGCCAGTAGTACCTTTCTTGTATCCTCGCGAGCGTGCGAGAAACACCGAGGTGCCCTGCCGTCGGATCGTCGTGCAGGGCCTGCAGGGGTTCTGATCGCAGAGCTGAAGGCACCACAAGGAGGTACTTAGCTCGAAGCGGTGAAAAGTTTTTCTTTTGTAGAAGACCGTTTCGTAGAAAGAACGACGCAAGTGCGCGCTTGAATACCTTCGGGACTTCGGCGGTCCGGCCTTCGAGGTATTCTATTAGGGCCTTAAGTTCCGGGTCGGCCCTCTGTCGTTCGGCGAAGTCGTCGGTAGTTATCGTTCCTAAGAAGTAGTTGTCATCCGGGTCGTCGGGTAGCGGTTGGTCGACAGGCGCACGAGAGAGACAGTCGGCGTCGGAGTGTTTTTTGCCGGACTTGTAAATGACAGTAATGTCATATTCTTGAAGTCTCAGGCTCCATCGTGCGAGGCGACCTGAAGGGTCCTTCAAGGTGGCTAGCCAGCACAATGCATGGTGATCGCTCACAACTTTGAAGGGCCTGCCGTAGAGGTAGGGGCGAAACTTCGACGTAGCCCAGATGATGGCGAGGCACTCCTTTTCTGTTGTGGAATAATTTGCTTCTGCTTTGGATAGCGATCGGCTGGCGTAACTAATACCTCTTTCAAGTCCGTCAGCCCTCTGCACAAGAACGGCGCCAAGACCTACGCTGCTTGCGTCAGTATGTATTTCTGTCTCAGCGAATTCGTCGAAATGGGCAAGTAACGGAGGCGTCTGAAGGCGATGTTTAAGCTCCTGGAAAGCGTGTTCCTGCGGCGTTTCCCACTTAAACTCCACGTCGGTCTTGGTAAGGTTAGTGAGAGGATCGGCAATGCGGGCGAAGTTTTTCACGAACCTCCTATAATAGGCACACAGGCCCAGAAATCGGCGCACGGCTTTCTTGTCAGTGGGCGGCGGGAAGTCGGCGATGGCGGCTGTTTTCCGTGGATCGGGACGAACTCCAGACTTGCTGATAACGTGCCCCAGAAACAAGAGCTCCTCATACGCAAATCTGCACTTTTCTGGCTTCAGTGTGAGTCCAGAAGTCTTGATGGCTTGAAGTACAGCTTCAAGGCGCCGAAGATGCTCGTCGAAACTCGAGGAAAACACGACGACGTCGTCCAAGTACACAAGGCAAGTCTGCCACTTCAATCCTGCCAGTACTGTATCCATAACGCGTTGAAAAGTTGCAGGCGCTGAGCAAAGGCCGAAGGGCATCACCTTAAACTCGAAGAGGCCGTCCGGTGTTATAAACGCCGTCTTCTCTCGGTCTCTTTCGTCGACTTCGATTTGCCAATAGCCAGTCTTGAGGTCCATTGACGAAAAGTACTAGGCGTTATGGAGCCGATCAAGTGCGTCGTCTATTCGTGGGAGAGGATACACGTCCTTTCTTGTGATTTTGTTCAGGCGGCGATAATCGACGCAGAAACGTAGGGTCCCATTCTTTTTCTTCACTAACACCACGGGGGATGCCCATGGACTCTTTGACGGCTGGATAATGTCATCCCGCAGCATTTCATCAACTTGTCTCTTCATGGCCTCACGTTCTCGCGTCGAAACCTTGTACGGACTCTGACGGAGTGGTCTGGCATTTTCTTCGGTTATGATGTGATGTTTCGTGATTGGGGTCTGCCTAATTTTCGATGAAGACGAAAAGCAATCTTCGTATTGTAGGAGCAGGGCCTTGAGCTGTTCTTGCTTATCGTTCGAAAGTCTGGGATTGACGTCGAAAGCTATGGGAGGGGCTTGGTTCCTCTGAGCAGGTTCAGCAGAATCGGCGAGGGCGAAAGCACTGGTGGCTTCGACAATTTCTTCGATGTATGCGACCGTTGTTCCTTTGTTCACATGTTTGTACTCATTGCTGAAATTCGTGAGCATAACCGTTGCTTTGCCTCCCCGCAGCTCTGCAATTCCTCTTGCGACGCAAATATTTCAGGTGACCAACAGATGCTGACTGCCTTCAACGACGCCTTCCAAGTCAGGTGATTTAGGAGCGCCAACTGAAATAATGACGCTTGAGCGAGGCAGAATGGTGACTTGTTCTTCCAGCACATTCAAGGCATGGTGTCCTGACGGCGTGCGTGGCGGTAGTGCTTCTTCTGTGGATAACGTTATCGACTTTGTTTTTAGGTTGATGACAGCACCATGGAGGCATAAGAAGTCCATGCCAAGGATGACATCTCTCGAGCAACGCTGTAAGACTACGAAGTCTGTAGGATAAATATGGCCGTTAATGGTGACTCTCGCTGTGCAGATTCCTGCAGGCGTTACGAGATGACCTCCGGCTGTGCGGATTTCAGGGCCTTTCCAAGCTCTCCTAATTTTCTTTAACTTTGCGGCGAACGAGCCACTGATGACAGAATAGTCGGCTCCAGTATCGACGAGAGCGGTCACACTGTGGCCGTCGATAAGAACGTCGAGGTCGCTAGTTCGCCGTCTCGCATTAAAGTTAGGGCTTGGCGTCGGGTCACGGCTGCGTCGGCTTGACCCGCTGCTTCCATGTTGCGTCGTCAGGCCACCTCCGGTAAGTGAGCTTTCGCCGTCAGGGCTTTGCCTGGTTGGCGTTGTGTTCGGAAAGCTCCGTCGCGGCGTCGTCGTCGTCGGAGGATCTTCGGTAGTTCGTCGCACAGCAACCGCACCTCCACCGGTTGCTGCCCTTAGTTTCCCGGATACGGGCTAGGAGACCGGCCCCGCGTTGGGCCGGAGTACTGCCGGGGGTGCGGTGACATGCGGCGGCTGGGCGACGGCGAACGGGAAGGACTTCGGGGGGTCCATTGAGTTCCTGTCAGGTAGTCGGCGATGTCACGTGGCCGTTCGCCTGGCTGCGGACGTGGTGCATCGACGGCGAAGCCACGCAGTCCCATCCGTCGGTACTGGCAACGGCGGTAAGTGAGCCCGGCCTCGCCGCAGTGGTAGCACAGTGGGCGGTGGTCAGGGGTGCGCCAAACGTCGGTTTTCCTCGGCGCACTGCGCTGGCCCGCTGGTGAACGGTAGGTCGTCGGTGGGGGTGGTGGCGGCGGTGGTGTCTGGCGACGGAAGTGCGACAGGGCGGCGTTTTGGCGTGGACGGGGAGGAGCGTTGTGGCGCGCTGCAGCGGCGTAGCTCATAGTTTCTGGCTCGGGCAGCGGTGTTTGGGGAATTCGAAGTGATTGCCGAACTTCTTCTCGCACAATGTCGGTGATCGAATCCACTTGAGGGTGCGCCGAAGGCAACAGTTTGCGCAGCCTCTTCCCGCACGATCGCTCGGATCGTTTCACGCAGGTTTTCGGAGTCACTGGTTTGAGCAGCAGCGCATTCTGGAGTCAGGCGACGATTATACTGTCTGGTGCGCATGTCAAGGGTTTTTTCGATGGTGGTCGCCTCGGACACAAATTCTTGGACGGTGTTCGGTGAATTCCTCATTAGTCCCGCGAAGAGCTCCTGTTTGACCCCTCGCATGAGGAAACGAACTTTCTTCTCCTCAGGCATGTGTGGGTCAGCGTGACGAAATAGGCGGGTCATCTCCTCTGTGAAAATTCCAACCTTCTCATTTGGTAGCTGAACCCGGGTCTCTAGTTGAGCAGCGGCCCTTTCTTTGCGAGCGACGCTCGCGAACGTTTGCAGAAATGCGCCGCAAAAGACATCCCACGTTCGGAGCGTGGACTCACGATTCTCTAGCCAGGTCCTTGCTGTGTCTTCGAGGTAGAAGTACACACGATGGAGCTTTTCTTCGTTGTCCCAGTGGTTGAGGGCGGCCACACGGTCATATGTTTCTAGCCAGGACTCCGGGTCTTCGAATGATGACCCATGGAAAATTGGTGGTTCCCTGGGTTGATGCATGACCATCGTGGGCTGGAATGCGGCGGTTGTCATTGTCGCTGCAGTCGCGGTCATGGCCTTGGTCTTCCGCGCCTTCTCTTCTAGAAGCCCGTACTCCGGTGGTAGCCCTTGCTGTCGGCGGCTTGTTCGCTGCTCCTGGTTGGCGGCGGTGTCTTCTCCGTGACGTGGGCTGGGTTCACGGCTTGACGGGGTCGTCCGGTACATGAACGAAGCAGTACCTTCACCAGATGTCACGTGGTCGTGACGTGGCCGAAGACAGGAGACTTCGTGTTGGGATTTAGTTGTTTATTTGGGTGAACCTGTGCCCGGTAAACGGAAAGTCCAATTACAGCAGCAGTCTCGCACAGATTGCAGTCTCGGACTGATAGCGGCGAACGGAGCGTCGGCCTTCGATCAACAACTGACAAGCGGCGAAGCGCGTCGGCATTTATACTCTTGCCGTCGAATGTCCTAGCGTTATCGCTGGCGGTGGCGTAGGTTCCAGAACAATCTGTACCGTTCGCACAGTGGGCGTGATCTTATCGAAATGATCTACTACAGTCCGGATCCTTCTCGAAAACTGCAGGCGTGGTTTGCGCTGAGAATCGTGTGGTGTTTTGGGACGATAACAAAAACTTGGGAAATGGAACGTGGCAATATATTCAAGGGAAAGAAGCATTTGGTTATTTTTCATCCACTTTTCTTTCTTCTTATTTACATTCTGTTGGTTCTAATAACTTCCCCGTGTACATTCCTTTGCATTAATGTCTGTTAGATCTCATTAATATTGTGTTAAAACACGGAAAAACAAGCCCTTAGGTATACACTTATTTGCCTTATATATATATATATATATATATATATATATATATATATATATATATATATATATATATATATATATATATATATATATATATATATATATATATATATATATACACTCAGCTACGCTAGTAGCTGATAAGAAAAGTGGCTGAAGGAACGGTGCATTTCTGCCTCAAATATTTGCTTACGTAAATATTAGATCGCATGCGCAAGCAAATTTGACTCAAATAATGCCTTTATGCCATTTTCAAGCTAAAAGCACAGGAAAAGTACAGACAAGCCAAGGTGGTGGTGATAGTGGCTGGAAGAATAAGAAGGCGCTTAACCAATTACCCGAAATGGGTACGGGTCATTTATCCAAGGAAACGAACAAATTTATGCAGCCCGGTAGGGAGCACAGCGCAGCGCCTGCAAGCCAAGGTCGACTCAGCAATCGCGCGCTAGCAGAAAAAAACATGGAAAGGGTGAAAACAGATGTAAAAAAACGTTTACTACTGCATGGTTCTACTTGCCCGGCCTGTGGCCCCGTAAGCTCTGATTGGGAAGGCAGAATCACCCCTCTTTTTTATGGTATTTGTTTTCTCCCCACACAGACCAGCACGTGCGTTCCTTCGAAAGAAGTTCTGCAGTTCGGCTTTAGAGACAGAACACGTACACCACGCGCCCGCTCTCTCAGAGAAAAAGAGACCTAAATAGAGGAAAGGAATGTGGGCCTTTCGCTATTTTTCCTACTTTTTTTTCAGGTCACGGCGCTACGAAGGAGACAACGCTCGGAGCGCTGACGAATTACCGAAGCGATACCATGCTAAGTCGTAAGACGCACGTGCATTGAGCAGCATTTCCTTTGCCATGTTCCTAGAGGCAGCCGCGTCCTGCTGCTAAGGATTTCATGCGTACTCGTAAGTGGCAATGCTTCCTTAACGCATTGGAAATTTTGTCTCTTGGAAAATTTCAGACGATCTGTGCAATCGATGTTTCAATTCGTTATTCTCCTCTAGCTGACGGATAAGAGTCGTTCAGGTTAACGGCTGGTGTATCAGTTGTCGTTGATCGTTCACAAGTAGATATATGCCTTTCGTGTTTTTTTTGTTCGTTTGTATATTGAAAGAGCATGACAAATATTGCTATTTTTTCTATTAGGGAGCACTGCAACAAGAACTGCAAAAAGGTGTGAATAGCGTGAGGTACTGGTCTCGCCGTGCTGAAAGGAACACTGGTAAGATGCATGCTTGGTTGCTAAAGGCCTACGCAATTTTTCACGTTACATTAGGTCGCAAATGTGCTGTAAACGATGACTGAAAAATATCTGCCTGGCCCGACTTGAAGGTAAGATGTGGTGTCCTTAATTCATTTGTTGTACTGTTTGTTTTCAAGTGACATATTACAAAGACACTGTGTGCTCTGGGGCTTCAAGCACGTTTAAGATATCAACGCACTGACATAATCAATGTAAATGCACAGTTTTTTATTTGTGTGTATAACCGAAAAATTGTTTTGCCGAATAGTGCGAAACTAGTCATGCAAATATTCTGATTCTGTTTGTTATTTTCAGCTTTTCCCAGCAGCAAAACGATACAAGCCTCGCATTTCGGTGGTAAAACGTCGCACACTGAATACGTATTCACAGCCAAGAACACAATAATTGATCGAAAGAGAGAGCTGATCTAGGTGCGATACCGCTGCATCGACTGTTATTTGGGCTGCACAAGGCCTGCTACAAATCGTTCTATGCGAACAATGTTGCATGGAAAAATAATGCATTTATACAAACGCAGAATAATCCTAAAAAGTGACAAAGCTGACGTTCAAGCTCTCTTATTGCGTGTTAAGTATTCACACGTCAACAAGTGCAGACTTTAGAGGCGTTTAATTTTGTCTAACATGTGCACTGAGTTAAAGTCATGTGCACAAAATAAAAAAAAAACGAAAACAGAGCAAGTAATTTCGGCAACCGACCTGTAGCTATCGGTAAATCGACGCCTATGTAAGGTCGGACCATGGCAAAACTGCCTGCGGCATTCTGGTTCGTCGCTCTACGCAGTCGGGCCGGCCTACGTTGTGCGCCGACGTAGGCCTGCGTGTAGTGATTGTCAATCCCCATGACTAGCCCTGCATTGGTTGCCAAGGTCAGGCCAGCCTCAAAGTTGCTAGCTATTGACGACGGGCCGAAGTTTTGCCAAGGATAAAATGTTGCTTGGGATATGATGCGAAAACTTTGCGATCCAGGCATGAATCGCTTGCTCGACTAATAATTATACAACTGCCGTATATTGTTTTCAGTTACTCTTCCGTATCATAGCATCAACGTGTTCGTGTACCAGCAGCTCAGCACATCACGTGGCAGCTAACGGAGGGAGGGGCGTCGGAATTGATGATTGATTTGTGGGGTTTAACGTCCCAAAACCACCATATGATTAAGAAAGACGCCGTAGTGGAAGGCTTAGGAAATTTCGATGATATGGGATTCCTTAACGTGCACCCAAATCTGAGCACACGGCCTATGACATTTCCGCCTCCATCGGAAATGTAGCCGCCGCAGCCGAGTACCTTAGCCACTAGATAACCGCGGCGGGGCAGGGGCGTCGGAATGTGCAACAATAAAAGGGGAAAATCATTCTCGCCACCCTTGTGCCGTAGACAGCTGGAAAAAGCCTACCGGACTGACGTGAGTAACCGTCGAAAATGTTCATGTGTACATTGCCAGAAAGTCTGTCGTCGTACTTACCGAAAATTTTAGCCCAACGCAGTACACAAAATCTTTTTCGCGAATGTGTTTGCCGCACACGCCATAATGAAGGCTTGTTTCTTCCCTATTCTTAACTTTCTACAAGCATTACTTAATCATAAATTATTCATAGGCCCTGCGTTATATGGGTCTCCCCTGTCCACGAGGCATACACGCCATGGTCACACACATGCATTAACCCCCCATTTTGCAAGGGCGGATACATAAAAACATTCTTTCTGCCCTAGAACAGTATCTAAGTGGAACTCTAAGAATAAACCTTTCTAAAGTAGCTCATTACCCCTGTCTTAATCTTTATACCACAATATTCTTGGTTATTCTTGTATTTTATTTCCATTATCTTCTTATTACCGTATTTATATTATATTGGTATTTTGTTGCATTTCTTGTTTACATATTAGTGTTATTTCTGTATTATGTTTGACGTTTTGTATATGGTTCGGTTTAAATTTATTGATATTTTGTATTGGACTTCCTGTCCTGTATCTAGGATCAGTGCCCTTTCTGCAAAAGCCAAAGCGTGGTCTGAAGTATGCTATAAATAAATAAATAAATAAATAAATAAATAAATAAATAAATAACTTGTCGACAGTGTCAAACATGCATCTCCCTGATTCTTGATTTTGGGGTACGTATGCATGAAAACTGACACCAGGGCAAGAAGTATAGTGCCCGCATTCATCCAAAGGCGGAACAGAACGGCTGCTGCGATCACACGCCTCGGGAATCCTCCTTGCCAGCGTGGTGCAAAAAAGTAATAAATTCCTCAGTGTTCAGATCCGTAAAGTGCACCGTCGTACTTACCAAATTTTTAACTCCAATCGGCTGACTCAAAATTCTTGTGGATGCATGGATGCTCAAAAAAAGGCCGCTCAGTGAGTGGCACACCAGAAGATGAACGCTGAGGTCTTTCGCCATTTCAATTTTATCAGTTGAGTGCATCGCTGCTTCGAGGTTTTGGAAGGGTTTATTCCTGTTAGGCTGGCTTGAATGCGTCCGGCATTGCGGTATCGAGCGGTCAAGAAACAAACCTATTGCCTAGAACATGAACTTGCTTGGGGTTGAAAGCCAGCGTGCTGCTTGATGACGTCATAGGTAAGTCACGTGATGTCACTTACTACGTCACAACGCCGGTGACGCCAGTGGTCGCCCTCGAGGCCAATGCAGTAATACTAGCATTCGTGAACTCTTCGCGCCATGTCGGCACGATGGCATATGCTTGCTGTCACTGTTTTAAAGATAGACATCTATAGACACTTATAGACTATAATAGGCATAAAGGCGCAGACGTCATAAATAGGGATTAGCAGGCACTATAAAAATACTATAAAAGACGTGTTGAGCCTCCAATTCATGCTAATGATATCAAAGGGGTGCTACAGCAGTGTAAGGACCGGATTTTCAGCCATTTGCCAAAAATGTGGTCTCGAAGAATCACAGGACAGCGCACATATGCAATTTCTGGTGCTTGCCGCTGTTCCCGTTTCGCTTGGCGCTTATCAAGTGCAGCCGCGCATTAAGTTCGCAGTGGCTGTCCAAGCCCCCCGCCGGCACAAATTTATGTTGTGAAAAGCAAACACAGCACAAAATAGAGGAAGCAATTTCGAAAAAGAAAATACACACAAGACTTGTAGGACAGTGCTCGTTCTATGTCTTTCTTCGTTCGTGTGGTCTTTTTTGCTCTGTTGTTTTATGGCCAACTGGCCCAATGAAACACACTACATTATGTTCCTTCGCCTGAGTAATACTACCGGCACATGTCATCTCGCCTTGTGCCTGTGCCAGTCTGCAGCCTTCGCAAGCTTTCAGTCGCGTATATATAAAAACAAACAAAGCGCAGAGCGATTTTATCGAATTGGACTTTATATACGGAACATGAAGGCGGTGGCAAAAGCGTTCTTCGAGTGTCCCTATCTTTGCTATCACAAGAGAAGTGTTGCAGGGTACCATTTCCCTCTATTTCGGAAAATTCACGCAGTTGCGACGCCGTAGACGTGGTAACTGTACTGAAAAGGAAGGTCCAAGTCTACCTCTTCCACTTGGACATACTCGAAGCCGGCCTCCTGGAAGACGCGGCCGCTGTCTCTGTTCATGTAGCAACCGCCGGTCATATACTGGACGAGTGGTGCCAGCAGGTCTTGCATAAACCTTGCGAATGTGCCTTTCTTGTGTCCTACGTGCTCGGCGAAAAGGAGGCGGCCACCCTGCAGGTATACACAATGACCACGTTTAGGAGGAGTGCCCTTCTGGGACAAAAATGACAGATTAAAGCGGGACAGAAACTCCATGATAGTGTGGAAGTCCGGCAGTTCTTGTACACACCATAATATTATTTTGCTAACAGTCCACTTTTGTACTGTAGCTTCTCAAGGTGTAGCTGAGCGGGCTCTTGAAGGAATTGCCCCCTCAAACAATATTAGGAGCTGTTGTAATTCGTCGGTGCTGACTACGGTACATTGTTTTCTTTTTCTACTCGTCTGTGCACTCTTTAAAGCAAATACATTGGACCTGCTCAGACTGCGCCACCTATTTTCTCGTATGAGAGACAAGATCTTACTTAAAGATGGTTGGAATTTTGGTGCTATTTATGCCCCTCTCTGGATGATAGCGGAGTTCGGGGAACACAATGACGACGGCCCCCTGATGTCACATGGCGCATTGTTTCGGTTGACATTTGATGAATTATATGCACGTAAAAACACCACGTAGCCGAAAATCCAGGAGCCCCCCACTGCGGCATCTCAGAAAATCCTGCAGTGGTTTTTGAAATCGAAACTCAAACAACAGCAAACAATTTATGACGACCGCTATAGAGGTTGTTGTTGTCGAATCACCTTAAAATACTGTGCCACACTGTCAGGCGTTTTAGGAACACAGAGTGATAAACGGTTATAGCAGGCTAGTAAGATCTGGCGAAGTGATAAACGTGAACAGCTCTCGTGTTCATGATCAGCTGTCTCAAAATTATAAATCAAGACCACATGTTGGCATTGGGAAGCACATATGAAGAAGTCATTAAGAAGGCGGTGCACTAAACAGGTAGGTGCGTTTCAGCTATTTTTGTACGACTCGCCCACTCATCAGAACGAGAACTTACCACCCTGGTGCAGTGTTTTGCAGCCGCCGCCAAAAACAGACCTCCAATGACACACTGGCTATTATTTTTCGATATCCATGGGAAGCATCTGACCACAGCGGTGGTGAGGCTCTTAAAGTGCAAGGCAAGGCTGTTGGAAAAATTACAAGACTCAGACTGGCTACCACTGGATACTGTATATGAAAACGCTGAACGCTCGAACTCTCTCGAGGGAAGATAGACCAGCGATGCTCCTCGGAGAATTAGCAGGCGTCAACTGGGATTCAATTTGCTTTAGCTGGCTGAAAAAAATGGAGCACTGTCCACTGGCCATGTCCTCTGTAACAGAGGAGGAGTAATACTTGGTGTTTCTGATCCACTGCAAAAAGCGTTCATGAATCTTCATTCAGGAATAGGCTGCTCAACTGCTGGGGAGCTAGATCCGGTCTTTTTAAGCCCTGCATTCCCTCTTTCTGTAACTGATGATGCGTCTAGAGGTGGTTCTGGTGGTAAGACCTGGGGAGTTTGGTCGTCGCTGGAATCTCTCAACTCTGATGATGTTGCCTGAGTTGGATCTTGTCTTCTTGGCCGAGGTTCGCTTGACACGTTGCCTTTTGAAAAGACCTCTCGAGAAGACGAATCCTGCAAAAGGCTTCTTGGCGCTTTTGATCCTCCAGGGCGGATTCCTCCACCATTCTGCGAACCAGTGGCGGATGCTGCTTTACTAGGGACTTCGGTCCATACGCTAGTTTTCTTCTGTCGCAAGCGATCCACGTGAGTGAAGTGTAGTCGCCCTTGAACCCTAATCATGTATGTGACTGGGCTGACAACTTGCTCAACAGTACCTTCTTGCCATGATACCGGCTCACCACGTGTGGTTTTTACGTACACTCTGTCTCCCACGGAGAAAAATTCAGAGGGGCCTCTGGGGCGATTACGTCGCTCCGTGTCGTTTCAGGTGTTCCGCCATGTCTCCTGCAAAGCTTGGTTTAAGAAGAGACAATGTAATTCGGGGCAGGCGCTTAAAGAAAACTTCCGCAGGCGTCCGAGAAGTCATCGAGTGTGGGGTGTTTATATAAAAAAAAAGAAATTTGGTGAGACGTTCTTGTACTGTATTCTTCATTCCAACATGTTGAACGTTCAAAACCTGCTTCAAGAGAGCTTCCTTCGTTGCTCTTACCAGTCTTTCTGCCGCTCCATTAGGAGCGGCATGATAAGGAGGGGTCCTAGTATGCTTGATACCCCTGTGCCTCAAGAACTCTCCAAAGTCATCTGAAGTAAACTGTGGACCGTTGTCGGTTACAATTTCGTCAGAGTAGCCGTATGCGGCGAATAACGTGTCCAGTTTTTCCAAGGTTCTCGTGGTTGTAGTCGATGGCATGACAAACACTTCAACCCACTTAGAGTACACGTCTACAAGAACGAGTAGATTTACACCGTCTTTGACAGCGTAGTTGGCGTGAATCCTCTCCCAGACATTTGTGTGATACCGCCAGGGTTGTAGAGGACCTGTCAACTTTGCTGGACGAGTGCTTTGGCAGACTTGACAATTCCGGGCGGTCTCTTATACGTCTTTGTTGAGTGAAGGCCACCACACGTACGACTGTGCAAGCATCTTCATACGACTCATTCCTGGGTGTCCCTCGCGCAGCATTGAGAGAACGGGAGCTTGCAAAGTTTCTGGCACGATCACCCAATTGCTCCGAGTCAAGCACCACTTCTCTGCAGACAGGTGATCTCTGTGTATGAAAAATGGCCGCAGTTCGTCAGGGTAATGATGTGGCCATTCTGAAAGAACCTAGCTTAAAACACGTGTTAGAACAGTGTCTCGTTTTGTTTCTCGAGCAACGTCTTTCGCTGTCAGCGGGGTTTCGTGGAAAACAGCTGAACACTCCAGTTCGTCGTTCCCAAAACTTGTAGACAGTGGCAGCCGTGATAGCGCGTCAGCGTCTCCCATTTTCTTGCCGTTCCGAAACTTGAGATCGTACTGATACGCTGTCAACGTCAGTGCCCATCTCTGCATTCGTGCAGCTGCTAATGATGGCAGTGGCTTATCGCGCCCAAGAAGCCCAAGAAGCGGCTGATGGTCGGTGTATAGGCTGAGCTTGGACCATACAAGTAGCGATGGAATCGTCGCAACCCAAATATGAGCGCGAGGGCTTCTTTTTCCCCTTGAGCATAGTTGCGTTCACTACTGGTTAATGTGCGCAAAGCGAATGCAATCGGTCGTTCGGTTCCGTCAGGCATTTCGTGGAAAATCACAGCTACCAAGCCGTAAGTGGAAGAATCGCAATTAAGTCGGATTGGTTTTGTGACGTCGTAGAAGGCTAATACTCCGCTGTTCAGAATCATTTCCTTAGTTTCTTCGAATGCCTTCTTGCACTGTTGCGCCCATTCCCACTTGCGGTTTTTTTGAAGAATCTTATAAAGTGGTGCTACCACAGTTACCAAATTCCGCAAGAATTTGCCCTAGAAGTTTAGAAGGCCCAAGTAGGCTCTCAGTTACTGGGCTCTGGCGCATCTCACACTGCTTTTATCTTTTCAGCGGTGGGGTAGATGCCCTCCTCCGAGACCTTGTGCCCGAGGTAAACCACAGTATCGCGAAAAAATTTGCATTTTTTTCCTTCAGCGTTATGTTGTGGTCGCTGAATGCTTTCAGGACATTTGTGGCAGTTGTGTAGCAGTCTTCTGCACTGTGGTCAGTGATGATGAAGTCGTCTATATAGCATCCTACGTTAGGAATTCCTTCTAGGACTTTGTCCATCATGGCCTGAAATAAGGCCGGTGCGCTCGCGATTCCAAATGGAAGTCTTTGGAATTCATATAAGCCTTGATGCGTGTTTATCGTGAGCAGTGGCTTGGACTCTTCACTGAGAGGCACTTGCTGGCACGCCGAGGATAAGTCCACCACGCAAAATATTTTGCCCCCAGCTAGCATCGAATATAAATACCCAGGAAGTGGTAGTGGATATCAATCAGTGTTGAGCGCTCCATTGATTGTTACTTTGTAGTCTCCGCAAATTCTGATTACACCTCTCCGCTTCGTAACTGGTACGATGGGAGTGGCCCACTTGCTCGTAGTTACTTTCTTTAAGATGCCTTGACTCTCTAGTTTCCGAAGTTCTTTGGTGACTGCCTCTTTAGTAGCGAAAGGCATAAACCTGGCTTTGCAGAACACAGGCGTAGCATTTAGGTCTATGGCTATTTTGGCTTCGAATTTGGAACTATTCCCGATGTCATACGGAAGACTTCTGGAAATTTTTCCCGCAGAGAACTGACACCCGCGCTTTGTGTGACAGCACTGACGGTATTCCAGTCAAGTTGCAACTTATCAAGCCAATCTCGCCCTAGAAGCGTAGGCATAACCTTGCCCTGGTCCTCTACTATATGTAGCGGAACCTCTGTTCTGCAGCCGTTGTGCTCGATGGTTACGGTCGCCTGTCCTTTCAGCTTTACAGGCTGTTCTGTATAAGTTTTCAACACTGCCTTTGTTGGTTTGCATGCAGTTTGCGAAAACCATTGCTTCAACGTACTTTCAGGCATCAATGCAACATCTGCGCCCGTATCCAAAAGCATAGAAATAGGCTTTTCTTCAATCAGCAAAGACACTTCGTAGCCTCGTTTCCCATCTCTAGCACACATCACGACGTGATACGTCTGGGAATCGTTCGATTCCTGGTCTGTCGCTTCAGCGTAGTTCACCGGACGGTTTTTCTTTTCTCAACACATCGTTTGCAGATGCCCCGTTTTAGCACACACGCGGCACTTCGCGTTGCGATACCAGCACTTGTCTACATCGTGCCCTTTCCCACAGCGATAACAAGTGGTCTTCGTTTGACCTCTTTCGTTCTTATGTGCCGACGGCCTGGTTTTTGCTTGTGTTTTCCTACTGACCACATTAATATCGGTCGAGCATTCTGCTTTAGAATGTAGCTCCATGATTTGCTTGGCAGCAAGTTTGTTTTCAAGTGCAACTTCGCACGCTTTTTCAAAGGTTAAGTTTTCAGTTGCTAACCATATCCTTTGAGTCTCTTAGTCGCGATGCCCTACCACGAGTCAATCTCTTAACGCATCGTTTAGAAACGCCCTGAACTCGCAATTACGCGCCAGATGTTTCATTTTTGTCATGAAGACATTGACGCATTCTCCTTCGTTCTGCATGCGTTTGTTGAACTTGCAACTTGCGATTACAGAATACTCAGGACTGTAGTGTTGTTCTAAAACCTCCTGTATTTCTGCGAAGGTTTTGTCAGTAGGTCTGTCAGGGAGTAAAATTTTCTGGAGCTCCCCGTACCCTGTGCTTCCTACTACGTTCAAGAACAGTTTCAGCTTCTTTGTCTCCGGTTCCTCATTAAGTGCCACAAAGTTCTCAAACCTCTCGAAATACGACTTGATGTCGTCGCTGCTCGGGTTCAACTCTGGCATGCTTCCGAAACGTTGCGAAGCTAGTGGAATCGCCATTTTGAAACGCTTGCCTTCTGTGCTTGGGCCAGTCGTCCGTTCCGCTTCAACCTCTGTGCCGGTGCTTGCTTTCGGATCGTACTATCATCCAATCTTCGTCGCCAGTTGTTCTATCATGGCCGAGGAAAGACACGGACGCCGGGACCAGACAGGAACGAATGTCCCTTTATTGAAGGAATGCTCTGCTTTTGAAGTGCTTTATCGTGACGACGGTCTTACGTCATGGCTCGTTTGATAACCGATATCACAGGCAGGATGACGGCACCAAATGCGCACATGAAGGCACTTATAGGTTCTTACAAAGACATGCCATGCTGTACGGGCTGCTGTATGTAATCGTGAGTATAGTGTACTTGTGAACTCTAACGTATTACTATAGCAAACTCTAACCATGAGCACTACAAGCGTGTAGACGTAAGCACGTGGCCAACAGCGTCAAACCCATGTAAGGTCGCTACTCGCGTGGCGTTGTCAGAAAGAGGATGGAGAGTTGTTACACGCACCCAATTTATAGAGTCGTCATGTATTTCAGAGAGTGCATCACAAAACGAAATCTGGCGCTGGTGTACGTCGTAACTCGTCACACTTCAGCAACAGCTTGGGACTGACGGTTAATGCATGGATTGGCCTATGAATTTGTAATATGGGCCCATTTGACCTTCAGCTGCTTTGTCGTAAGACGAAGGTCAGCGGTCGTACTCCACACGGATACGCCAATTATTGTTCATATGAAACATCAAACATGTAGTTGTTGTGTTTGGTTTTTGTTTTGAATAAAATAATGGCTCGTTGGGAGCTGGTTTGAGTTGGCTTGACTAAAATGTATAACCTATTTTATTCACACCAAACAGTCTAACCAACTGAAATCAGCTCCCAACGAGCCATTATTTTATTCAAACAAAAAAGCAAACACAACAATTACATGTTTGATGTTTAATATGAACAATAATTGGCGTATGCTTGTGGGAGGTAGTGGCCAGATACTGCATAAGGGTGACCAATCTTTTAGGGGCGAAGCTCCTTAAAGCGACACCCGTTCGTCCCTCGTAGTAGTAGTAGTAGTCGTAGTGTGTAACCAGTCCTAGATTTTGACCTCAAAGGTGGTGCCGGTGGGATATTTCTTCTATGCGTTGTTGAAAAATAAAAAAAAATCGCAGCGTGCGCGTTACCTAAAAGCCTAATTCTCCTGTCTCTCATTACCCCTTAGCAGCCATTGGCATGTACATTGAGCAGTATCTGACAAGAAAGGGTTGCTACATTATACTCGCTGGGCATAACCTCCTCGGTTTTAGAAAGGTTTAGCGAGTGTTGGGCCGCAGTGCCATGAATACAGTGAACTGGTATATACCATGAACTCGAGGTGGTTAAAGGTGGGAAGTAGGCACGAAGCACAAGCCGTAAGAGAGTGTGCGTGTGCCTCCTCTCGTTCAGTCCTTGGAATGTCCGCTGGATGACGGTGCTTCTATATGAGGAATATATTATGAAAAGATGTGAGATGGTATTACTTGGAGTGTTGAATAGGTGGACGAACGGACACACACACAGATGCATAGACGGACGCACGGATGGCTGCTCGGACAGACGGACGCATGAACGGACGCAGGAGCGGATGCATGTATCCATCTTCTAAGGGTTTAGAGAAGGTGATCTCAGCTAGAATCAATGACTTCTTTTTTAAAGAATAACATTCTGTCTAACTGTCAGCACGGATTCCGCCCAGGCAGGTCCACAGAGACGGCATTGTTATGTCAAAAGAAGATAATAATTGATAACATTGACGCAGGAAAACTAACTTTAGGTATATTTATAGACCATAGCAAGGCATTCGATCACTTAAATCATGAAATTTTAATAAGAAAGCTAGACAGCTACGGTATTCGGGGCGTGGCAAACTTGTTGTTTTGATCATATCTCTCCGGGCGGACTCAGTGCAATGCTATTGAAAATTTCTGCTGTTCGTATTGCGAAATAAATCGGGAGTACCGCAGGGTAGCGTATTTGGACCGACCCTATTTAATGTCTATGTAAATGGCATTGCTGAAATTGTTAGTGATGCATTCATTGTGCTGTACGCTGACGATACAAGTTTGTTTGTCTCTGGTCATGAACTTGATGATCTGTCGCAGAAATCTCGCAATATTCTTTCTAATCTGTCGACGTGGTCTCGTAATAAAGCTCTAACGATTGACAGCTCAAAATCGAAAGCCATATTGTTCAGGACGAGAGGCCGCCAATCTTGTTTCAATCAAGAATTATTCTTGGATGGTGCTCCCATTGAAATTTTGAGGAAATACAAAGTGCAAGGCGTTACGTTTTCAGAACACATGAATTGGACCAATCACGTTGAACTAATCTCAAATTGTTGTCATCTGCCGCTGGTGTGCTGTCTCGCTGTCGGCATTTTTTTTTCTGAGAAGGTGAAGTTGCAAATATATTACGCCTTGTTTGAATCGCGTCTTCATTATTGTGCGCTTGTATGGTCCACCACCACGAAAGCTAATATTCGTACACTTCTTCAACTTCAAAAACGCGCGCTTCGACAAATCGCCAATGTACCCTATTTTCATTCCAGTGCCCAACTTTTTCAAAAACATAATATAATACGTGCAACAAATCTTTATGAATACCGACTTTTATATTCATTTTGTTTCGGCTCCGACAATATCAAATCCTTCCTAAAACATACGTTCCGACTTGAACACAAAAAAGTGACTCGCGCACTCGTAGCCAAGACAGGTGGATAGTACCATTCAGACGCACAAATTACATTATGCAGTCACTACGACATAGCCTACCATCGTTGTTGAATAAAGTGGAAGGGGAAAGATTTAATCCGAATACTTTGACTCGCAAACAAATTATAGAATATTTTTGTAAATCGGAATGAACCTACAACATTTTCTCATTTTCTGTTGTATTATCTACTTCGCGCTCAGTGTTTTAATATGCAAAGTATCATCATATTGTGCATCATAGTCATATTTATAGCAGTGCTTTTCTTAGTGTTGTAAGTACTATTGTTTTTGAAGTATCACAATGTATTGTCACATCTCTTCTCACATATATATTACATTTCTATGTTATTTTAAGTACCATGTGTTCAAGGAAATCACTACTGTTATTCAACATCTTGCAAATTCCTAGTTTCAATTAAAATGGTGTAGTATATTTGGATATATGCTAAACATCTGTATTTATGTTGGTTTTAGTGTTACTGCTGCCATGCGAGGGCCTTCAGCCACATTCAAGCTGTACTATGCAGCTTTTCGCCTGAAGGACCCCCAACAATTTCGTTGGAAAATAAAAGCATTTCTGATTCTGATTCTGATGTACGAACTCAGCGACGGACACACAGGTGGACGTGCGGACGCACGAACAGACGAACGCACGGACGAGCGGATGGACGCACGGGCGGCCGCACAGGCGCACGCATGGACGGACGGAAGCAAGAACGAATGAACGGACGGATGCTTCGCCCCACTCTCCATCATTCACTCCGTGGATATGCTGCCATTTTTTTTCTGATGAGGGAGTGTGTTACCGGCGGTGGTCACCGGTGAGGCCGCACCCCAGGCTTCTTAATGCAGTTCCATCATCACGCAGATAACTTTTTTTTTAAATTTCATAGTTACCTACCTACAGAGCAGAAACCCGGAATATTCAGAAATGGTTTACCTTAAGTTAAGAACAACGTAGCGAGCAATGGAAAGAAATATTGTAGGTGTAACGCTAATGCAAAAATGAGAGGAGAATATATCAGGGAACAAATGGGTGTTAAATACATCATAGTCAACAAGAAATGGCCATGGACAGGGCAAGTGGAGCAAATGCAAGATGGTCATTAAGGATAACAGACTGGATTGCAAGAGAAGTGCGCGAGGGGAGAGAGAAAGGTGCAGATGAGATTAGGAAGTTTGCGGGTATACAGCAGCAAGAACAGCACCGGGTTGACTGGTGGAACTTTGGAGATGCCTTTGTCCTGCACTGGGCGTAGTAGAGATGATGATGATTTACGATTAACAATAAACGAAGCCACAAGTGAGCTGTAGGCAAACCCATGTACTACCGATTAATCCCGTGGTTCGGGGAGAATTCGGCCTTAAGCGTGAGCCCCGGAAAAGAAGCTTGTGTAGCTTTATTGCTTTTGTGATCAGCAGCTGGGGGTGAGGAGGGTATTGCTGAGCACGTCACGTGTTTTTTACATGGTGGTGCATGATTTCTGGAGCACGCCACTGTCAACGCCAGCTTCACAAGACATTTATTACAAGCTTCGCCTGAATAATAAACAAAAGAATCACTTTTGGGGAGTCTTGTGTTTGAACCTGGTCATAAGTGAGTGTCTTCACCAATAAGCCACAGCCTGTGCTTGGCCAATATGAACTGAGCTGGAGTGTTCGAATGTGTTTTACCGACGACCCCCCAAAAAAAATCCCGCCATCTCCGCGAAGTAAACAATGATGGAGGAGCTTTCTCGAAACTAATCGAGTGAACTAGTGAATCCTTCAAGTCTTCTACCATAATATAAGGATGTGACACGTTAAGGGTGATCGTATATACGCAATGCTTTATTGTCTATATATCCCCACATGGCAAGACACTCCTTAACAGGCTGTTACAGCGCCCACTTTCTCGGATGGGTAAAATGGCGGCTTTGTTCAATGACATTACTGGCAATTGCGGTGAAACAATTGAGTTGGCAACATTGACAGAGCACAGGCCATGTGTCTTCTCTACCCATCTGTCAATTCCAGGAATACGCAAAAAGTGTGACCAACCTGTTTCGGAACTATGCCAATCAGCCTATTCACACTTATTTGAAAACTTCAAAGACTATGCAAAAGTATTTACGGACGCGTCTGTACGCAGCGATGGCCTGAGCGCTTCTGCAGCTTTTTTCTGCCCTTAAACCGATATCAGGCAGTTGTTTAAAATACCGCACCCCTCATCGTATGTGACGGCCGAGCTAGCAGCGATTGATGTCGCCCTTAGGTACATACAAGAAGCGTTGCCAGCATCGGAGGTTGTCATCCTCACCGACTCTCGTGGTGCCCTTAGCAGACTCACCAGCAAGGAGACCGACAGCCCATCTGAGCAGTATCACGGAATCCATTAACAAAATTCTGTCACGTGGGGTATGCCTAGCTGCACAGTGGGTACCTTCGCACGTGGGTATTGCGGGCAATGAAGAAACGGATCGCCTTGCTCCGTCGTGCAACCGTGAAAGCTCTAGCTGTCTGGGAATTCTATATACGATGTACAACGCACGTCTGACACACCGACACCTCCTAAAGCAGCAACCAGACCAGCGTGTGGCGAATGGATCGTTCCCTCCGCGCGTTCGTGGCCGTGGCTTGCCTCGTCGTTCTCGAGCACTATTGTACAAGCTAAGAGTGGGCTCTGTGTTGGTGCGTGAACGATTACACCGTCAAGGGCGTGTGGACAGTCCGTTGTGTGCAGCTTGTGGCTCCTGCGCATCTTGAGCATCTTGTAGTGAACTGTCCCACATTTGCCACGCAGCGGTCTTTGCTGATTAAAAAATATAAATTCCTAAGACTAAACTGCGCGAGCCTAGACGACTACTTCTTTCCGAGTGGTTGTGTTTCCCAATGCGACCAGGCCCATCGAGCTCTACTTACATTTTTGAATCAAACGGACCTGGCCACCCGTTTATATCATTTTTATTTATGTTTTTTACTCATAATTGTCGAAGTCTTCATTTTTTTCATTCCTCATCTTCTTTCCTCTTTATTCCCTCTAGTCTTTGTTTCCTCTGTTTCTTCCCTCCTCCCGAAAGAGTGAGCAGGCGTTGTGCCTCTCCAGGTGGCAGTTGCCAACTTGCTCTCTCCCTCTTTCCTCTGTGTCCTTGTGTATCTGTGTATTCAAATCAAGTAATTAAATAAATAAATAAATAAACAAATGAATAAATAAATAAATATTATTTACACCTCTATAAACACCAGATGTAATAATTTACATATCGATGCAACTATATAGAATGATTGCATTAGTGATAACAAAGCTGTGGGACACGTTTTCTTTTGAAGATTGCAATTTTGTGGTTGGTGCACTATGTGGCGAGGGGATTTTGAATTAGAGGTTGCACTTGAAAGTCGGAGATGGCAATGCCTATACAGGTCCCAATTCGAGGTTCTCTGCTTTGCGGATCTCACTTCGGGGTCCACCTGTCGACGAGGCTTCTTCGCAGCTCAAAGCGCACATAATGCCTACATATGTGTAGTGGGCCCCAATGGGCATTTAAAGGCGGATGGTCATCTTTTGGTATTCCAGCTTTGGAGACAGAAATGTTCACCGGATATCCTAAGAAATCTGCTAGCCATACTACGGTCGTCCGTAGAAATCCCATGCGCAAGACAGTTGACGATCCGTCGAACTTCTGATGGGTGCCAAAAACCATACGTTCGGGAACAGGACATACATGCAGTTAGCCCTTTCAGTACGTGCATTCAACGTACGAGGGAATATCGTTGAAATAAACGAGCGTTCATCGCACATGCATTGCCTTATGAGAATCCACAATAGAGAGATTTAGTGCAGGGGCCCTAAGCGGCTTGCGTACGTGTGCCCTTGTGTTCCTTTGCGTTTTCAAAAGGTGCGGCGGTGAGTACAAAGGAACAGTGAGATCGCGCGTGCGCGGGCAACTTGGAAGTATGGGGCACTAAGACTATTTAATAGAATGTTCGTCCACGCGATTGGTCTAGAGTGTCACGTACACACTACGACCGGGCCGTTTCCGCGAGCCTCTATTAATTCGCGGCGATATCGGGATATTGGCCGCGAGATCGAGCAGAGTCGCCACCTGGCAGAAACTGGCTGAAACGGTGAAGTGTGGACATGGCCGGGCTAAACTGCACCTGCGCCGCTTGTTTTCTTACGGCCTTTTCAACCGTCGCGAATACAATGGGAGAGTTTCCGAGTATGTTTCGCGCCCCGTCGGCGGTAGGGGTGCAGCGACCCTGCCATTGCATCCTCTGCGTCGCGCACACGGCACAAGGAAGATTGTCGATGTGAAACCGTGGAATAAGGGTTCTTAACGATGAGGGGGAAAGGGATTACTCATGAAGTCGGGAGTAAAGGGATTATTTCTCCTTAAGAAAAAAAAACTAATGTTATCAGACAGCTCAACGCATAACTTAGGTGTGCGTGTGCTCGTCGATAATACAACCTGAAGCTCAGTAAAACTACGGAAAATTGGCTAAAGAGGCATAATTCATGAAGCATAAAGCACTGGCAACGATCAGAAAGAGATAGAGAGATAAACAATACTGCATCTGTTCTGCAAGCGGCGAGCACCAAACACAATCGGCACTTGCTCTCGTTGGACAACGAGGCCGCGATTCACGGTCGCTTACAGAAATGATGAGCAAACCTTCCCTTTACTAGCTATATGCTATTTCTTTATTTTTACAAATACATCTGTAGTGGTTTTCAGGGGTAAAAGCTGCAGTCTGCTGCTTCACAGCTTTTTGAAACACGTACGTGACTTGTATCACTAACGGTTAAAAATATAAGTAAAAATGGACTTTTGCTGCTGAATAACCCCTTCGGACGGCATGCCCTGGAGGAGTGGCGTGCATTGTCAAGGTGTTAACACCACCTGTAAACACAAATTTCGGAGACCCCGAGATATTTTGCGTTCTTCATACTGCAAGCCACATCCATGAATAATGTGAAGAATGCAGTTGCTTACGCTCGCAAGCCGCTTTCTTTCGAACTAAAATATCTAGTGCAAATCATTTCAGTGCTATACTTCGAGTTCGTGCAATAACATGTTTAGAAAGAAAAAAGTGACATCCTAACTTTTCGGCAAGTAAACAGCTTTTTTTTTTCAATTCTCTTGTGGCTCTACAAACAGGTTGTTGCCGATTTCTCTTTCCCTCTAGTGAGACTTTATTTTGGTATTTGCCCACCGCGGCTGCATTTTGTTAAGAGCTTTCTCAGTGTTCAGTCTGCAGTGATTTTTTGACTCGGGAAGACGGTCGTGCAACCTTCAGTACGAGCAGTACGTATGAATATATATATTAGATGTGCGATGGTGTAGTGCTGTGTTCCGTATTGCAAGTCTTGTTCGGAGAAAACACCCGCTGTTTCTTTTCACCAATTCCCAAGCAATGCTGAACTGTACGCTAAATGGCAAACTGATATTGCGAGAGAGAACCTCATCATCAACGACAAGTCTCCATCGACTGTCGTATGCAGCAGACACTTCCGTAATGTAGACAATGTGCCTGCGTGCCGCATCAGAAAACTTCTTCCCGACTTTGTGCGCACTCTCTTCGAGAACTATCCTTCCTACAAGAGACCAAGCGCAAAGGGGGTTCGTCTGCTCGAGCGGAGGCCCGGGCTGCAGGCCACTGCATTTGAGCGCAACGTATAGAATAGATGTCAGTGTTAAGAAAAACTTACATAGGCAGCGTCGAACCCCCGACGATGCAAATAATAAATTTCAGGGTCCCAGCAGGAATCAAACCCTACCATTCTGCGTGGCAGTCAAGCATTCTACCGCAGAGCTACCCCAGGTCTCAGAGCTACTTTTCAAATAGGCGCAAATCTTAGTGAAACATCAATAGTGGTAGCAGTGCTGCCAACACAATTTTATTAACATTACATATGTAGTTCTTTGATACATCCGTCCAGTCGGGTTAACGTCAATTGTGGTTAGGTGCCATGCGCTGAAGTTGATTTATGTAGCAGAGTCCAGGGCCAGCATCCTCGAGAACATCGGCGCTTGACATCAGCTTCTGGTGTTGCTGATACGCATGTTCCAGTTGGCATTGTTACGCAAGCGCAAACAACTGGTTATATAAATATCTGCAACTCTTCAACATATCTCTCTGCGTGGAACATTTGTACATATATTTCGAGTCATTTCAAGACATGTCACTCAATAAAAAATGTAAAACAAGCACCTTCCCTTCACATGCTTCACATAACGTCGGTTTCCAAATACGCGGAATCTGACGAATTTTTTTAGCCTTGATGCAAGCGCCTTATACAGAAGACACCGGAGAGACAAGAATGCTAAACGCTGTCTTGCTGTTTGCACAGGTCCTGCTGCTGCTTTGTTTATCTACACAACCTGCCGATAACGGCATTACCCTGCCGGAACATGCTGCTTGGTGTTTGGACGTGCGCAAGTTTCATGAAATCTACGGATTTATGGAACGGGCAATTGTCGTCGAGGGTGCATGGACAGCGAAAGCCCTAGCTAGCATCATCGACATCAACCAAGGGGGCAGTTTCTTCGAGCCAGGATGCTATCTGTGCCGTCAGTGGGCTTGACAGCCCAGAGAGACGAGAATGCCAACCCCTGTCTTTCTGTTTGCACAGGTTGGTGCGAAAATTTACTATGACTCTATTAGAGATGACTGTCGTTGTCTTGTAGTGCTGCCGAACCCACAGGCAATCAGTGTGCTTGTTTCCGAGTGTTGGGAGGTCATATTGTTGTTACTAGCGTGTAGTGGAGACGTGGAAACAAACTCTGGCCTTGAAACGCAGGAGCTGCTCTTGCAGCGGATAGAGGGGCAAAGGGAAATCAAAGCAGAAATAGCAGAAATTAAACAAAAAATTGTTAGTGTCGTAATGGCTTTGTCCCAGATACCTGCACTGGTAGAAAGGGTAGAGGTGATGGAAACAGAATTATTAACTCTGCGATACACTGTGGCGAAACTGATAAAAAGGTGGACCATATAGAGAATCAAAGTAGAACTAAAATTATTTTAATCAGAGGCATTTCAGATGCGCAGATTGAGACAGAGCAAACTTTGAACCAGGAGGTTGAAGGGGGAATTCTGCAGGGAAAACTGAATTTATCATTAACAAGTGTCGAACATATACTACATTTAATTGGAAAACCCAGGTGCAGAATGATGCGTAAACCCATCATTCTGCGCCTGGGAAGCCTCACAAAAAAAAGGACGTACTACGGAATCGCAATAAGCTCAAGGGCAGGAATATTTTCATCAATGCGGACTTTTCGCATGATGTAAGAAAAAAAAGACGATGCCTGTAGAACAGCGCATTAGAAAACAGAAAAAAAGAGAAGGTTGCACTTCTGTATGATAAAATGATGATAAACGGAGTGATGTGCGCATGGGATGAAGCCACAAATCAACGCTATTGGGTGACTGACAGCCCGTCTGATACAGCTGCAAAACCACTGCTTTCTTAAAGGACTGACATGCGCGTCCGGGCAAGCTTCGGCTACAGAACGTCAATGCCCGTAGCCTTGTTAATAAGGCTTAAGACCTGGAACACGTTTTATTTCAGCATCACCCAGATATTGTGTTTGTAACAGAAACGTGGCTACATGACGACGTCCGAGATTGTGAAATATGCCCCCGAGAATATAACGTGATCAGATATGACCGCAGTAGCAGGGGTGGGGGCGTTGCCATCTTTCTGGAATGCAGCCTCAAATATACGGTCCAACCGTCTGACATTGAAGCAATATGTTGCAAGATTCTTACCACCCCGACTTGATATTGAAGCAATATATTGCAAAATTCTTGACCACCCCGACTTGATTGTGGGATGCGTATATCGTGCTCCGGGAAGTACTGCGGCCAGTGTTGATGCCCTGATAAAGAAACTGCATGGCTTACGCGTTTAGAAGAAAAAAAAAACGTTATCATAGCGAAAGACTTCAATGTTCCAGACGTTGAATGGGACGAAATGGAAACGGGTACGCGAGAACGTGATGCAGGCGCAGCAATTATAGATATGTGCTTTTCGCGTGGGCTTACACAAGTAGTACGTGATTTTGCTAGGGTCTGCGGTAATAGCAAATCTGTTCTGGACCTCTTCTTTTTAAGCTATAGCATTGTATCAAGATACTGTAGGGTTCATATGCTGCCCGGGATCTCGGATCACTCCATTGTAAGATTGTTTTAAAATATAGGTTTCTTTTCAAGGGTCACTAGACATTGTCGAGGAAGAAGAGGCGAGACGGCAGCGACGAGCCCGTGCCGAGGTCAGAGCTTTATTTGAGACGCAGGCGTAGACGGAGTCGCCGCTGCAGCGTCCAGCCAGGTCAGGAGCTAAGCCGTTTGCAAATACCTCGTGGCCACGCTGAAAAAGAAGCGAGCCGCGTGGCTCGTGTGGCGTGAGCCACGCGGCTCGCTTCTTTTCAGGCGTGGCCACTTAGCCAAATCTAGCGTGGCCCTACATAGGCTCCCCCTAGCGCTTTGCGCGATTACAAACATATGTACAAAAGAAAGGGAGGAACAGATGCTATATACATGAACAACAATTTGTAAAGTGTCCATTTGGGAAGTCCACGTTGTCATCGTGTATGGGCCATCAGGAAGCAGTGGATCTCCGGCGGGCGACACTGGGAGAAACACAGGGGACGAGGATGAAAGCGTCGGGTCGCTGCGTTCATAGACACGTGCATCCCACAATGACGCGGCGGGACCGTTCGAAAGCACACCCGCCGGTTCGAGTAGACGCGGCTGACTTACGTGCCCACAGCTGGAACCGTGGAAAGGCGCTGAAGAGCTCGCGCAGGCGATGTGGGCGAAATAGTGTGAAGATTCGAAGCGCACCCATGATGACCGAGCACTGAAGTTTCACAGCCGAAGTGGTGTCTCGGAGTACAGCGCACAGAGTGCCGAGCATGCTGTCGACAAGGAGCCGCGGGACGGTCGTGCTGATGCGGACGTCTCTGTCGATGGAACACCGACGTCCGCGTAGCAATGTGACCGGCATGCTGGGGGGGGGGGGTTGCCGAGTCGACGGATGCGGAAACGCCGTGCATTGCTGTTAGTCATATGCACGGCAAGTGGTTGGCCATTGCGTCGGGCAAACCTCGTAGGTGCTTGCGCCATGCTGAATGCCAAGGCTGCAACACATGGCTGTTCAGCAGGAAGCTTGAAAAAGGGCCGCTCTGTATTACACCGAACGTGATGGTTTTGTCGGCCTACTGTCAAGGACGGCAGATATGCAGTTGGACTGCACGTCGTCGCTGTTGTTACCAACGAGCCTGCGTGGCGGACTGCGTCCGGCGTCAAATGCTCTGGGGAATGGTTGTGAAGCTCAGAAGAAGTGAGCTTTGCTGGAGGATCGGGTGGCACACCTGCACGCGTTGAACGACCATCGGTTGTCCGCGAATGAGGGTTGGCATGCTGGTCAGCATAATCGATGACAACCTCTACAGCATGCGTGGCATGTGTGGTCTGCTCTGCCATAGGCGCACCAGGTACGTCGTCCTCAGCTGCGTCAGTAATAGTCACAGCGTCTCGGAAGTTCTACGGTGGTTGACGGCTTGTGACTTTAACTTCGGCTGCGGGAGACTGAGAGGGCGAGGATGGTCACTGCTGGCAGTACGCACAGATCGTCGAGGTGGGTGGGGAGGCGCCTTCGGACATCGTCGACGCTGAAGCCTCCACGACCGAGGGGCGAGTAGCGGGCGATACTATGTCCGTAGTCGTGGTAGACTCCGAGACATGCGGCGATGTAGCCGTCGTGGAGCCTGACACGTCAGAGGTGTTAAGGGCCGTGGAGGTCGGCCAATCCGAGCGGGTGGCGAGCATGCCTACAGTATCGTCGGCCGAGGATGTTGAAAAAGCGCTCCTCATGGCGGACTGGTCACATGCAGCACGAATGTCCTGAACTTCGTCGGATGGGCAGTCGGACGCTGGACTTGCGTCGCTAGTGGCCAGACAAGATGTTGTAGGAAACGTAGTCGGGGATGTTAGGTCTCATTCATTGGAGAGTTTCGGGCCGGAGGGTACCGCACGCTGCGACGTAAGGGAAACCTGGAAGTCACGGGTGAACGGAAGCGGGTGATAGGTGAGGCCGTAGGAGGCCAGCACCGCAGAGCAGAGGTATTGTAAGGTGGCGGGCTGGAGCTTGAAGGGGCAGAGAGATGACGCAGCTCTACCGAAAGGGCGTCGAGAAGAACGGCGTACATCAGCGGCTGGTCCGTGACGCCATTCATCACATGAACGGCGTCGAGCTGCATAAACCATACCTTGGGGTAGCTCGATTGGAACGGCGGCACTTGCGGGCAGAGTCGCGGGAACATGGCAGCCGATGGCTCGTCGAAGGGCGCGTTCTCCGGGTCACCATATGTCGAGGAAGGAGAGGCGAGACGGCGGCGACGAGCCCGTACCGAGGTCGCAGCTTTATTTGAGACGCAGGCGTAGGCGGAGTCACCGCTGCAGCGTCCAGCCAGGTCAGGAGCTATGATGATGATGATGAACCTTCAGCTTTGCTGGCACTCGCCCTCAAAGGGGGATCGGCCAAGCCGTTCTGAATTACCTCGTGGCTCGCGCTACACTAGCCACGTGGCTCACCTCTTTTTCGGCGCGGCCACTTTGCCGAATCTAGCGTGGCGCTACAACATGTTTCATAATATAGACAGTTCAACGAAGCTGACTATACCTCAATAATAGATGAACTGGCCTTTTGTTTTGAGAAGTTTGAAAAACTTAGTCGAGATGAATGTGCGCATATCGATGAGTTGTGGTTAAACTTTAAGAGAATGGTTCACAAATGTATAAGTCGCTATGTGCCTCTCAAAAGTAAATCAAAACGTGTGCATAGCCCATGAAATACGAGAGAGATCATACAACTGAAAAGAAAAGTGACAAGGTGTAGGCCAATTTATAAGCGTACACACGAGTCCGCTGTTCATGATGACATGTCAAACTTAAGTAAACAGTTAAAATAAGGATGAAGGAATCTAAGGACAAGTATTGTGGTGTCACCGCGGATACATTTTTATGAAAATCACATCAAAAGTTTTGGAGGCACCTGGCTTTAACTAAGAAGGCAGTCACTAAAATATGCACATAACAAGGATCTATTGAGAATAAATGTGATATAGCAGACGCCTCAAGTGACTTTTTTACTAGTGTCTTTACCAATGTTAATGGAAAGCAGTCAAAACTTGAGGTACGCCAACAGCTGTCTGTCAACAAGGAACACACGACATCATCATCCCAATTTGTTAACCCCATTTTTCGCGAGAACCGATGCCTTTATGTATTCTTTTTTTCCGCGAACAGTGTCGGACTGGAACAAGTTATGCGAACCTCATTCATTGTAACGTATGTGTAACGTATTGTAAAGTATGAGGTATGCAATGTATTGTCGTTGTTTGGCGTAAGTTACTACTTGTGTTGTGGAACATAGTGTAATGTAGTATTGTAGAACCGGATGTGTTGTTGCTTTGCATATTGAAGTTTATTGTAGTGTATAGAGCGAAGCGTGATGTTGTTACATAACGAAGTGTATTGTAGCGTGTAAAACAAAGTGTGTTTTCGTATTATGTACGTCACTACGTCTGTGGTATGCGTGACGTGCCCTTCCTGCTTGGACCACTTAGTGTCCGCAGTATGTAATAAATAAAAAATAAAAATAAAAAATTGTGGTTAACATATGAAGGAGTATTGAATTTGCTGCTGAACCTAAATAGAAAGAAAGCGGCAGGTCCTGATGAGATACCAAATTTGTTTTTAAAGAGGTATGCTGAATGCACTGCGAAGTACCTCTTCATTATCTTCACGAAGTTACTATGGTCAGATACACTTCCTGAAGAATGGAAAATGAGTAAAGTTATTCCCGTGTTTAAAGACGGTGACACCACGTCTACTGCCAACTATAGACCCATTGCGCTAACGTCAGGCTGCTGTAAGGTGTGAGAACATATTGTTTCTAAGTACATTCGGCTGTTTTTGTCACAGAACGAAATTCTTATTAACTATCAACATGGGTTTCGCGAGGGTTGGTCAACCGTTACACAATTACTGGAAAACGTTCCCGATTTTAGTAAAGTTATTGATGACAAGGGGCAAATAGATCTGATCTTTCTTGACTTCAAGAAGGCCTTTGATAAGGTTAATCAAAAAAACTGGTAATTAAATTAAAAGCTATTCTAGGAGATACAGATGTTGTCAAATGGGTAAAAGACTTTCTTACTCATCGCTGACAGTTCGTCAGTATTGATGAAAATAAGTCCGGGATCTGTGATGTGAGATCAGGGGTGCCTTAAAGCTCAGTTCTTGAGCCTCTGTTGTTCCTGGTATACATTAACGACCTGATCGAAGAATCGGCCACAGTTACAACAAGGTTATTCGCAGATGACTGTGTCATATATACAGAGGTGAAATCTATTAGTGACCAGATACTCTTAAATAACTTCTTAGGAAAAGTTCAACAATGGTGCGACATGTGGCAGATGTCTCTTAACGCAGCAAAGACAGTATATATGAACACCTCCCACAAACATGAACCTCTGTCATTCACATGCATTCTACAAGGAGAACCACTTCATCGCGTAAAAGAGTACAAATATCTCGGAATTTTATTAACATACGACCTTAGTTGGATACCACACATTAAAGAAGTTGTAGCGAAAGCCAACCAGAGGTTAGGTTATATTTGACGTGTCCTTAAACTGGCTTCTCCAGCCACGAAATTTACTGCTTATAAATTGCTTGTGCGCCCAATATTAGGATATGCATGTGAAGTGTGAGATCCGTATTTGAAAGATTCTGAGTAAAAGCTAGAGCAAGTTCAAGGACATGCATTGCAGTTTATTTATTCCCGATACTGTTGACAACACGCCGTAACACCACTTTTCGCAAGGGCGAACTTGCCCCTTCTTAACGTCAGGAGGAAGGAGAAACGACATAGCTTGTTCTATTTAATCATTAATGAGCTGCTACTTGTTGTTAAGTCTCACTACATAAATGAATCTAATACCCGCATAGTGTGAAACAAACATAGTAAGCACGTTAAGGAAAATCGATTTCACAAGAATTGCTACAAATACTCATTCTTCTTTCTACAGCACGTGACTGAAATTGTCTCCCTGTGAATATTGTAAACGCAGGGACTCGTGATCAGTTTTCTGCACTTGTGTCCGAATATTTACGACAATAGGGCGTATATCACTGTATTTCTGTATTCTATCGTTCCGTTGACTGCTTGCTGTTTGTTGATGTATTGTTACGACTCCTGTCTTGGTCCTGATGAGGACCGACAGTATCTGTAAATAAAATAAATAAATGATACCCTGTCCCGTTCCCCGCCAAGTACCGGTTTGTTTTCTCTAGTTGTAAGGCAGAAACTCTTTGTATTTCTAGGGCTTTGTATTGAGAACATCATCAACAGACGAGAGGCTAGGACTGGCTTCTTTTTAGGTGCGAAGCTCCTTAAAGTGGCACCTGTTCGTCCCTCGTCGTAGTCGTAGTGCGTAATCAGTCTTACGTTTTGACCTGCAAGGTGGTGCTGGCGGGAGCTTTCTCCTATGCATTGTTGAACAATAAAAAATTTCGCAGCGTGCGCGTTAACTTAAAGCCGAATTCTCCTGTCTCTCGTTCCCCATTAGCAGCCATTGGCATATACATTGAACACTATCTGACAAGAAAAGGTTGCTACGTTATACTCGCTGGGCGTAACCTCCTTGGTTTTAGAAAGGTTTAGTGAGCGTTGGGCCGTAGTGCCATAAATACAGTGAACTAGTATATACCATGAACTCGAGATGGTTAAAGGCGGGAAGTAGACACGAAGCGCAAGCCGCGAGACAGTGTGCGTGTGCCACCTCTCGTTTAGCCCTTGGAATATCCGCTGGATGGTGGTGCTTCTATATGCCGAATATATTATGAAAAGATGCAAGATGGTGGTACTTGGAGTGTTGACTAGATGGACGAACGGACACACAGGCAGATGCATGGATAGACGCACAGATGGCTGCACGGACGGATGAACGCATGGACGGACGCAGGGGCGGATGCATGGACGAACGCAGGGACGGACGCACGGATGGACGTGCGGACGCACAAACAGACGCACGCACGGACGGTCACACAGACAGATGCATGGACAGACGGAAGCAAGATCGATTGGACGGACGCATGCATCGCCCCATTCTCCATCATTCACCCGGTGGATATGCTGCCATTTTTTGAGAATGAACGGTTGCAATCTTCAAGGACCATTACCACTGAAAGAAGTACATTAAAGCGCAGACCGCTGTTTGACCAGCTTCCTTATGCCGACAAAGCTTCTGAGCTAGACAGTGTAGTTCAACTGAATTCTATACAGAAGGCAAACGTGTTGATAAAATAGTTTTTTTTTTTGTCGTTGGTGAGGGCGAGATGGTATACTATTTCGGACAATGATGGAATGCTGGTGAGAACATGGTGCACTGGTGAACATTGTGTTCGGCACATTCACGAGTGGTGTCAGTTGTGAATGTGCCGCACTGATCACCTGTTCACTTTTATGTGTACTTGTCTTATGTTAGTGCTGAGTTTCTTTTTTTACTTTTGGTTACGAAATTGGATGCGAACACCTTTTAACTGTAAAACGCAGTTCTTGAGGTTATATTGGCGATAGAATACAGAAATCTCAAACTTTTGCTCCATTGGGCGTGATATATTGTCGTCATGCTGTAGTACAGAATTGCATGCTCACCTTCCGGAGCACGCGCTTGCATTCACTGATGATCTTCTTCCCGTCAATGGCAGTGCACAGCACATACGTGATCACTACAGCGTCGAAGTGGCCGTCTGGCAGCATGTGCATGTCTTCGCCGTGTCCGCGAAGAGTACGCACCAATTCAACCTACGAAAAAATACAACGCAAGCGTAGTATGAAAACTCTCACTGAAGCGATAGAAGAGCATTTAGGGAAGTCTGAGAAAGCAATAGAATGAGAAACATGAGCTTGATTTAACTTGCACTGTAACTCGTGTCTTTGACCCGATGTTCAATCGTCTTGTAACAATATTGTAGCTAAATGTGGCTCGTGCTCCAGGTGCTTTGTTCGTTGTGTGTTCCATCCGTATATCTTTTGTTATAAATCAAAACAGCTTCTAGTCCGCTCTCTTGTTTGCCATTCTGCTGCTTCCTCAGCATTACTTTACCTTTCTCTTCATGCTTCTTTAGCAGCGCACAATTTCCGCAAGTACTGTTGGATGTGCATAAAGCCATTTGATTACAATATTTTTTATAGACATGTGGCCACGCATGTGTCTACGTACGTGCCTACATTGCACCTGCACGTCCTCCACATGCAAGTACAAAAGTTACAGAATTGAACCATTTACCACACATAGTAAATAACACATTTCGTTTCTATGCTCTCTAGTACAACCGCATTCAAACAGGGGCAATGCTAGTTCCCGTGGCAGCTTGATGATATCATAAGTTAAAGCGACACAGAGCCAGCAGTAAATTATGCATAACGCTCTGCGTGAAACACGGTTGTAAACCTGGCTAGAAATGTTCTTACGGGTATGTAAATTTTACAGAGCTCATCAACGGTTTTCGATGCGATGAGGTTTACGCAGACAACACGGAATGATGAAACTAATAAATTGTAGGTGTAGAAATATGGTAGAGGGCACACACAGACATCTTCAAATCACACGTAGTAGGTAGCTTGCACGAGAAACATCAATTAAAAGATAATTGATACTTGGCAGTTGCAGTTCTTTAACATAGTACTTGGCGAAGTGTTGAACGCTGTTATAGCGCATTCACCACATCGACTCACGTGGCTGTGATTGTGCCTGTTCCAATGGTGCTTTTAAACATAATTATACGAAATGGACCTAATATGCGGATTTTTTATTAAGTCATCGCGTGCGCTTTATTTCATGCCTCAATAGATCACCATATTGTCAACATTATGTAGGTAAAAAAGGCTCAAGTAGCTACTGCCACGAATTTCAGCTATGGAGTGAAATAAAGAGCCAAAAAGCAAAAAATAAAGTTTATGTTGTTTGTGAACATGCAAAGCAGAATTAGGATTTATCCGTACGCAGCCGTTTTTGCTAACAGAAAATGCTGCCACTGCTGGCCTCATCCGGGACCTCACGCAATAAGTAGCACGAGCAAAAACAACCTACATGGCAGTTGCAAACGTAGTGATTTAAGGTCATTTAAACTTGCAGAACATTCTATTACAACATACACTAGGAAGATACATCTTCATAGATATAATGAAAGATGGTGTAAATACCACACACCCACACAGCAAAAAAAAAATGAAACAGTCTCTGCAACACTTTTTTAGTAGCCATGGAACAGGTTCTCCAAAGAAGCTTATAGCCTCACGAATTCCCCGCAGAAAACATTCTTTAGGATACGTCTGGTACAAGCGGAGTTTTTCTTCTTCGAATGCGCGGCTAATTGAGAAATGAAATGCAACTCAGAAATAGTCTCAGTCACTTCACACGATGGTAAGAAAACTGTATTTTGGTGGCGTGGCCTTAGGGCGCACCGGTATACTTTTAAATCCTGGCTAAAAATAGTTGGGGCACCCTGTATATTGTCGCGACGTCAAGAGAGAGGTCGTACTCGAAGGCACTGAGAAAGCAGCAGCGGGTCGGTCTTTTTGTTAACCGCGCGAGAGCGAGTTCCTCATCTTTCTCGTTGTTGCGTTCTGCATAAAAGCGTGCAGATGCGCGTATGCGCTGTCGCCTTCGTCTTTTTCGCGGGACGCATGTGACATTTGCCTCCCTCCAAAAATGGCATCGTCCCGATGCGCAGCCAAGGCACTCTACTTATAAAAACGCACATATGCACCAGCACGATCAGGACAAACGAGAGTTAGCTGGACAAGTAGGGTTTCATCCGGATGACATGCACGATTTCGGGTGAGCAGTTTCGGCGACTGGAACTGCAATCGCCGTCGGGAATAACTTCGTAGTTGATGTCGTTCAATCGTCGGGTGACTCGATATGGGCCAAAGTATCGTCGTAATAGCTTTTCTGAAAGTCCGCGTCGACGTATTGGGATCCAGACCCATACCTTGTCGCCTGGTTTGTAGGTTACCAATTTATGTCGTAGGTCGTACCGTTTCGCATCTTTGTGTTGCTGGTGACAAATACGCACGCGGGCTAGCTGTCGGGCTTCTTCGGCACGCTGACCAAATTCTTCGGCGTCAGCGTGAGTGTCGTCACACTCGTGCGGCAGCATAGCGTCCAACGTTGTAGTGGCTTCGCGCCCGTGTATTAAACTAAACGGCGTCATTCCGGTAGTTTCCTGCCGGGCAGTATTATAGGCGAAGGTCACATAAGGCAAGATTTCGTCCCAGTTCTTGTGTTCTGTGTCGACATACATGCAGAGCATGTCTGCGAGGGTCTTATTAAGCCGCTCTGTTAGTCCGTTCGTTTGTGGGTGGTACGCCGTTGTTCTCCGGTGAGCTGTACCACTGAGCCTGAGAACCGACTCCAAAAGTTCTGCCACGAACGCAGTTCCTCTATCCGTGATGAGAACTGTTGGAGCACCATGCCGAAGGACGACGTTTTCTATGAAGAAATGAGCCGCTTCTGCTGCTGTGGCCCTCGGCATGGCTTTAGTTTCTGCGTAGCGAGACAAGTAATCGGTGGCGACAATGATCCATCTGTTCCCTGTGGTAGAAGTTGGGAATGGGCCCAGGAAATCCATTCCGATTTGGGCGAATGGCTTTGCTGGCACTTGAACGGAATGTAATAAGCCTGCCGGCCTGCCGGGTGGTGCTTTGCGTCTTTGACAGTCGACACATGTTTGGACATGATGTTTCACAGCAGCAGGTAGGTTAGGCCAGTAGTAACTGTTTTGCAGACGGGACAATGTTCGAGTGTAACCGAGATGACCAGAGGTGACTTCATCATGGCAGGCTTCCAGAATTTCTTTTCGCAGTGATGCAGGGACGACGAGCAAGTATGGGCTGCCGGTGGGAGAAAAGTTTTTCTTGTATAGGACGTCGTTCCTTAAACAAAAAGATGGCACTCCTCTCGCAAAAATTCGCGGCACGTCTTCCCGTCGTCCTTCTAAGAAATCGATAAGCGAAAGCAAGTCAGGGTCACGGCGCTGCTCTTGTGAGATAGTGGCCGCGTTGATGACTCCCAAGAATGCGGGCGTCCATAGACTCGTCATTAATAGCGGCAGGCTCAACGGGTGACCGCGAGAGACAGTCTGCGTCGGTGTGCTTCTTCCCTGATTTATAAATAATGGTCATATCAAACTCCTGAAGCCGAAGGCTCCAGCGTGCTAAACGGCCGGATGGGTCCTTCAAGTTAGTGAGCCAGCAAAGCGAGTGGTGATCACTGACGACCTTGAATGAGCGGCCGTACAGATACGGTCGAAATTTGAGAACCGCCCAAACCACGGCGAGGCACTCTTTCTCGGTAGTCGAGTAGTTCTCTTCCGTGCGAGAGAGAGCTCTGCTGGCATAGGCTATCACTTTCTCGGAGTTATCTTGCCATTGTATCAGTACGGCGCCCAGGCCTACATTGCTTGCGTCGGTGTGAAGTGCTGTTGGCGCTTCCTGGTCAAAGTGCGCCAGAACCGGAGGTGTTTGGAGGCGTTGGCGTAATTCGTTGAACGCTGTTTGTTCCTTTTCGCTCCAAAGAAAGGGGACATCCTCTCGTGTGAGCCGCGTCAGAGGCGCCGCAATAGACGAAAAGTTGGCGATGAATCGTCGGTAATAAGCGCAGAGGCCTAAGAAGCGTCTCACTGCTCTTTTGTCATGCGGTGCGGGAAACTTTGCGACAGCGTCGATTTTGCCCGGGTCAGGTCGAACACCTTCGTGGCTGACCACGTGGCCTAAGAAGCAAAGTTCGTTGAAACCGAAATGGCACTTCTCTGGCTTTAAAGTCAGGCCAGCCGAACGTATAGCTTCTAGAACTGCGAATAATCGACTTAGGTGTTCCTCGAATGTAGCTGAGAAGACGACAACGTCGTCTAGATAAACCAAGCATGTCTGCCACTTAAGTCCTGATAGCACAGTGTCCATTAAACGCTGAAAAGTGGCTGGCGCTGAGCATAACCCGAATGGAAGCACTTTAAATTCATAAAGACCGTCGGGCGTCACGAAAGCAGTTTTCTCACGGTCTCTCTCGTCGACCTCTATTTGCCAATAGCCACTTCGCAGGTCCATCGATGAGAAATAGCGTGCATGCCGCAGCCGATCAAGAGAGTCATCTATACGTGGCAGTGGGTAGACGTCTTTCTTCGTTACTTGGTTTAACTTGCGGTAATCTATACAAAAACGCAAGCTGCCGTCTTTCTTTTTAACCAATACCACGGGGGATGCCCAGGGACTCTTGGAAGGCTGTATTACGTCATCTTGGAGCATCTTCTGAACTTGCTTTTGGATCTCCTCACGTTCTTTCGGAGCCACACGGTATGGGTTTTGACGGATCGGTCTCGTATTTTCTTCAGTGATGATTCGGTGCCGGGTCAGTGGTGTTTGCTTGACTTTCGACGTGCACGAAAAACAATTTTTGAACTGGTGTATCAGCTCTAGTAGGCTCTGTTTTTCCGAGGCTGACAGGGTTGAGCAAATGTTGACAGACAAAGGTGTCGAGGCTGGGATGGTCGCCTCGTCCGGTTGCAAAGCGAAGCAATCTCTGGCTTGGTCCACGTCGTCGTAGTAGGCAATCGCGGTGCCCTTCTGGATGTGACGACGCTCGTTGCTGAAGTTGGTGATGAGGACTTCTGCCCGCCCATCAATTAGTGCCAGAATGCCTCTCGCTATTGAAACACCTTGCGTAAGCAATAGCGTGTCTATTCGCTCCGCTATCACCTCATTATGGCACGGCCGTTCACACAACACCGACACAAGGCAGCAAGATCTCGGCAGGAGCATCACATCATCGGCTACACGTAAACGTTGCAGTTGTTCTTCAGTGGTGGCGTCGACGTAAGGATGGGCGGAAAAGGTGACGATACGTTCTGGGATATTGATGATAGCACCATACTCTCGCAGAAAATCCATACCCAAAATCAACTCTTTACAACAGTCCGGTAAAATGACAAAAGTGGCGACGAAGTTCGAATCATCGATTACGAGCCGAGCGGTGCATTTACCGGTTGGCGTCATTAGCTGCCCACCAGCACTCCTTATGCTCGGCCCACTCCACGGCGTCTTAACCTTCTTAAGGCGGTCGGCGAGCTCTTGTCGCATAATAGAGAAGTCAGCACCAGTGTCAACCAGTGCTGTTACGTGGTGCCCGTCTATAATAACGCTGAGGTCGGCACGTACAAATTCATTGGCAGTAGTACTCGTGGTTGTTGTCGTCTTCGTCATCACCGTCGTCACGTCGTCTTTGTGTAGAGGCAAGGGGGTCTTTTTGGCGTCTCGGCGATTGGCAACCTTGCCCCCGGAGGTCGCGGCAGTTAGTTTCCCTGGCACGGGCTTGGGGAGCGGTTTCTGAAGGCGTCCGCGTATCTTTGGCGATTCGGGGAATTCTGACCTCGTGCAGGTGAGGGAGACCGCCAGCGACGACTTGGTGAAGACGCTTCGTTGGTCGGTAGGCGATCAGCAGCATGGTCACGAGGGTCTTCAGAATAAAAAGAAGCGGGCCGAGAAAAGTTTCCAACCCGGGTTTGTCGATGACGGCAGTAGCGCGAGATGTGGCCTGGTTCGCCGCAGTGGAAACAAAGGGGTCGACGGTCGGCGGTGCGCCACAAGTCGGTCCGACGTACTGGTGGTCGCCGGACAGGTTCACGCTGCCACCACGGCAAGGTAACGGGCCGTTGCTGAAAGGGTGGTTCTTCTGGGGCCGGCGGATGACGGCGGACGGCATCAGCATAGGCCCGCGAAAAAGACGAAGGCGACAATATGTGACGCTATGATGACTGGGAGACGTGGTCTGGCTCATACGCCATGTTTATTCTATTCTCACTTCTTCCTCCTCAGCTTCTACAAACCATCGCTTCATACGTCACACGATTCCACCTCCCCCCGAAAGAAGGTATAGATTACGAACAAGAAGTATTAAACAAGGAGAGATTGAAAAGTCACAAATTTCTAAATTCATAATCGGTTCTATGCTTCAGGGGAGTTCCGTAAACTTTCAAAGACTTCAGGAGATAGTGCAGCAGTCCGGTTTACGCAGGAGTTCTGGTGGGCGAGGCTGACTGTGGCGTTCTGGAGATGATAACCACGTCCTGCACAACTGCACTGACCATGACACGGCTTTAGCAGCAGTGAAGAACCAACGAGGCTGGACGTCCTTGTGGCATTTGAAGTTCGGATGTTGAAGGTGTCGAGTTCTGTCTCGTGACGGGAACAGACGGTGTGCTTTTAGTTTGCATGTGCTATGGTAGCAGCTCATGAAATCAGAATTATGTCTTGGTTTCTGCGTTCTACAGATGATGGTGCCTTTTCGTCTCTTCCGTCGTTTTTTGTGGTTTCGGAGCAGTAATCGTAGGCGCATTCTTGATCTCTTGCGCCAAATGCGTTCCTGGCGCCGATCCCTTATGCGAAGATGCCTGACGTCTTGAATTTGTTTTAAGAGGTTTACTTTGCGTCGTCGTCCTTGTCGGTGTATCCGTCGAACTGTCTGCGATTCTGGACTTGCTTTTCCTGGCGTTGCTGTTGTTGCTGTGGAACGCACTGCGGTGAGATCCCTTCTTGAACATCACGCTGGTTTCCTTGACAACTTGATGTGGTGCCCAGTCGGCAGCTGGTAGTCTGTGGGCTGTTGTCATGCAGTTCGGGCAATGAAGATAATGCTTCAGAGTTGGTAGAAAGTTCCTCAGAAGCTCCTTCTACCCTGTTCACTACGAGAGGCTCTTGCGCATTGCAGCGTGCGACGTTCGATGCGTCTGAGTCTTCGGTGTTGCTTCGACTGTCGAGGGTGTATGCACCGGACGGCGATGCATGAACCCTTGCGGAGGGAGCATGGCTTGACATGGTAATTTCCCGGTGCGTCAGCTCGTCTATCGTGAACACGGCGTCCTTATTAGGCAAACGGCGAGTGTCAGGAGCACTTAAAGAGCCGCGTGATTGAAGAATGGGTGGTGGACAACGTATTCGAGACGAAGAATGAAGTGCATTAGGTGGGTTAGCAACATCTCGTGTCGTTCGCTGGAGCGACGACTTTGAAAACACCGGCTGTCGTGAAGAGAAACGTGGTGGAAGGCTATGTTCCTTGAGAAATGAGTGCGGATTGTGACGGCCGAGTGTTGTGTGCAGACGGTCGGTAATGAGGAAGTCCTCGTCGTAGTCGTTAAAACAGGTAATCACCTCTTCTCTGATCTTTTGCCATGATTTGTAGTTTTCGAATATGTGTGTCAGGTAAAACTTAAATGCCTCACTGGAGATGTAGTCAGTGAAGTTGGCGATCATCTCCCGTTCCGACCATGATGCAGCGGTAGCGTGGAGCTCGAACAGGTCGAACCAGTCCTGTACAGGTCTATCGTTCGCTGCTCCGGTGTACTTGGGGATGGGAAGGTCAGTCGATGGTTCTGTCATGATGCCGGTAACTGCATGCGCCTGAGATCACCTCTTCTGTGGTCGACATTTAGTTGAGGCGTATTGTCGGTAGCGTCCATGAACGATTTGAGGCTGATGAGTGGCAGCCAGGTCTTCATCCTGTCGACTCGTGTGACGCTATGATGACTGGGAGACGTGGCCTGGCTCATACGCCATGTCTTGTCTTGTCTTGTCTTGTCTTGTCGCCTAGGAGATCTTGGCTCATACCTACATGGGGGATTGGCCACACTGTACCTCATAATAGATCATTTTTACAACGCTTGCTAAAAAAGAAAGAGAAATTAGATAGGAACAATAATAAGGTTCCTTTGAAAAAAAAAACGTGAAAAAGTGCGGAAGAATGCGATAAACCAGAATATATTAAACAAATTAACAAGAATGAGGAAGGGGGAAAAAGAATTGGATATATCTGGCAGTACCACTAGCAGCGTATCCTTCCGGTTACCTGAATGAATTTATGTAGCGCTGACAGAATAGCACTGCGGCCCACACCCAACTGACTGGCTCCAAACGATAATAGGGTGGATGTATTGACTGGCAATCCGAGCATACCAATTGGTCTTTCAAGAATTATTCGGCGCAGTGAGGCGAAGCGGCGGTATGTGAGAAGAAAGTGACCTATTGTTTCCGGTTAATTGCAAACTGCACACAGGTTAGTTAATGAAAATCCTCATTTGTTGAGATAAAAATTCAACCGAGGAACTCTACAGCGAAAGCTTGTGAGGGTCACCTCACATTGACGGGAAAGGCATTTTGCGGTGTTGCATGTGAATTGCAAGTGTCAAAATTTTTCTGATTGTAGAAGCGACGTTTCGTTGATTCTTAAGATGTTTATTCTATTTTCACTTCTTCCTCTTCAACTTCTACCAACCATCGCTTCATACGTCACATATATATATATATATATATATGGGTCACTGCATATTAAGTGTAGCAGGTAAATATTTGACAATTTCCATCAATTCTTTAAAAAAATGTGCTCGTATATGTGAATATGAGAAGTAGGTATGGAAGCGTTATTTCGCGAAAACATTTGTTTTGCCTAGAGGACGCTGTGAGTTTCAAATACCGAAGTGATACTGTGTCGCGCTAACTAATTTTTATAAATAATGGTTTGAGAACTTAATACAAAACATTTTTTCACTGTATCTCAAGGCCTTGGCCTTTCATGACTATGATAGTTTATTCATTTTTGTTTCAACACACAAGAAAAGGAATTAAAACATGCCACATGTTCAGCATAAAAAATCACTGCTTTTTAGTGAGTAAGATATTCACATCATGTGTTTTCAAGGCACCAGTAATAAATGATAGAAATGCTTCGGGAGTGAATAAAGTACAAATATTGAGAAAAAATTGGGACAATTGTGAAAAAATAGCATTTTGACTCATATTTTGTTTTCACTTTCACAATCTAGTGGTCCAAGTAAAAATATGAGTTGTATATTGACGCAAGATTCATTTAAAGTTCGCGCGCCAGTCATTTGCTATGCCCTCATTATTGTGTGCATGCGAAACAGAGCAAGCAACGCGCCAGTGGGGACTGCCAGGATCGACACTGACAACCCAGGCACGTGCGAGCTACGCGGGATAAGAGAAGAAGACGAGGTGCCGAACTTGGAAGAAGCTAAGTTGTTCTCGACATGAATGTTTTTCTCAAACATTTTTGTTTGCAGGGCACAAGTTCGCCCACTTAAGCTATTCCAATAAAGTCTACTTTTTCAACTGTACGTGTCAAGTCTGGTGGAAGTGCTGGGTATGAACCCAAGTTCGAGAAGACAATTCGGAGTAAAGGAGACTCGGACCTATCGAACTGACCCCTGCTTACCAGCGCAGCAGCCATCGCCTAGGCGGTGAGGACCCTGAGTTTCCCCTTTTGAATTGTAGAAGAACAGTCGTAGTTCCCAGCAGATACATTACCGAGATGATTTCCCAGGTCACGCCAACACAAATTGTAGTGAATTCGCCAACGACGCCAAAACCTTTCCACAGGGACGCACACGAAGACGCAGAGAATTGGCTCGAGCGATTTGAGTGCGTCGCGAAGTTCTAAGCCCACGAGGCTGCGATCTCGACATGAGATGAAATTCGACGGGAGCTACTTGCTACCCTACCCGAGTATAGATCGCGAGGAGAGAGCCGAGGAGGCTCTCCAAGTTCTAAACCAGCGTAACAAAAAAAGCTTGCCTATGTATGTTGTTGTGACTCTCGTCCGTGGGCGCCATGCTGGTCATAAGAAACGTAGCCGGGATGCACTCCTTCCGGAAAGCCCAGTGCTCTTCTCTCTGAACGGATGTCAAGTGGCGGGAAGCGACAAAGGGATTAGAATGTGGCAACTTCGACGGTGCGTGAGCCAATGTCTCTACAAGCATTTCCTCCAGGCTGGCTCGTTTGGCGAGTCGGCAAGCCAGGCCGACCGCGCATGTCGTGTCTAATCCCCCTGTAACACGGGCGCCCACGAACACCGTTTACCTTCCTCGTCCTTACGACAAGCGAGATGCGGCCCGTATCACACAGCCACCCTTACGAAAACGAAGGTAAACGGAGCATTTTGCAAAGGACGTTCGACGATCTCCCTTTGAAGCGGAACGAGGTACTTTCGTCCCCAGTATATGCAGGTCAGAAGAATATTTTGAGCACCAAGTTGCCGCAGTGAGAACAATTATGCATTTTGGCAATATTAAACGTTCTTTTGTTACAGTACTCATTCATAACGTGTGTTTCTTTGCATATATATACGCCCACCAGAGGGCAGCTACTCTACACACCGTGCCTCGCTTGTCGGGCGCTGCCATTTAAAAATATTTTGTCCGTGCATGCGGTTGTTGTCGTCCCCGTGCTTGCGTTTGTTCGTGAGAGGAATGACTGACAGCGTCGCACCATCGTCACCTGCTTCGACGGCTACAGGGGTGATGCTACCCGATCTAGTTCAAGGGTAACTTACGGGCTAGAATAACAAATAGTCGTCGAGCACGGCGCAATCGTAAAAAAACATAGCGTTAGGCACAAGGTGGTCAGCGTCGCAGCCAGCATCGCTACATTTAGTGAATGCATTTTCATTTACAGTAATTTTTACTGCTCTCTTTGCTTCAGACCTACTGAATGTTGCGTTTTTTAAACCACATAACGAAGATCCCCCCCCCCAACAAAGAAAAAGCAACTAGAGATGGAATTAGGATACTTCTGCAAAAATTAACAGTGCCGGCAGAGCCCCCTCGCGACAACTATTACAACCTTGTCACCACTACGTGACACTGCCACAACCCCCTCTCCGTCGAAATCCCTACGGGAGATTTGCGTTGACGGAGTTTAACAGAGTTTGGTGGTGGCCGTGTGACAGGGGTATAAGCGATTAAAGCCTCTAATCCTTTGCTGCCATCCAGGGAAAGATGACAGCAGCAACCCAACCGTTAACCTGTTCCACGAAGGACCCCATTTCCCGTCTCCTCAGTGAAACTGACCGTGTGATGACTATTCGGCGGTCTGGTGTTATTGGCTGATGCCAAAGTGGGTGGCGTCATTTGTGTGATTAGTGTTCCAATCAAGAAGGAGAAGCCCGAGAGGGCTTAAAATGACGCTGCAAAATGAAGGACGTGGCTCTGAACCTTGGTATAATGGTTCATACCCCACGCTTGTGGTCTCCGGAACTCCTAACCTATTATGCTGTCTATATTGTAAGTAGTGCCAGTAAACCTGTTTATTTTTTGATTCTCCAACTTGTCAGCGTCGTTTCCTCCACCCGAAGTTGCGCCACGCTACTACAGTAGTCCGGGATCGACGTAACTCTGACACCTCGGCAACCTACGTCAGTGGAGACGCGTAGGGTAGACCCCGGTCCGCAACAATGTAGGAGACATGACGTATCTCTTACGCTGAGCAGATTATAACATGAGTGGGGACAAAAAGCTTCGCCATCTAATGCGAGGTGTAATACAGGAACTTTTTGGCGGTTTGGTTAAGAATGCACCATCTACCATCGCAGAGTTTTGTTCTGAGACGGCCAGAAAGAAAAGAACGCTTCAGCAACGAGCGAGGATGTACAACCCGGATCTATGCGTTACCTTCGTGAACGCAGCACCCACTGCCTTGGGAAACTGCATGGGGTCTTTACGTGAACTCGTGAGATTAGTGGTGCGAGAGGAGCTCCAGAGGCAGTGACTTTACCACAGCGCTCCAGCTGCGTCGTCACTGGCTGACGTGGTGGATGAGGAAGCCAGACTGGTGGTTCAGGATCCCCAGCCCATTTGGGAACGTCAGCAGTACGCCCAGCCAGAAGTGTCACCATCATTATCACAGAGAGTCTCATAAGCCGACGCTCTAGTGCAAGAACCCCCCATGCGTAGGGACATTGCAGTTACGTCGGTGCACAGCACTGTGCTACCAAACACTCTCCCGCCACCGGATAGGAGACCAAGGAAGACTGGTATATGGCGCACTCCTGACAGGGTACCTCTCTGATACCACTGTGGAGAGGCTGGCCACCTGTATCAAATGTGCCAGTACCACCAGGCAAGGCTTTGGATATTCGCAGTGAATGCGCCTAGGCCTCAGAACGGGGAGCGTCCTTTCGAAATCGAGCAGTACATGTCGTGTCGTCAGTGCCCTGATGACCTTCAGCCGCATCAGCCTCGCTCGACAAGACCGTTGAGATATCGGTCGCCGAGTCTCCATCGATCATCAGCCTCTCCCACTACAAGGCGCCGTTCACCAAGCCCGGGTCGGGAAAGCTATGCTGAAACAGAACCTCCATCGCTGACTCTGTGTGATAACGACGTACTAAGAAGCCGATACAGCAATCATGACGTCGCTTTCGATTTGCGTGAGTTTGTTGACAGCTATGAAGTGAACATACAAGTGGACGCAGGTGCGGATTACTCAGTAATCAGTAATGAGCTCGCCAGAACACTCATCAAGGTACTGACTCCATGGGGTAGACCTCAAGTTCGAATTGCAGGGGGACACCTCTTCGACCCGATTTAAACGTGTTCGACAAGAATAGGAATAAGGGGTTTCACATACGTCACCAGTTGTATTGCGCTGCCGGAATTCTCTAGAGACGTAATTATCGGTAAGGACTTCCTGGAAGTTAATGGTGCTGCAATTAACTTGTTGGAATCGTGCATCGCATTTTCAACCAAGCATGCTATTGCAACGTTCGAAATAGAAGAAAAAGTCAATGATCTGTGTATTGCGGAGGACGACGTGGTGATACCTCAGAGGTCAAGCGTATCTGTCAGGGTGAAAAGCAATGCGTTTAGTTATTATATAGGGCTCGCTGATTGCAACACTGCGCCCATACTCGAAAAGAGAATCTACATGGCAAGGGGCCTTGTGCTGCTTCGGGACGGATGTGCTAATGTCTCGCTGACAAATTTTGGGAATGAAGTACAGCACCTTGCGAGGGAGACCGTCATTGCAAGTATTCATGACTTCGTCGAAGTTGCGAAACTGAGCACCTCTGAGACGTCACTACATGATTTGAAGGACTTGGACTCGGTACTAGAGTCCATTGACATAGACAAACGACTGCTACCCAGCCAGAAGCGACAAATGGAAAACCTCGTAAGAGATATCACCGCGAGCTTTTCAACGCCATCCAAAGTTCGACGAACGCCCATTATAGGAAGCACCGCATCATTGTCGACGAATCAGCCAGACCCACCTGCCAGCAGCCCTACAGGGTGTCATTAAAGGAAAGAGATGTTATCGAAAATTAGGTCCAGGAAATGCTCAAAGACAATGTAAGTCAGCTGTCGGCTAGTCCATGGGCATCACTGGTGGTACTCGTAAAGAAGAAAGGCCAGTCCTTATGATTTTGTATAGACTACTGAAGGCCAAACTCCATCACTAAGCGAGATGTTTATTCTCTTCCCATGATTGACGACACTATCAATAGACTACGAGATGCGCAGTTATTTTCTTCCCTAGGCCTTAAAAGGTGGTACTGGCAGATAGAAGCGCACGAACGAGGTCGCGAGAAAACTGCATTTGTGACACCGTACAGGCTATACGAATTTAAAGTACTTTCATTCTGCCTTTGTTGCGCTCTCGCAACGTTTCAGCGGATGATGAACAGTGTGCCCTCCGGACTTAAGTGGCAGTCTTGCCTCGTTCATCTTGACGATGTTGTGGTTTTCAGGCTACCTTCAAGCAGCATGTCGAACGACTGCGATCTGTGCTTGAAGCTCTTATAGTTTGAAGTGACGATAAAGCCACAGAAATAACACTTCAGCTTCCAAGGAATCTTTTTCTTGGGCATGTTGTCAGTGCTAAAGGTATTTGCCCGGGCCCTGAGAAGACCACGGCGGTACAAAATTTTCTGAAACCAACAAACAAAAAGCGGTTAGGTGGTTTCTGGAACTTTGCGCCTATTACCGGCGCTTTGTAAAAAATTTTTGAAGATCGCTGAACCTCTAACGCGACTGACAAAGGAAGATGCACCTTTCATTTGGCTGAAGGAACAAGCGAGTGCCTTCGATTAGCTGCGACAGCGCCTTCGGAGCCATCCAGTCCTCACGCATTTTGACGAGGAAGCCGAGACTGATTTTCACACTGACGCAAGCAATTTCCGTCTCGGGGCTGTCCTTCTTCAGTGGCAGGATGGTGTAGAGCGGGTCATTGCTTACGCTATATAGTCGTAGACTTTCGAAGGCTGAGGCCTATTACTCTATGGAAGAAAAAGAATGCCTTGTGGTTGTTTGGGAAACAAGCAAGTTCCAGGCATACTTATACGAAAAACCTTTTCGAGCAATCATCGATCATCATTCACTTTGCGGGCTGATAAATATTGAAGACCCGTCAGGACGTCTTGCAAAATGGTGCCTATGACTACAGGAATAGGACATAATGGTCGTTTATAAGTCTGGTCGCAAGCACAGTGATGCTGACTGTGTGTGATGTGGACCCATGCACCGGTTGATTCTACGGAAGCAACCTGTATACGGAAAGCGAACAGGATGTTCCTTTCTTGGGAGCTCTTACTGCGTCAGAGATCACACAGCAGCATAAATCTGATCATGAGTTGGTGCTGCTGATCAAGTACTTACGGTGACACCCCGTTGACCTTCCTCGTGTTTTTTCCAAAACTCTATTGTCGTTCATACTCCAAAATGACGTCCTGTAGAAAAGAAATCTTGAACTCGGCACGGAGAGATTCCTGCTTGCTGTTCATACAGTGCTACGACTCGAGATCTTGGAAGCATGTCACCAGATTCCCCGTTCGCACAAGTGGGAATGAACTTACTTGGCTCATTGTCTATGTCGTTATCAGGGAAGCGATGGATCATCGTTTCAATGGACTATTTAACTAGATATGCGGAGGCGGCATCGCTTGCTCGGGGAACGGCTATGGAAGTAGCCTAATTCTATGTGACCGACATTGTACTGCGACATGAGTTCCTACTGTGCATGGATCGGAGAACAGCGGATCGGAGCTCCTACATGAATCGGAGAACAGCGTTTACAGCTGACCTAACGAATTCCATTATGAGATTGACACACACGTGTCATAGAAAGACCATGGCGTATCATCCCCCAGCGAATGAATTGACAGAACGGCTCAACAGAATGTTAACTGACATGTTGTCGATGTACGTCGACGTAGTGCATCGAACTTGGGACAGAGTACTACCGTACGCAACGTTCGCATACAATACCGCTGTTTAGGAGGCAACACGAATGACGCCTTTTAGACTTGTTTTTCGCCGAACTGTTACGACGCCCCTGGATGCAATGTTACCTGTCGATAACAACTCCTATTCTGACCATAGCACCAGTGACTTAGCGAAAATAGCGGACGAAACAAGGCAGCTGGCGCGACATCGCATTCAGCAGCAACAAAAAGGCGATGCCCATTGGTATAACTTGCTACGAAGAGACGTCAAGTACGCTCCTGGAGCCAAGTATGAGAATGGCCACCCGTATGTGTACATGGGATCTGGGAAAAGCGACTTGGACGTTACTTTGGCCGTTACGATGTGCTTCGCCAGCTTGATCCTTTGAACAATGAAGTTGACGCTGAGGAGCAAGTAACATAATGCAGATGGTGGCATCGCACAGAAACTGTGCACGTCATTTGCATGAAGCCATACCATAAAAGACAATGATCAATGAAGCAACACCGCTGGATGATGACTGCTACCACTGATAAATACTATAAAATACCAGCCTGGAACCTAAACAAGCATCGGGACGATGCATTCTCGGAAGGGGATAATGGTGCAAGATACATTTAAAGTTCGCGCGCCAGTCATTTGCTACGCTATCAATGTTGCCTGTGGTGTGCGTGCGAAACAAAGCAAGCAAAGCGCCTGTGGGGACTGCCAGGATGAACGCTGATAACTCAGGCACGTGCGAGTGGCGTGGGGTTAAAGAAGACGAGGTGCCGAACTTGGAAGAAGCCAAGGTGCTCTGGATATAAACATTTTTCTCCAACTTGTTCGTTTGTAGGGCACAAGTTTTCCCATTTTAGCTTTTCTAATAAAGTGTACTGTTTGAAATGTGCGTGACAATATCATAGCGTAGTATGCCTTTGCGGTAAGACATACGGAAAATTTCAAAAAAAGTACTTGTTGTTTTAAGCGAAAAAATTTTCCCAACTGGACAAGCACACTGCAGAGTATTTGGTACAATAACGGCTAAGTGAGCGAGTCGGTTTAGATTCATACAAGTGTATTAGGCAGCGTGCTTACCGGGCTGGCGTAATACCAGAGTCCTTTAATACTTTTACTGGTGATGATGTTTCGGTGGAAGTTCGATATAGAGACAGGAGCAACCGCAAGGGGCGCCCTCGCCCACGGCGGGGTCCGAACTAGAGATCTATCGAACTTTTAAGCAGGAAATCGCCAAGGAAAGGATCTATGATAATGCTCGGAGTAATTATCTACTGTTTGAGGCGAGGATGGGAGCATTACGAACCAATACTTATCGGGCCAAATACGAAGGGGTAGACACGGCATACAGTGCGTGTGGAGAGGACGAGGAAACTCCCCAACACTTGACAATGTTCGGTAAAAGGCTTCACCCTATAGTTCAAGGTGATGGCGCAGAGTTTTTCAAAGCACTGGGGTTTATAGAGAGGGAGGGCAACATAGACTTTGAGCGGGTAGAATTAATGAGAAGGAGGTTATCTGATTGGTGGCTAAAGTCAAGGCATGAGTGAAAATTAAACCCTTCACTGCAAAGTACCAGTGCCCAACTTCACTAATTAAAGAAAAAAAGAATAATCTAGTTTTTGGTTTACTAAGCATTACGGCTAGGTGGCGTTAGCCACCGCCCAATCTAAAGGGTGGCAGTGGCGTGCGGACCCAGTTTCGCCCCGCTCTCCATCATTCACACCGTGGATATGCCGTCATTTTTTCCTAAGCATGTATTGAACATTTATGTATTATTCAATGACTCTGGTGGCCCTAACTCGTCGTGGAAGTGCAGTGGTTGCAACTTTTCACAGTGCATATAGAACCTTTCAGGCTATAGATACATTCGGTGTATACGAAGATATATATCTTGAAATTGCCTGGCACTTGTTAACCGACAGCCACTTTGAATAAATAAGTACTTTTAATTCAGCTAGTGATGAGGATCAGGCAACACTTCATATGACGTTTGCCTTGTTTTCGTGTTTTGTTTTGCGTTAATTTATGACGACGATGCCGTAGAGCGTTCTAAGTTCGGATGGCCATGCAATGTAGTTTCTCGGTCCTTTACTCTGCTGTGTAATTACTAATGCAGTGTTTGACCTATCCTTTTTATTCTTTTCACTGTAAAGGTGAAAGACTTACATGACTCCTCAAACACGAAAATTGACTGCGTCCCGCGCCGCAGGCGTGCGTATACATGCGACACAAAAAGTTATGTTCTCGTGCTCATGGCGCATTGATATCAAAAATTATTTTTTCACGCTTTTACAGCATGCGCGAGTTTTGTACAGCATTGGGGTGCAACCTCTCTTGCGTCTTCGCTCTGGCAAACTTCTATTGATAGCGCTGAAGCCTCTGTTGCATGCAACGGATGTGTGCTTTGATTTTTTGAAGCTGTGAGGAGCTGCATATAGCTCCACCTGTTCAGCATATCACCTCTACACGTTTGGTCATCTCAGTGCCTGTATAAATGAAAACGATGAGCATTTCATTCATCCGGCTTCCGTATTACCTACTGGCATGGAACAAGGAAGACGCGGCCAGTATGTTAAGAGGGCTCATTCATAGTCCGATGCAGCCTCAACAGTCTGCAGCTCATTAACGGTTCCCGTCGATGCTTGGTAGGCTAGCGAGCTCTGCATCTTTTTGCACTAGACAAATATGCCAGGAGGCCGTGGAAAATCCTTAGCACAACGTCGACCAAAGTTTCGGAAGGTCATGCGGTGACTTGACAACAACGCCTCTCCTAAGCCCCTGGTTCACGTGACCGATGTCAATCCTATAGAAGTGATTTTCGCCCACGCGCACATCCGAGGAAGCAAATGTGAAACCACCATTTTGTTGTCGCGGCATTGCTCGCTTCCACTTTTTCGGCAGGCCACTTTAGGCAGCGATAACTCGGAGACTTTTTCGTCATTTTTTTGTAACCAGATCGATAACCAGCTACCAAAAGGTATACGGTATCCTTCCCGATCTTCAGGCACAGCGCATTTGGCACAGTAGTAATCATACGGTGAAAAAGTCACAGCTTTGCCGAAAAGGTGAAGCAATGAACGCGATAACAATAAATTGGAAAGTCAGGCGCGGAATGGCAAGCAGATAGAAATGTGCCCCGCGTTTCCCACGCACAAATGATGCATGAAACGTACTCACAGGTAAAGATGAACGCGAATAAGTGTCTCAGTTGTTACTTCGCTGTGTATGAAAAGCGCGCTCTTTTCGCAAACAAAAATTGGGCAACGAGTACAGTGACCTTTGTTCGTACGGTAAATACAACAGAATAATATACAGTTACAATTCGTTGTGGATTTTCTCCTACAACAGAATCGTTCCCGAAAGCCCAAAGTGTACGACTGTCCCTAACGCGACAGAAGCGAGTGCACGCCAGATCATGCATTCTGCTCCCTCTCCGCGGGGCAAAGCACGCGTGGGAGATGAGAGCGTGCCGCCACGTAGTGACAATATGGCGACGCGCGCTCATTGCGTCATCTTGCTCATAAAGCTGAAAACACGAGAGTTCCCCCCGAGGTTTCCGTGAACAGCGGTAAGTGGTATATATAAATAGCTTGCCGTAGAACGTTGAAGGAGGGGCTCCTCGGTGGCTCAGTGGTTAACGTCTCGCATTCACGACTCAGAGGTGGCATTTTTGATTCCGCGCGCCGGAGTCTTTTTCTCGATTATAATGTTTTATTGCGTTGACATATATATAGATACGTATATATATATATATATATATATATATATATATATATATATATATATATATATATATATATATATATATATATATATATATATACAGTGAGTAACGACGAGGCCGGCGGCAAAATCCAGTGGAGAGTGTCCATATAGTTGCTATCGCGATAAAAACTACGCGATGGCACGTCATGGTATGCATTGACCCCATAGCGACACCAGCTGCCAGCTTCCCTCCGATGGATGAATGGATGGATGGATATGGCTGTACCCTTAGATAGGGCGGTGGCTAGCGCCACCAAGCCGTAATACTTAATGAACCAAAAACTAGTTTTATTTTTTGTCTTTAAAAAGTGAGTTTGAGGATTCGTACTTTGCAGTGAATGGTTTAATTTTCACTTGTGTCTTGACTTTAGCCACCAATCAGATAACCTCCTTCTAGTTAAGTCTACCCGCTTAAAGTCTATTTTGCCCTACCGGTCCCTAAACCACAGTGCTTTGAAAAACTCTGCGCCATCATCCTGAACTATAGGGTGAAGCCCTTTACAGAACATTATCAAGTGTTCGGCAGTTTCTTCTTCCTCTCCACACGCAATGCATACTGTGTCTACCCCTTCGTATTTTGCCCGATATCTCTGGGTTCGCAGTATTCCCGTCCTGGCCTCAAACAGTAGAGGCAATTTCCTGCTTAAATGTTCGATAGATCTCTAGTGCGAACTTCTTAATCATGCCCATTGTCAGTCTCCGTTTCCTTCACTTTCTTCTTAACCGATAGTTCTTTTTGGTTTGGCCACCTGCTGTTCTCTAAGTATTTACCAGTCAACTTCCTGGTTCGCTTCCTCCATTTTGTATCGACATTCTTTATGTACAAGTAGCTGAACACCTTCCTAGCCCAACGCTCCTCCCCCATTTCTCTATATCGCTTCTCAAATTTTATCTTGCTGCTAGCTTCCCTGCCCTCAAATGATGTCCATCCCATATCACCTTGTACTCCCTAATTTGGTGTATTCCCGTGAGCTACTAAAGCAAGCCTACCTATTCCACGTTGCTTAATTTCTAATCTTGCTTGAACTTCTGATCTCATGCACAAGACCGCATTGCCGAACGTCAGCCCAGGAACCATAACCCCTTTCCATATTCCTCTCACAACACCATACCTATTGTCATTCCACAGTGCCCTATTTTTCAGCACTGCTGCATTCCTGTTAGCTTTAGTCGTCACGTGTATTTCGTGTTCCCTCAAGTACTCGGTCCGATTGCTTGTCCATACGCCCAGATATTTGTATTTATTCGTTATCTCTAGTGTGACCTCCTATATTATAGGCTCACTACCTTCATTATCATTAAAAATCATGACTGCTGATTTTTCCTTACTGAATCTGAAATCTGACCTATCTCCATCATTACCGCAGATGTCCATCAATCTCTGCAAATCTTCCTTGTTGTCGGCCATTAGCCCTAAATCATCTGCGTACATTAATGCTGGTAGTGCCTGATGAATGAGTTTTCCTTGTTTGACTAAAGAGATGTTGAAGCCCAGTCCACTTCCCTCTAATTTGGCGTCAAATCCTTGTAGGTACAACATCAATAATAAGGGTGACAGGGGACAGCCCTGCCTAAGCCCCCGTTTTAGCTCTGCAGGCTTGGATATCTGTTTTTCCCACTTTATAACTACCTTGTTATCTTTATAGATATTTTTTAAAAGATTAGTGACTACATGTTCCACGCCTAGTGTGTCCAGTATTTCCCACAATTCCTCTTGAACCACGCTATCGTACGCTCCCTTGATATCCAAAAGTGCTAGCCGCAGGGGCTTTTTCTGCTATTTCGATGCACTGCGTCAGTGAGAACAGATTGTCTTCCGACCTCCTGTGTTTCCGAAACCCATTCTGCAGCTCCCCCAGCACCCCCTCATCCTTTATCTATGCCTGCAGTCTTTCCTTTATATTCTGCATCGCCAGCCTGTAGACCACTGACGTCACTGTTATAGGACGGTAGTTGTTTATGCCAGCTTTGTCCCCCTTTCCTTTAAATATCATGCGCATGCTGCTAAGTTTCCATCCATCGGGAACTTCACCATCGATTATTATTTTGCTCACTGCATCTCTCAAAGCCTGCTTAGACTTCGGACCTAATGTCTTTATCAGCATAATTGGAATGTCATCTGGGCCTGTTGATGTACTACTAGGAACCCTTTTCCCAGCCCTCTCCCACTCTCGTTGTCAAAATGGAGCCATTGCACCACTTGATTCGTCCTTGTCTATTGTGGTGCATAAAGTACTTCTTTGTTGAAATTTTTCTGTCACCCTTGTTCTTATATATTCGATAGCTTCGTCCCCTTCTAGCCTAGCACCTTGGGCTGTAGTTATCAAACTCTGCTCTAGGCTCGTCTCATTTTTTAGGGAGTTTAGATGGTTCCAAAATTTCGCACCTGCCTTTCGTTTTTTTATGTACTTGTGCCAGCCACTGAGCTCCCTTTCTTCTAATCTTTTCATTGATCAGAAGGGATGCATCCCTTCTACAGCTCACAAATGTTTCCCATTTTCTTTCAACATCATCTGTCGGTTCACCCCGCTGCTTAGCATGTCTGTGTTCCCTAGAGGCTTCCTGACGCTTTGCTATGGCTCTCTTAACTTCCTCATCCCACCAACATTTGGGTTTGTGTCTTCTTTTCCGGGGTGACTTGTCACGCGTCTTAGCAAGCTCTAGCTCAAAGAGTCTAATTAAATTCGTGTATGTCCCCACTGTCTTATCATCCTCCATGATTACTTTCTCAATTTGTTTAGTGGCTATTTCAGTTTGCCTTTATGGATAAAAATTTTCCTGCAGTTGCTCATCTTATCTCCTTCCCACTTTCACTGCTCTTCCAAAGCTTTGCTTGATATATTTGTGAACACGACCCAGAGTTCTGGAGCCACCTTCATCTATGTGCATTATCCTGAGCTTATCATACATCCTATGTGACATCAGTGCATCATCTATCGTCGACTGCAGCCTTCCTACCTCCAATGTTATTTGCCCTTCACACTTCTTGGTACTTTTGCAAATGATCAAATCAAGCCATTCACACTTATCCATGATCATTTTGCCTGTCGTGTCGGTATACCCATCTATATCTTCAATGTGCGCATTCATGTCTCCTAGTATAATTATCTTGCACTCTCTTCCTAACTCCTGAATGTCCTTTATATACACTCTACCATTGCCTGGTTTTCCTCTCTGCCCTTTGCTCCCGTCCACAAGTACACTAAACCAAGGAGTGTCATTTGACCTGCCACTTTCCCTTTTAGCCATAATGTTCCTTGCACTCCTGCTTGACCCTTTGCCAGTCTGTTATTTTATGAATGAATGCCCCAATACCACCCCCTTTCTGCTGCCTTCTGTTCTATTACAATATTCCTACGCGTAGTCCGGATTGTTCGGAGGTTGTTCCATGTCACTGAGATGTGTTTCTACAAAACCGTATACCATTCTGCTGCCTTCTGTTCTATTACAATATTCCTACGCGTAGTCCGGATTGTTCGGAGGTTGTTCCATGTCACTGAGATGTGTTTCTACAAAACCGTATACCATTGGCCTCTCTTCCCTTAGCTGTCCTTCTATCTATTCCCACTTCAGCCTGTTCCTGCCACCCTGCATGTTAATATACCCTATGTCTGAATTGGCTCGGTGCTCGTGGCTACGTCTATTTATGCCCCGGACTCTACCTATCTTAGATATTCGTGCCACTTTGAAATCGTATCTATCCATACCACCTGTTGAAGAATCTCCCTGGTTGTTTTGCTCGTTAATAGCTATCCTGCACCCCGAAGGGCCCGCTTACCCCCAAAAAAGCTACTGCGCATCGTGCAAGTCGCCAACCTACCTCATGACCTAGCCGCCCCTCGAAGTGAATTCTGTCTCGTTGAAAACCACCCTACCTATGCACCTCTCTGTTTATTTCCACCACCTCAAAGCCTTTCTCTCGACTCATCCGCCTTATCTCTTGGTTTGCGTTGACAACCGCTTTTTGCAGGTTGCTATCACGCACCGGTACATCCGGTATCGTGCATATCACTACCTGTATCTTAGGAGAAGTGGCGCGCATGTCATCGACGCCTTTCGCCAGTGTGGTTGCTAGTCCTGCTGTAGCTTCATTTAGGACATCGTTTAAACAGCCTGAAATTATCACGAGGTTTCGTCTATCAGCTGTAGTTTTGGGTTTTGCGCTCGCTTGCCTCATGACTGCTTCAAGCTTGCGTCCTGGGAACGTCCCTACTGTGACCCTCTTGTCACCTCTTACCCTCTCTTTGATGGCTTCTGTGCATCAATTTAAATTCGAGTCCCCGGCGATTATGACATGTTGTGACTTTTCAGCTGGAGCGTCCTGCACCTGGGGGCTACTTGCACCTGTGACGCCGGCTGCTTTGTACCCTCCTTGCTCCACCACTACATCGCTGAAGCTGGGCCTTGCGACAACTGAACCGGCTGAACCTGTTTTTTCCAAACTTGCTTGCTCTTCCTTTTCCACCGTTCTGGTTGCCGGTTTCCTACTGTTCTCTCCGTTGGCCACTTCTTTTTTCAGCTTCGCTAGTGCTTCCTCCGCGGACTTCAGTCTTTCTCCCATTGCCCTCGTTTTCTCTCGCTCTGTCGCCAACGCAGTCTCGAGCTCGGAGATTCTCATCAGCAATTCACTCTGGGCAACAATCATTTTCTCCATTTTTCCTCGACCTCATATTGCCTACACTTCGCGTCAGCCTCTTATCCATCCGCTTCTAGGCTTGGGTCCACTTTCAAACCCACTCCACATCCTGAACACTTTACAGTTTTTTAACCATGTCTTTCTGACACCAATTGTCCCTATACTCGATAATTACTAAACTCGAGCCCTGCACTATGAAAAAAAAGGAAAGTCTAAGCTCTACTACAAAAATTTGCGTGTTCAATGTACGCGCACTGCCCCCACGTGGTGGCAAAAGAAAAAACAACAACAAAAAATTCAAACACACACACACACCCGCACTAACTAATAAATACCAAGTGACTGCCCCCCGAAAAAGCCGTACCATGAAATAAGTGCTACGAAGATTTCAACCGCTGCTTAATATTTATAAAGACAAGCTCAAAACATGCAAAAACACTTATCTGTGCAGTCGATCCGGAGCGCTAAAAAAACACGTCCATCCACCGTGACAGCCCGAACTGAACTCCGGCCTGCCCGATGCAGCGCCGCCCCACGGCCTCCGCTCGCAGCGCATTAAGCTCTCCATAGAGTTACGGTGAAGCTTCATGACCAGTGGAGGTATTGAAGGACTCCGGCAATACATCAGGTATTACAAAGTTTACCTTTTGTTCACCTTCACAACATAGCGCGTCAGCACAGGATTCCAACGGTTTTTTTTGCAGCAAACAATGCTAGTCTTAGCAATGCTTGTCATTATGACTTCAGTAATACAGGTGTACAGAACGTAAAAAACAGAATAATAAAAATTGTGGAACGGTATATACCTCGGACCACCGAAGGTCAGGGTATATTGAACCGTTTTAATCCTGAGAGGTACAATTATAACCCAGTCAATGACACGCAGAACAATTTCAGGGCATTGTGTTTTCTTCTCATAATTATGGCACCTGGTCATAAATAACGCTCAATGTCATAATTCATGTTAACGCCTTTATGCTTTTGTAATTTTGAAATAGAAGCCTATGCGTGATCGCTTACACCAGTTTTAATATATATTAAACAGTTTGCAGATGAGTTGACATCGTGTTCATAAATGAAACCTAATTCATCATGTTGGGACGAGATTCACTTTCACCCCCCTCTTTCTTTATAAACTGAAGACTCTGAAAATGTTAAAAACCTGTCCGGTAATGGGGACGGGCTTTTAGCATTTTCGGCTGCCTCTAACCTGTACTACTAGAATACAGCATTTTATCATGCAAACCAGTTGTAAGCGATCACGCATTGTCCTATACTGGAAAGTTGAAACATCATTTAAACTATATTTTAATTAAGTCACTAAGCATAACTTCACTATATCTGCATCAACTATCAAAAGCAAAATACAACAACTTATAAATGTCTTGCAGGCCTCGACTACATTTTAGTCGATGGCCTGCATTATTCACTGCCAAGAAGCCCCACTGGAGTCTTGCACTGACAAGCTATGCAGTGAAGGCGTGGCAAAAACAAGCTTCGTACTGCCTTGTGGTTCTTCACTTGGTTCATGAGTTGATATAATTGCTTTCTCGCTTAATACAGAACCTACTATTTTGAAAAATTCTGTATGTCTTACCAACAATTCATACTTGCAATCAATATATAAGCTATATTTTACTTAGACTATTAGATTAGGAAGATGAAGCAGGAATATTAGTCATAATGCTATTTTGCCCCAACATTTTTGTACACTAATGTGGCACTTTCTTTCTTTCAATCGCTCCCGAAGTATTTTTATATTGTGGTTTTAAGACATTACCCCCCAAATAATAATGTTTTCCTCGTACAGACACCATTAAATTAAGCTTTCTTCGCTGTGTAACCGCGGATTAGAAATTTTTACAACAATGTATTCCATACTTCAGACTTATTATTACTAACTATTTGAACTATGCTTAGACTAAGACACCATTGACGCCTATCGTCACTGTTGCGGTATAGCGAAACTATTCAAGGAAGTTGTCATAAAAGAACGATGACTTCAGGCCGTCCGCTTTCGATATGCATAAAGAACAGTTGGTTACCACTCGATGCTTGTTTAAGGGATCGGGCAGAGAGCACACACATCTACACAGCGATGACATTTAGCAAGCATATTTGTGGCGCGTCGGTTGCGTGACAAGTGCCCGTGGCTTGATGTGGAAGGCGGTTGTCAGCATCAGCTTTCAGAGCCCTCCTGTGTCTGGTTGCTTGTCATGTTTTCTTTTATGATAAAACCCTGAAAGCTAGCTCAACACCCTGTCGTTATCCCACATGGTTTGATTTGATGCAGATATCACCACTAAGCACTCCTAGTTTCGTCACCCTTGCCTTTGGGTTGGATTGTTCGCAAGTTTAAAACATATAAGCCGGTTATCGTGGCCTCTCTTTGATGAAGGGAACATGCTCAAAAGATGAGCGAGATGCAGACAAGCCCAATCATTGAGATTCCATAAAAAGTTGAGGTGATTTTTGATGAATTCATAGATTCCCTTTTTTGAAGCAAACAGATGGAGACAGATGGGCTTGACCAAAACGCGTTCCGTTGATGTATACCTCCCCTCCCCTTGTAAGGCATTTCTAGTTATACTCGTAACTAACTTATGTGACCACGCCCCAAAGAGCTTTTCGTGTTCACCAAGAAATGATTTAGGATTAGTTGCTCTTTATGTTCTGTATTGCGAAATCTGAAGAAAACGCAAAAAGACCACGATTCCAGAAACACTGACGCGACCCATCCACTGCATACAGTAGCGTGCAGTTAAAAAGATGTGAACGTACCTTGTTATTAGCCTCCAGGTTCTTTTGGAAGCCTTCGTCGAAGCTCACGTTGGGCTCCAGTCTCCAGTACTCCACGTTGCGACGCACATAAGGCAAGTTCGGCCCGTAAGCAGCACCCACTTCGAGAACACGAACTGCGCCGCGCTCTCTCAGGGCGCTGTCTTGAGACACGAGATCGTCAAGTCCGGTCATTACCACGCGCCGCACGATGCCGTAGTCGCTGCACCACAGGCGCTGAATAAGCATGTAAACGAAGGCGAAAAACACTTCTCGGGCTCGCTGGCTCACCACGAGCACGGGCAGGATAATCACGCCGACCAGTCCCATCCCGTACAGGTAAGCGTGGCCGATGAAGATCCGGAACCATGTCACCAAGGTGGCTGCACTAGACAGAAGCGAGCTCGGGGGATTTTTTATGCGCAAGTCCAGAGTCGTCTTGCTCGTTGTTGTTGACGCATGGCTCGTGGCTATTGTTCGAACTCTAGACATGCTTTTGTCGTGATGGCGCTTGCACGGCACAAACTTGCTTCAGTTTTTCTCGCGAACACAGCGTGTCGACGTCAGCGATGCGTCAAGCGTGTAATTCTTTGCACGTATGCGTTCAATACTTCAGTGCCTGCATTTAAATACGCGCTCAATGTTCTAGCTGCAGGTGCAGTCCTCTCATTGGCATATTTTCCTCTTTACTGGCCGTGCCCTATTGGCAGAAAGGGCAATCTCGTTTCGTAAGCCAACAGTGCAAAGGCAGAATTGCCACAGTCTATGATGTCGCTTTTATTCCCTGCAAATACAATAAAAAGAGCAGTGCAGAAATAAAATAAAACAGTGATTCACTAACCACCATCGCTGGATATCATTTCAAAAATGATTTAGCGAAGCTATCCTTCTTTAGAATGTGTTTGTGTCCGTATTTGACACATTATAAACTCCACATATTTCATACCGTGGTTTAGAACTTGTAGGCGAACACAGTAAATAGACACAGCACAGGCATCTGAGAAGTTTTGATAATGTAGCATGCAGAGTGTTCCACTTAATTTTGTCCTTATGTTTTAGGCATCACACCCACTTTCGCTGTTTCAATATCGTACGAAAGAAATCGCCCATGCGGCTACTATTACATTGCCACACGCATGAGCAAATAAACTAGACGTGACAAGTTTGCCCGGAGTCCACATCAGTTTTGGGTGGCGTAGAAGTTCTCAAAAGTTGCCTCGCTGTAGTATTCGCTAATGTGAAGGCATATACAACGGTATCTTCGGCATTTTAATTGCAAAATTGTTTACCATATCACCGTGCTAGAGTGCACACGATGCAAAAGATTCGACATCATCGTAATTACGATAAGCCTATTATTCTGTGTCCTAGCACGACAGAAGGGCGATTCATCAAAAGGCTAGTTCGTTTGTTTAGACTTAACAGAAAAAAAGAAACCGTTAACATGTACTTGAGTTCAAAAGAAGAATTTCCAGAATAATATATATATATATATATATATATATATATATATATATATATACATATATATATATATAAGATATGGCACAATGGGAGCGTTGTCAACAAGGATAAATATATTTTTTATTTTTTTATTTATTACATACTGCAGTCCGTAGACCAAGCGGGAGGGGCACAAAAAGAGAGCATAGCGAAAAAAGCGAACAAGTTATACAGCAAGTTAGAATACACAAAGCCACTGAAAAACAAGTCACACTAAATAGGATGCTTAGTTATACATATCTAGAAAAAAAGAAAAAGCGAACAAACTTCTAGAAACAGTTGAAAGTACAGAAAAGTAAAGCTACACAGTTGAAATATTAAGATGATGTAATCTAGCATTGAAATATCAACAGTGTTGATTACACAAAAGATGCATGTAGTTTTCAAAATCGGGAATGCCACGTTCAGGAAAAACATTTGAAGGCAGTGAATTCCATTCGCTAATGGTTCTCGTAAAGAAGGAATGTTTGAAAAGGTTAGTACGTGCAAAGTAAGGTGTCAGATCATGATTGTGAGCATGCCTGGTTTTCCTGGAAGAAGAGGGAGAGATGTATTTACTGGGATTGATATTAAACTGATGATTATAAAGCAGGAAAAGAAACTTGAGTCTGGCGATAGTTCTACGCTGTTTCAAGAGCGGAATGTTGTTAGTAGCCATAAGTGATGCAGGTGAATCAAAATTGTGATAGGCAACATAGATGAATCTTACCGCTCTCCTCTGGACCATTTCAAGTTTATAAACATCCTTTTTAAATTACGGGTCCCAGGCTACGCATGCGTACTCTAGACAGGGTCGAATAAATGTATTATATGCAAGAAGTTTGATCTGAGTTGGCGCGTTTTTTAGTTTGTGTCTGAGAAACCGTAGTTTTCTAGAGGCGGAGGAACAAGCGTCGTCAATGTGGTTACTCCACGACAGTCGATCGGTAATATTGACTCCCAAGTATTTAAAAAATTGCTCACTTCGATCAACGGATTATTATTTAAGGTGTGGCGTGATGCAAAAGGGGTAATTTTATTTGATATACGCATGTAGACCGATTTACTAATGTTTAACTCCATCGACCAGGTATGGCACCAATCGGAGAGAAAATTTAGGTCGTTCTGCAAGCACTCTTGGTCCCTTTCGCTTTTAATTGGCTTGTAAAGAATGCAGCCATCTGCAAAAAGCTTTAGGCTTATGGCGGAGGTGTCAACTGATGAAACGATGTCATTGATAAAGATGAGAAACAAGAGAGGGCCAAGGACATTGTCTTGTGGAACTCCCGAGGTTACAGGTAGAACCCCAGAGCAGCAGCCCTCGACCTGGACAAACTGTTTGCGGCTGGTAAGGTAAGAGCGGATCCAACTAATTACAGTAAAGGGTAGGCCAATGTTTGAAAGTTTGGCGAGTAATTTACTATGGCAAACACAGTCGAAAACTTTTCTAAAATCTAAGAAGATGGCGTCTATTTGGTCGCCCTTATCAAGTGCCATTGCGAAGTCGTGAATTGTGGTGAAGTTGAGTGGTGGTCGAGAGGCCCTTCCTAAAACCATGCTGGAAAGGAGTCAAAATACTGTTTTTTTCAAGAAATGACATTATGTAATGCGTGATGATATGCTCAAGAAGTTTACAAGGACCGGAAGTTAATGATATTGGCCGGTAGTTTTCAGCATTTAGGCGATTACCTTTTTTAAATATGGGAATAACACGTGCCGTTCGCCAATCATCGGGAAGAATTGAATGATGAAACGAAAGACAAAAAATATGGGTGAAGACATGCGCGATAGGTTCAGCGTAACGTTGCAAAAATGCCTTAGGTATGCCGTTGGGACCAACGGAAGATTTAGTCTTAACATTCAGTAACAGTGAAAGGACACCTTTGACAGTTATGAAACCGGCAGATATAGTAGACAGAGAAATAATGTTTGTGTCAGCATGATCTCCCTGAGTGAATACTGAGTGAAAATACTGATTGAATCGGTTTGCAATTTTGACTGGATCGTTAACAATACAGCCATTTACTGATATCTCGGTCGGTGTTTTGTGCGCATCGCTCAAGTACCGCCAGAATCTATCCGGGTTAGTTTTCAAAAAGTTAGGAAGCGAGTGGTTGAAGTATCTTGCCTTAGCTTCGCTTAGCCGAGTTGCAAGCTGGGCCTTCAACGAGATAAGTCTGCAGGGTATTTTTTTTCTTTTTTCTAGCTCGTTTTAGCTTGCAGTGCAAATGTATGATATCTCTAGTAATCCATGGGTTATTTTGGTTTTTCCTAACCCGTTTGCTTGGCACAAACTTATCAGTGCAGTAATGTATCGCAGTTTTTATTTTGTTCCAGGCGATCGGCACATCATCAGAAATATTACCACATAAGAACCACAAATAATCCAAAATGGCCTGGTCATCCGCCTTCGAGTAATCTTTAATGACATGTATGGTCTCTTGTCGGTGTGCTTTGTTTTCACCAATACCGAAGGATAAAAATACTGCTTTATGGTCGGAAATGCCATCGTCAATAGAGACCGTGTATTTGCATACATCGGAATTTAAAAATACTAGGTCGAGTGTAGAACAGGTCTTTCCAGCCTCTCTGGTGCACTCATTAACAATCTGCACAAGATCGCACATCAAGGCAATGTCAGCGAGAGGGTTTAACGTCGTTACATCAGAGCCAGAGCATGGAACGCACCAGTCAACATTGGGCAAGTTAAAATCACCTGCAAGAATCAGACGATCATTTTAAACGTGCACATGTGGTCATATAGTCAAGACAGATATTCGTGTGTTGAAGAGGGCGGTCTGTAGATGGCACATACGGTGAAGTAATGGCCCCAGCAGCTTACCTTAAGGAATAAACTTTCGTGCTCATGAATTTGTTGAAGGGGCCGAGCACTAATACAATCTTTGAGAACTATTGCTACACCACCACCTCTTGTTGGCTGGTCACGTCTGAAGATTTGATATCTCGGAGGAATAAGTACGGAATCATTTATACCTTCGTGCAGCCAGGTTTCTGTGATTATTGCAATGTGAGAGTAGTAGGTGAGTGGAAGGTACTCGAGCTTGTCAACTTTATTTGGCAGGCTTTGCGCATTTACGTTAAGCACTCTCAAACTTTTGGACACACACTGTCGAGTGGGTCAATCAGAACCTGTAGCTTGCGGATTAAAGGCTACACGCACATTTTTGGCTTCACCCCAGCCAAAAAGTTTGCCATCAATTTTGATCTTGTCGTGAATAAGAGTAACCCGTTTCCTACAGTCGCGTTCAGCTTTTGCACTTTCCCAAAGCAGGCGGCGCTTGCGCAGCGTGCAGTGGCTATAATCGGTTTTGTACATAAATATTGGAGCCCTTCAATTTATTTGAATTCTTTAAGACTTCTTGTTTCTCCTGATAATCTTGAAAGTAAGCTATGACAGGCCTACGACTACCTTGGCGGCCAAGACGATGAACGCGGGCTAAGGACTTGCACTTCACTCCCAATGTATTCTCGAATATATCGGTTACAACAGCAGTTCGAAGACAGGTGTCATTTTCATTTGTGTTTTCGAGAACACCATGAATGATAAGGTTTGCCCGACGGCTTCGGTCTTCGAGATCAGTTAACTTGGAGCTCTGCCATGACAGCACAGTTTTAAAGGAAGCTGCAGTGGATTCAAGAGCTGCAACTTCCGGTGATTTATCTTTAAATTCCTGTAGTTTGGCTTCAATCGCTCGAAATCGCAAGTCCATGTTGCACATTATTTGTTCGTTCATCGATTTTAATAGCAGTATTTCAGCCTTCATATCTGCTTGGCCCTGAAGAATACTGTGTAATAAATCAGCGTTCGTGGGTCCTGGGTTTGTCTTAACGTCACCACAGGGTAACATTTTGCATGCACAATAGCACTCATATGCAATACTTAAACAGGTGCTTGGGCACGGCACAACTACTAACATGACTTCAACACTAGTTTTTATGTTGGAAGCAGAGTAGCTAACCTGTACAACGAAGAAGAACTTCGTGGTCAGCAACATGGTCGCTGTCGTCTCACCGTGCCCACTGTCGAAGAAATGCTGCAGTGGATGCTTTATAGCCTCGGTCGCTGATGTCACGGACATGCGCAACTGTCGCTGCGTCGGAGCGTCCATACAGAAGGTCAGTATCGGCGTACGCACATGCAGATCTGCCATGGAAAGGTGGATGGTGTCAACCGGTGGCGCGCACGTGTCAATCGTGCTCGGTAATCCTGTGACCGTCAGCAGCAAAACCTGTACAACGAAGAAGAACTTCGTGGTCAGCAACATGGTCGCGGTCGTCTCGCCGTGCCCGCTGTCGAAGAAATGCTGCAGTGGATGCTTTATAGCCTCGGTCGCTGATGTCACGGACATGCGCAACTGTCGCTGCGTCGGAGCGTCCATACAGAAGGTCAGTATCGGGCCCCGCCGCGGTGGTTAAGTTGCTAAGGTAGTCGGCTGCTGACCCGCAGGTCACGGGTTCAAATCCCGGCTGCGGCGGCTGCACTTCCGATGGAGGCGGAAATGTTGTAGGCCCGTGTGCCCAGATTTGGGTGCACGTTAAAGAACCCCAGGTGGTCGAAATTTCCGGAGCCCTCCACTACGGCGTCTCTCATAATCATATGGTGGTTTTGGGACGTTGAATCCGACATATCAATCAATCGAAGGTCAGTATCGGCGTCCGAACATGCAGATCTGCCACGGAAAGGTAGATGGTGTCAACCGGAGGCGCGCACGTGTCATTCGTGCTCGGTAATCCTGTGACCGTCAGCAGCGAAACCTGTACAACGAAGAAGAACTTCGTGGTCAGAAACATGGTCGCTGTCGTCTTGCCGTGCCCACTCATCAGGGGTGAGTTATACTATATAACTTATACCCTGATGATGGGAGGACCCCTTCCGAAACTGTTGGGAAATAAATATATTTATCCTTGTTGACAACGCTCCCGTTGTGCCATATCCTATACCTTCACGAAGACTAACTGGCCCATTGAATCATTACTCCCACTATATATATGTATATATTGTCACGTCGCTCTAGGGGGTGTCGACAAGGTTTATTGACGTCTGAGCAACAGGGCTCTAACCAAGCGCGTCGGTTGGGCTTGTTTGCCAGAGCAGGGGGGCCCACGCGCACTTGTTTCTTCTCTGTGGTGTGAGCCTTCACCTTGGCATACGACCCACTACTAGAAGTAGGTGGCAATAATCCTCCTCAACAAAACAAAGAGCATCGTGCCGATGCTGTAAAGTTATTAAAAAACGAAACAACGTAGCCTAAACAATGAAAAAGGGCACCAGTAATCAAATGTTAGACGCGATAAGTTCACCAATGATGAGGCAATTGTCAGAGCACAAATGAAAAAAAAAACACAAGAAAAGTGGTCTTTTAGGAACGCGCAAAATAAGGCTTCATGCGCACCACGTGAACTATGTCAGAGGTCGGTTGTTTTCGTTGTACCCATCGTGACGACGTAGCGTCCGGAATCACTTCGTAGTTTATGTCGCTCACGCGGCGTAATACTTTATACGGACCGAAGTATCTGCTCAGCAACTTTTCGGAGAGGCCACGGCGTCGAACAGGGGTCCAAACCCAATCTTGGTCTCCCGGACTGTAAGATACGTCATTGGGATGCATAGTGTAACGTCGTGCATCGACCTGTTGTTGCTAACCAATGTGTAGCTGGACGAGCTGGCGAGTTTCCTCGGCACGCTCTGCAAATTCTTCTGCGTCAGTTGTTAATTGATCGGCGCCTTCACAAGGAAGCATCGCATCCAGCATCGTCTGAACTTCGCGGCCTTAGAGAAGGCGAAACGGTGTAAATCGGGTTGTTTCTTGAACGGCGGTGTTATAAGCAAACGTCACATAAGGCAAAATGCGATCGCATGTTTTGTGTTGGACGTCGATGTACATGGAGATCATGTTTGTGACTGTCTAGTCGCTCGGTTAAGCCGTTGCTCTGCGGATGGTAAGCAGTCGTCGTTCGATGCCTAGTGTTACTCAGTCGAAAAACTTCGTCAATAAGCTGTACAGTGAACGCTGTTCCTCTGTCGGTTATCACTGTAGATGGAGCACCGTGGCGCAGAACAATGTGGCACATGAAGAACTGTGCTACCTCAGAAGCCGTGGCTCGTGGTATCGCCTGTGTCTCAGCATAGCGGGTCAAATAGTTGCAACAGTGACCCATTTGTTGCCGTCGGACGATAAAGGAAATGGGCCGAGAATGGCCATGCCGACTTGGTCAAATGGCTTGTGGGGTGGAACAATTGGCTGAAGTAATTCAGGCGGCTTGCTTGGTGGCGACTTTTGACGCTGGCATTCACGACAGCTTTTGACGTACTGCTTCACGCTTGCCGAAAGTCCGGGCCAGTAGTACGCCTCACTTACTCTGGCGAGCGTTCGCGAGTAACCTAGATGACCAGATGTGGGCTCGTCATGACACGCGGAGAGGACTTCGTCCCGCATGTCCTTCGGAACGACGAGGAGGTAAGCGCGGCTCGTAGAACGGGCGTTTGTTTGTACAGGACATTATCTCGGAGGCAGAAAGACGTCACGACGCGAGATGGATGGCGGGGTATAACGGCGCTATGACCCTCCAGATAGTCGATGAGCGGTCGAATCTCTTCATCCTCTCGCTGGCGTCTGCTCGAGTCAGATGAGCTAAGGGCGCTCAGGAAACAATCACCGTCCTCTTCGTCTTGATTGACTAAAGGTATGGGTGCACGCGACAGCGTATCAGCGTCTTCATGCTTCCGTCCAAACTTATATACGATGGTAACATCAAATTCCTGTAGACGCAAGCTCCATCGGGCCAGTCGTCCAGATGGATCACGAATGTTTACCAATTAGCAGAGGGCATGGTGGTCCGTCACCACTTTAAATGGACGACCATAGAGGTACGGGCGAAACTTGGTGCTCGCCCACACCACTGCGAGACACTCGTTCTCTGTGGTCGTGTAATTCACCTCGGTACGGGACAGCGAGCGGCTGGCATAGGCTATGACTCGTTCTTTGCCGTGTTGATGCTGGACGAGCACTGCGCCGAGGCCGATGTTACTGGCGTCAGTGTGCACCTCTGTATCAGCATCATCGTCAAAATGCGCAAGAACAGGGGCTGACTGCATCCGCTGTTGTAGCTCGGCAAAAGCAGCCTGTTGTTTGGTAGCCCATACAAACGGTGTGTCATCGCGTGTAAGGCGAGTCAAGGGTTCCGCTATCTTCGAAAACCCTCTAATAAATTTTCGATAGTAGGCGCACAAGCCCAGAAAGCGCCGAACAGTCTTTTTGTCTGTAGGTTGTGGAAACGCGGCTACAGCGGCAAGTTTCTCGGGGTCAGGTCGGACTCCTTTCGCATTGACTACATGGCCAAGGAATTTGAGCTCTTCATAACCAAAGCGACACTTCTGTGGTTTGAGTGTAAGATCTGCTGATTGAATAGCCTGTAGCACACTCCTGAGGCGGTCAAGATGTTGCTGGAAGGTTTCAGAAAAAACGACATCATCAAGGTATACGAGACAAGTTTGCCACTCCAGACCAGTAAGCACAGTGTCCATCATTCGTTGGAAGGTTGCGGGCGCTGAGCACAAACCAAAAGGAAGGACTCGAAATTCATACAGGCCATCATGGGTAACAAAGGCCGTTTTCTCGCGGTCTCGCTCGTCAACCTCAATTGGCCAGTACCCGCTTTTTAAATCCAAAGAGGAAAATAGTGGGCGCGGCGTAATCTGTCTAATGAGTCGTGGATGCGTGGCAGCGGGTACACGTCCTTTTTAGTCACGCTGTTCAGCTTCCGGTAATCGACGCAAAAACGTAGCGTTCCGTCTTTCTTCTTGACTAGGACGACCGGAAAGGACCACGCACTGTTGGAAGGCTCGATGATGCCGTCGTCAAGCATTTCTCGAACTTGCATACGAATGGCTTCTCGTTCCTTCGCTGACACACGGTAAGGCTGTTGGTGTACTGAGCGGGCGTCGTCGTAAGTGACGATTCTGTGCCTGGTGATTGAAGTCTGGCGCACCTTAGAGGAAGCAGCGAAGCATGACTTGAATTCAAGCAAGAGTTTTCGCAGTGCTGTCTGGTTTTCTGGTGTGAGGTTAGAATTAATATCGATATTGTTTATAGACGTATCGGCGGCCTCCACTGCGTCCGACGAGAAGCAGATGGGAACGGTTCCTAATTCATCTGCAAACGCTAACGAAGTGCCATGGAAAAGGTGTCAGTGTTCGTTGCTGAAATTTGTAACGAGCAGTTGAGATCGGCCATCACGAAGCTGTATGATACTCCTGGCCACACAAACACCTTGAGTCAGGAGGTGTTCAATATTACTTTCTGCACTCGCTTCACCATTTCGCAATCCACAGTATGTGACGTCGACAATAACACTGGCTCTTGGAGGAAGCGTTACACTTTCAGCAGAAACACGAAGAACGTCGTTACGTTGTTGGTCCTCCTGCTTGTCGATTGCTTGGTCGGCTGAGAATGTGATGCGATTCTCTTGAAGATCAATGACAGCTCCATACTTCTGCAGGAAGTCAACACCAAGAATAAGATCACGTGAACATTCACGGAGCACAAGAAAACTTCCTACAAAAGTATAACCGCAGACCCGAAGTCTACTCGTGCAGGTTCCAAGCGGAGAGACGGTGTGGCCACCAGCCGTTCGAATCACGGAGCCATGCCAGAGCGTGATTACCTTCTTTAGTAGTCTGGTCGTTTTCCCGCTTAGTATCGAATAGTCAGCCCCGGTATCAACTAAAGCACCTACTGCATAGCTGTCTATCAGCACCGGTATATCCAGAGAAAGCCGCACATATCGCTCAGTCGAATCTACACCCTTTACTGTTAGCGTCGATCGGAGGTCTTCAGCACGTCGACTGCCAGCGACCTCGCCTCCAAGGGTCGCTTGCGTTAGTTTTCCCGGCGGGGACTGGGGGACCATGCGTCAGCATGGCGCTGTGGCGAAGATGAAAAACGCCTCGGCGACGGTGAGCGCGACTGCCGTCCAGAAGGCGGTGGCATGCGCTGTTGAGCCAGGTAGTCCTCAATGTCCCGGTGTCGCTGGCCATGCCGAGGAGGCGCTGAATATACTGAAAAGCCGCGCAGCCCGAGGCGGCGGTATGGACACTGGCGGTACAAATGGTTCGGTTCACCGCAGTGGAAGCACAAAGGTCGGCGATCAGGAGTGCGCCAAACATCAGATTTCCGAGGCGAAGCACGTCTGTCGTCAACGTAGTGTGCTGGTTGTTCCGCAAGATGCACAGGGCTGGCGTAAACGAGGGGTGGGGGCGTGCGTGTGTTCTCGTAGAACCGTAGAGGCTGCGCTGACTGAAGTGAAACCGTAGGAGGTGCTTGAACAAACAGCGGGGAAGAGGAAGCTGGGCGCTTCAAGGCATCCGCATAGGTCGCACGGTGGTAGTCAGCCGAGGCGGGTGTGGCGTTATCCAGACTCACAGGGTCACGAATGGCATGATGCAGCTCGTCCTTGACGATGCTTGCAATGGAAGTCACCGTAGGTAGTGGTGGTGTGGCAGCCTTTTGCAGCTCCTCGCGTACTATAGAGCGGATAAGGTCGCGCAGACACTCGGTGTTGCTCCCAAAAGTCGTGAGAACTTGAGCAGTGGACGTGTTCACTTGCCACTCATACAGGGTGGATCGATGCTGAAGCATCTTTTTCATTGTGACGGCTTCGGACAAAAACTCGGCGACTGTGTTCGGAGGGCTACGTACAAAGCCAGCGAAAAGCTGCTCCTGAACTCCCCGCATCAGGTGACGCAACTTCTTTGCTTCTGTCATACTCGGATCAGCCCGTTGGAACAGGCGCGTCATATCTTCCACATAGGTCATGACAGTTTCATTGGGCATCTGGATGTGGGCCTGGATCGCCTGCTCCGCTCGTTCGTGGCGATCAGCACTTCTGTAAGTATCTGTTCCTCGTGATTCATGTACTAGGTACGTGCTCCATCCTCCAAATAGAAATACACACGCCGTAGTTTGGCCGCGTCGTTCCATTCGTTCAAAGCAGCCACGCGTTTGAAGTCGACCAACCAGTCCTCGACGTCTTCGAGCTCGGTGCCATGAAACGGTGTCGGAACCTGTGGACTTTCGAGGGTGTACCGAGTCACCGGGGGGTTTTCCGCACCTGTTAAAGTGGTTTGAACGAACGTGCTCATCATGCTGGGGTGAACTGTAGGGTCAGCTTCAGGTGGCAATCCCCTGATCCTGCGGCTTGTCCGATGAACGGGAGTGTTGACTCGCACTGGGCTTGTGGTGTCGCTTCCAGGAGGGGTCTGAAACATCCGTGAGGGGCTACCCCGCACCTCCACTAATTGTCACGTCGCTCCAGGGGGTGTCGACAAGGTTTATTGATGTCTGAGCAACAGGGCTCTAACCAAGCGTGTCGGTCGGTTGGGCTTGTTTGCCAGGGCAGGGGGGCCCACGCGCACTTCTTTCTTCTCTGTGGTGTGAGCCTTCACCTTGGCATACGACCCACTACTAGAAGTAGCTGGCAATATATATATATATATATATATATATATATATATATATATATATATATATATATATATATATATATATATATATATATATATATATTGCTTGATTTCCTGTTGGTTTCATTCTTCTGTCTGTCTATGCCTTACTGCATGAATACTCTCAATTTTTATGAACTGCTGCCATAACTTGCATTTGTTCCTAAACCACCCAACACAGAGTAAGCTGCTTCGTCACTGAGAACTACTAATGTCATAGTAGTGTTTCATAAACTAAACGTGGTATCAATTTACAGCCATTAGATGTTCGCTGAAAGATAACATTCTTGTGCTGTTTCACAAGTACATTCACTGTATTAAGCCATCTCCTTTCCCTCGTGCTGTTTCACAAGTACATTCATTGTATTAAGCCATCTCCTTTCCCTCGTGCTGTTTCACTAGTACATTCATTGTATTAAGTCATCTCCTTTCCCTTGTGCTGTTTCACTAGTACATTCATTGTGTTAAGCCATCTCCTTTCCCTCTGCATACGCGGAGTCGCATGCCTGCGCGCTGGCACAATCAGCACTGCTTTATGCACAATGTTTTGACAAAATACGCGCACCCAATCTAGTTGTTTTGCCAGAAGCGATCTCAGTGAAGAATGATCTTCCCGAAGTGATGGTTTTACTGACTGCTCCGCGAGAAACTACATGAAAGCAGCAGTCGACGTATCTAAGATGAGACTGTTTATGAGGCCGAACTTGTGGCCGATAAACAAACAAGCACTGCACGCTGACATCCGCAAACACAGCGTCGGCCGTCGAAAACTGCTCAACGTTGGAACACGTTGCCTCGTATAGGCTACACCACGCTTCGATTTATTTATTTATTTATTTATTTATTATTTATTTATTTATTTATTTGACAATACAAGATTGCCGTGGTGCAGGAGACGAAAGCCGACATTATGAGTCCCCTGACTAGGCCTCTAGCTCCACACTGTACATTCTTACGCGGAGCAACAGTATTGGTAAAAAAAGAAAAAGGAACATAAGAACACAATCACAATGCGAAGAACTAAGACAGAGATTATACAAAATAAAGATAACGAGAATGCTTCGAAAAATGGGTTAGAATAAATACACGTATCATTGCAAAGCAAACAAGTAAAAGAGATAAAGAGAGCAATAGTGCTGCGGACACTAGTCTTTCATATGGGAGCATATGTACATGAATATACAGAAAAAAGGGTGCATATCTAACACTTCCTGCATACAAATACAAGAAAATGGCATAACTAAGTGCACAAATATTATATGCGCTCTAAGAAGTACATATTCGATTTGTGGTGTTTAACGTCCCAAAACCACCATATGATTATGAGAGACGCCGTAGTGAAGGGCTCCGGAAATTTTGACCACCTGGGGTTCTTTAACGTGTGCCCAAAATATGAGCACACGGGCCTACAACATTTCCGCCTCCATCGGAAATGCAGCCGCCGCAGCCGGGAATCGAACTCGCGACCTGCGGGTCAGCAGCCGAGTACCTTAGCCACTAGACCACCGCGGCGGGGCAAGAAGTACATATTCGACTTCTTTCTGGAAGATATGGAAGACGCATGCATTATCAGAGTCAGTACTTGGGGATAACTGTTTAGTAGGTTAGGAATTTGCCATTTTAAAAGTTTCGGACATAATATAGGTAGTTCTGATTGTTGGTTTCAAAAAGGTGGGATGTGTAAAGTTGTAGTTTCGAGCGTTGTTAGTGTAGGTAGCGGGAAATCCCCAAGTTATTTCTGTATTCTAAAATCCCGAGTTTTCCAGCCTTATCGCCAGTCATTACAAAATCTCTGGAAGCTCGAGTGTTACTCGAGTGTTATCGCCTGGCACACAATCTTAACAAAACGATCTACTAGAGAGGCGAAGCTTCTCGAACACTGATTGATATGTAGGGCTTAACGTCCCAAAACCACCATATGAATATTAGAGACGCCGTAGTGGAGGGCTCCGGAAAATTTGACCACCTGGGGTCCAAATCTGAGCACGCAAATCTCAGCACACGGGCCTACAACATTTCCGCCTCCACCGGAAATGCAGCCGCCGCAGCCGGGATTTCATCCCGCGACCCGCGGGTCAGCAGCCGAGTACCTTAGCCAGTAGACCACCGCGGCGGGGCAGCTTCTCGAACACTAAGGCAAGGTTGGCGGAGCATTGCTGACAGTCTTTTGTTAGCGTAAACCGAACACAGCAATAGGAAACACGTGTGCAACTACACTCTCCATACACCAATATTTACATTTATGTGCATTTAAGGGTCGAAGATCTTTTCTTTGTAGCTAATGTTGTATTATTGCTATTAGTGTTGCTGTTACAATGTATCCTATTTGTATAGTTGGGGTGGATACACTTTCATTTTTCTTCCTTTTTCTCCTCTGTATGCCCCTTATACCTTATGCCCGAAAGGGAGCTTGTGCGGAATTGAAATAAATAAAATATTCAAAATAGGCATCGGCCCTCGGCTGTGTTTGCAGAATCTTTTAAGAATTCAGTTCTCCTACAGCTTTCGACAAATTGTACCCCGCAGTATGTCTTCTTCAACTCGAATATGCTTCTGTGATATAGCCGTTTGTAATGGAATTGCTAAATCTAGCAGTAACACCATTTGGTGAGTCCAGAAAAAAGTTCCTAAGCATTTACGAGCATCGTTTCTCTAGAAATGACCCTGGATCTCGTTCTAGCACTGTTGTACTATTATCAGTGACATGAATTTACAGCCGACGAAATCGGGCTGACTTGTTATTTTTTTAGAAGCTAGTTCACGGTACGATATTCTGCCCTTCACTTCTCTGATGCATTAATTTTCGAATTACACGTAAGCTAACCAGAGACTCGACCAGTGTTTTACACGTTCCTCTGAAAGAGGAATGAAAACTCGTTCCTGGTTCCTGCCCAATTTCGGAACGAGTTCCCGTTACAAGTTCCCATAATGCAAAATGAACTCGTTACAGTTACGTTTAGAAATTTGGAACGAGTCGTTACGTGAACGCTGCATTAATTCCTCTATTAAGATGTAGCGTTGAATATTATTCAAAATATAGTGTTGGATAATTTTGAAGTGAACTTGTGCAACTTGAAGCTCACATCGAGCTACATATACGAATTTGAAATCACCAACAGCTGGTTATGCGTAGTTAGAAGGATTGTAAGTAAGCGCTCTGAGACAAATTTAGTATTAGAGGCCACCATGTTCGTCAATTTGAAGTCCCACACATGTGGGACTTTTCGAGTCAGTCGTCAAAGGTGTGGTCAGGTTACGGTGCTTCAGAAATTCAGATTCAAGTTGCCACGCACGCACCATTATAATTCAATTTCTTGCTGAGCAACCTGAATTGAAATGGTCAATAATTAGGCGTTCCATGAGTGCTGTTTCAATATTTCGGTTTGAGTTGAAGATTATGTCCAGTATGCATATTTGCAACTTAGCGAACTCCCCTTTTCGCAGTCAGCCAACGCAGTTTCTTTGTAGTTTTCTCCGTCTTCTATTTTCTCTGTTTTCCTTTTCTCTCTCTCCTCTCCTCTCTCTCTCTCTCTCTCTATATATATATATATATATATATATATATATATATATATATATATATATATATACATATATATATATACATATATATATATATATATATATATTATATATATATATATATATATATATATATATATATATATATATATATTATATATATATATAGATATTGCCACAGAGCCACAGGCATGGAACGAGGTTTAGGCCATGCCATGCGAGTATGTGCCATGGTGTGAAAAAAGAAGAGGACTGTTGGTGTGCTCGTGCTCTAACGTTCGGTTCGGCTCGACGTCTAGCGCTGCTCCTGTGAACAGACGTTGTGGTCGTTCTGTAATCACGTGACAATATATATATATATATATATATATATATATATATATATATATATATATATATATATATATATATATATATATATATATATATATCTTTATACATTCTTTTTTTCTGGCTGTTGTTCTCTGGCCTTCTTCCTTCTTCCTTTTCACCTTATTTTCCGCTTCCCATTCTTCTCTATCTTTTTTAATATCCTCACCCTCACCTCCCCGTTACACTCCAATGGCATTCTTTGCTGTGCAAGCGTGCGCGCATGTTGCGAAGACAGATAATAGTGTCATCAACATTTCCACTTCATTAGGATGGTCACTCTGCTAAGAGATATACAAGAGGAAATAGAAAATCAGCCAGAATGGGACTTGCATTGATGAGGAACTTATCCTTATCGCCATCATAGTGTGTGATTCGAAAATGCTGTCACTTGATATATTCGCTCTGCATATGTATTCTATAATGTGATGTGTTTCTCGTTGGACCGCGATGCGAGCAGAATGAACACATCACTTCCCTGCCTTTTATTGCTTCAAAGTGTCGTACATATAAGAAATAAATATCACGAAAAAATCTGGGTAGCCGAATGGTTGCGACACTCGCCTGGGGATCGTTTATAGGTGGTTGTGAATCTTGCCTCGTCCAAGATTTTTTTATCTTGATATCTCTTTTTTTTCGCTGTCATTTTATTCGCTCTCTCACCCATAGGACTTCTTGCATCTAATGCCGGTAAAATCAGCGCACGTGTCCTGGAAGCGAAAAGGAAGAGGGCGTCACCTGGTTCATGACGAAGATATTTTTTTTTCTACGACAGATAGCATAGCAGCTCTGCTGTAAATAGGGAGCCTTCGTGTGCGCAGGCGGCGCGCACATGAAGGCTCTATAGCGGTGAAATTTGACTGCCCCTTCCCCACGTGGTCGGACTCAACGTCGTGAGCTTCCCTGCTCCTTCGGCGGGCAACTTGAAGTGAAAAGCAGAATGAAGCTTAGTCACGTGACGTGTGAGTGGTACGTTTTGTGCCTGTTCTGCGTGATTTGATGCGTGCGTTGTTAAGGGTCGGAAGGAAGGTCGCTGATGATGGCATCCCACCGCTGCCATCAGTTGTTGCGAATGGGGATCTACCCGGTCTCCTGTGGTAGCGTGGTGTAACCGGGTGGAGGAACTGAACGCTGACAAGAAGAGGATACGAAAGCAAACAGGTTTATGGCATTATTTACACGTATTTACAGCAAAGAAGGCTTAGTGGTTTCACAAACTACGAGCGTGGTGGTTGAACCGTTACATGGTTCTGAGCGACGTCCAGCACTCGGCGGCGTCGTTTTAAGCCCTGTCGGGCTCCTCATCTCCAGGTGGAACACCAATCACACACACACACAACAGGTGAGGGGGACGAGCATGCACGGCCCACGTGCACGTCCAATATTGAGTCGTGATCACTGCACTGCAAGGTGGCGCCAGCAGGGCTCTTCCTCGTCGTGTGTGTGCCGCTAGTCGAGAGGTCTCAAGATCCTGACAGCATACATCACAGAGTCCGCCGATCGGTTCGCTCAATTAGCGGGGTGATTTGCGGTGGCCGCCACGGTCTCTTCCAAGGAAGATGATGTCTTTGTTGTTCTCTCTCGAACGGTTTACGGCGTCGTGGCGACACGACGTCTCATCCTCCGGCTAGCACGGACAATGCCTGACGAACATAGGCAGCCGGCTGGTCGGCTGCTTGATTGAGGATTAAAAAAGCGCCGCTTCCCCGTCAGCTCTGGCGCCGATCAGTCACAGCAGCTTCCCCGTCGCCAGATGAGTCGCCAAGGTCATCAGGCACCACTGCTGTTCGAAGGGACGACAAAAGGGTCCCCATTTGAAAGTCAGGAACTCGCCTTTGCTTGCCGCATGGTCTGGGTAATTGCCAAAATATTCAACGGCGTCTGGCAGATTGGGCGCCGAAGGGGCTGAGAGCCTCCCCAGTAGACCAGCTTATGCACAATGGCGTCTGCCCAGACGAATCACCGGGCCAAACGTAACAGCTCCTCCGCCACATGGAAAATCTCGGCTGGCCAGCGCTCCCAACCGCTGGGCACGAAGAGAATGGCTGGTGACAAGGACGATGGCCTGGCTTTGACCCTCCAGCTGTGAACTCGTAACCAACTCCCAAACCAGCTCACAATGATCGACAACAGCAAGGCTAACCACACAACACAATCCCATGCTGCAGTCAAGCATATTGGACCCGCTTAAAATCCTCCAGGCTTCTCAAGAAACACAAACAAAAGGAAAACCTGTACGCTAAAATTTTGAGACAATTTCGTGCCGCCAAAGTTTCAACAATCATGCACGTGGAGATGCCTCCCAAAGTTGGAACAACATGCCGTGCGAGAAAAGCACACAAATGCAAATACAATTTGGCCCCATATATCCGTAATCCCATTCTTCAAAACCAGCTTTTTCCTGCCATCCGCAATACTATGTTGTAACTAACATTCGCTGACTTATCACTAATTTAATGAAACACAACCAACTACATGGTTTTTCTACGAATGCTGCCAGACCCTATACACAAGGTATCTGTGCACATTCTTCATTCTCTCATGACACTTAACGTAGTCGTGAGTGCCTACTTGCAGGACACCCTGACGCCAATGAAAACTCACTCACAGCAGGTCAAACTGCGTCCTATAATTCCTAAAAATGTATGTCTAGCCTCAAAGTTCGGTGAACGCCACGTTCTCACCTCAAGTGATCATTTGATCCCTATAAGCCATCACTAAAACAACAAAATGAAGTAAACCTTGTGTACTAAAAGCTCATTTGCTGGATGTAGTTTCATGTCAGCCCATGTTTTTTAAAGAACGCACATGACTTTGCTGTGTGCTCTAGCACGACATCATACTCTCATCCAAAGAGCGTTTAGCATACTAACACACACCTAACCAAGGTAAATCGCTAAAACGAAGGCATTTCTAAACATGCACCTTAACGTAAATGTTCACAAAGAACCAAACGCAATGAAAAATAACACTATATTTCATACACCTCCGGAGCACCTAACAAAACCTGCCTAAGTTTTGCGCTAAAAATCCTGTACCGAATGATTCTAAAACATGAGCATTTCGAAAATCGCATTTTGTTTTATTCAAAAACCTTTCTTGAAACGCTCATTTACTCTCTTACGTTCTTACATAAAAGAAAAACTCACTTCCAGCAGTCCTTTGACCGATGTGGATCACTGCTTCCGCATAACGCATAACAGCTTAGATAAAAGCTTAACTAAAACTCGTACAATACTTACAAAAAGTCTAGAAGGGAAAAAACGTAGTCGTGGAGATGACAAAGGAATATTACTCCAAAACCAAAAATAAGCAAACAAACATGCTTCCCAGTAAATTACTGTGTCCTTCTCTATAGCTTACTGCTGTCTCTCCCTTTTCAATCGAACCCGTGGTGGTCGCGGTCTTGCTGGATTTCGAGAACTCCCGAGGCAATGTCGCGTCTGGGCTACAAGCTGAACGGCGCAGTCACGCATCATTCGCGATTTCAGCCTGCCTCTGTCAGGTTCGCGGAGTGGGCCCGAGCAATGCGTGGAAAAGAGTGGCCATGCCCTTTTTGGGCTCGCTCCTGTGCTGCGGTGTTTAGCTATTGTAGCCTTTCTTCTAGGACCACGTCGACACTCTTGTTCATGAAAAGCTCTAAATCTCCACTGCGCATACCATCGCGAGGACCTTCGTTGTGGCCTACCGCTTCGCCGCTGGCGTCTTATTGTACGCCACAATGGACCTTTCGTTGAACGGGCCGCTGACCTACCCTTCTTTCTTTCGCCTGGCTGTTCGCCACCTCTTTCATACCTTAGCTTTGTCGCCCGCGTACGCTTACCTCTTTTACAGCGACGTTTGCGACAGACCTGTCCCGCACTGCTATGAAATTTGTCGCGGGTTGAGTCATCGACGGATTTACAGCTCAAGGGTGCTTATGCAGCACCTGCCCTACTACTTCGACCTTTTGATTTCCCGGCTGTGTTGCCTTGTCGAGCCGGTTGACTTGCGCTAACACTGTGCCCACGCACCCCTCGAAACTGCCGCCTTCCACTTGATTGCATTTGCGAAGAACCCGTTGTTCTTTTACTTGTTGTTCGGTGACTCGCACGCATGCAAACAGAGTTTGACGCCGATTCAGATCCCCCAGTTCTGTTCACTACGCTCAAACCGGTCGAGCCTTTCTTTACACCCGCAGTGAATTTTGTCTTGCTCGCAACTCTCCGACGTCGCCTGCGTCTGAGCCACTTCTTGCGGCTCGTTTCCGAGCTTTTCGATCGCAACTCCAGCTCGTCAACCCTCGCACACCTTGCGTCAGCTGTCGAATCCACGCAGTCTAAATGATTTTCTAAAAAAATCATCTCTTTCGCACTCTAGACTGGTGGAAAGCTCAACACACTAAAGAACAGTGCCGCAGTTTTCCTTCACACAATCTACCTCGAATGGGTGGGAACTGTCGGCAACTGTACTGTTATTCTCACCCTCTGCTTTGGCTGCTGCTTCTGAGCTTTTTCCAGTTTTCTTGCCTACTACCACATTGTTTGCAAGTTCCACCGTCGCGACAACCTCAGTTGAGGCCTGTACCAGCCTGTCTACTGTTATCCTAGCTGTTTCGCTAGCATCTAACTGGCACAGCACCTCGTCGCACACGCTGTGGCCTTTGTCGGCCTCTCTACTCAGAGCAGCACCTTTCGCAGCTCTCACATTTGGTTTGTATTCGAACCTGCTGCGCTCTTCACACGTGCTAGCCTTCTCTATAGCTCTGCACTGCACCTCACTCATTTGAACATCGTACTTCTCTTGAGCTACACTTACGGATTGCTGAATTTTCCGTCTCATTGCTTCAATTTTATGTTCCAGAAGTTTAATCTTTAAGTCGCGTGCTTGATCACGCTCTTTTCTATCCCTTCTTTTCTTTTTTTCTCTTTCTTTTCTATCTCTCTTTTCCTTTTCTTCTCTTTTCCGTTCTCTCTCTCACTCCTCCAGTTTCTGTTTTTGTTCTGCCAACCTTTTGAAAGCTTTTAACGCGTATCCAATATCCTCCTCATTGGCGCTTTCAAAATTAGCTCTAAAATTTTTGACCTGCCCATTCCTTCCTTAATCTTAATACCAAGGTCTTCACAAATGTACAAAAGACCATCTTCTAGCAGTGTCTTCACCTCCATGATTGCCGTTGTACTTTGGTCCTGCATCTCACACAAATGTAGGGGATCCCTCTAACACACAAATAGGTGATCTCCCTAACTCACACACAATCCAGTTTCTAATCAACTCACACTCAAGAAATGAAGCCTGGAATGTTATAGCAAAGACCAAGCACTCACCACAGCACAGCACCACGCCGTGAAGTCCATCTCACCGCTGCCAACCAGTTGTAAAGGGTCGGAAGGAAGGTCGCTGGAGGATACGAAAAACAAACAGGTTTATGGCATTATTTACACGTATTTACAGCAAAAAAGGGTTAGTGGTTTCACAAACCACGAGCGTGGTGGTTGAACCGTTACATGGTTCAGAGCGACGTCCATCACTCGGCGGCGTCGTTTTAAGCCCTGTCGGGCTCCTCCTCTCCGAGTGGAACACATATCACACACACACACAACAGGTGAGGGGGACGAGCATGCACGGCCCACGTGCACGTCCAATATTGAGTCGTGATCACTGCACTGCAAGGTGGCGCCAGCAGGGCTCTTCCTCGTCGTGTGTGTGCCGCTAGTCGAGAGGTCCCAAGATCCTGACAGCATACATCAAAGGGTCCGCCGATCGGTTCGCTGAATTAGCGGGGTGATTTGCGGTGGCCGCCACGGTCTCTTCCAAGGAAGATGCTGTCTTTGTTGTTCTCTCTCGAATGGTTTACGGCGTCGTGGCGACAGGACGTCTCATCCTCCGGCTAGCACGGATAATGCCTGACGAGCATAGGCAGCCGGCCGGTCGGCTGCTTGATTGAGGATTAAAAGAGCGCCGCTCCCCCGTCAGCTCTGGCGCCGGTCAGTCACAACAGCTTCCCTGTCGCCAGGTGAGTCGCCGAGGTCATCAGGCACCGCTGCTGTTCGAAGGGATGATGTCAGGGTCCGCATTTGAAAGTCAGGAACTCGCCTTTGCTTGCCGCATGGTCTGGGTAATTGCCGAAATCTTCAACGGCGTCTGGCAGATTTGGCGCCGAAGGGGCTGAGAGCCTCCCCAGTAGAGCAGCTTATGCACAATGGCGTCTGCCCAGACGAATCGCCGGGCCAAACGTAACAGCGTGCGCACCCCTGTGAAATGTCATGGAACTTTATAGAGAAGGAACAACGTTCCCTCTGCCGTTCCATTGAAAACGTGCCAAGTTACCGTTACAGTTCGGCCGATCCCTACTAGAACCGCGGCGTTCCTCCGTTCCTCCAACCAGGATTTAGTTCCTACAATGTCGTTCAGTGCAACACTGGAACCAACCATTTCATGTGCCTGTCAGCTTCTTCCAACACTCTATACCATTCACAGGATACAAAGTCTCTATCATCTTAACTTTTGGCGTTTTCATGTTTTTCATTGCCCACAGTCGTTGTTTTCATCCGAGCTTTGCACATACCATAGTTATGTAAAGTGTACAAATTCTTTCCCTTTTTTCGTTTTTCAGGAACGCTTACGCATATTTGTGTATATTCCGCATTATTAAATGCGAAGCATTTCTTAGAGTACGGCAAGCACTTTTGGCGTCTGCAGGCACTTTCAGCGTCTGTCTGTCTGTCTGTCTGTCTGTCTATCTATCTATCTATCTATCTATCTATCTATCTATCTATCTATCTATCTATCTATCTATCTATCTATCTATCTATCTATCTATCTATCTATCTATCTATCTATCTATCTATCTATCTATCTATCTATCTATCTATCTGTCTGTCTGTCTGTCTGTCTGTCTGTCTATCTATCTATCTATCTATCTATCTATCTATCTATCTATCTATCTATCTATCTATCTATATATCTATCTATCTATCTATCTATCTATCTATCTATCTATCTATCTATCTATCTATCTATCTATCTAATCTATCTATCTATCTATCTATCTATCTGTCTGTCTGTCTGTCTGTCTGTCTGTCTGTCTGTCGTCTGTCTGTCTGTCTGTCTGTCTGTCTATCCATCCATCCATCCATCCATCCATCCATCCATCCATCCATCCATCCATCCATCCATCCATCCATCCATCCCATCCATCCATCCATCCATCCATCTATCTATCTATCTATCTATCTATCTATCTATCTATCTATCTATCTATCTATCTATCTATCTATCTATCTATCTATCTATCTATCTATCTATCTATCTATCTATCTATCTATCTATCTATCTATCTATCTATCTATCTATCTATCTATCTATCTATCTATCTATCTATCTATCTATCTATCTATCTATCTATCTATCTATCTATCTATCTATCTATCTATCTATCTATCTATCTATCTATCTATCTATCTATCTATCTATCTATCTATCTATCTATCTATCTATCTATCTATCTATCTATCTATCTATCTATCTATCTATCTATCTATCTATCTATCTATCTATCTATCTATCTATCTATCTATCTATCTATCTATCTATCTATCTATCTATCTATCTATCTATCTATCTATCTATCTATCTATCTATCTATCGGGCAGCCTAAGTCTCGGTGCTCTCGTGATCATCCCCTGAGCAACACCACAAGGAAAATAAAATGGTTTGACGAATACAACTCTTTGCTCACCCTGTTGCGCACGTCGTCAAACACTATCTGCCAAAGAGTGGCGCATGCTCGAAGGCAGGTATGTGCCTCTGGTGATAGACATTTGATATTTACCCAAAAACAGCAAGAACAAACAGGGGCAATTTTAGCTGCAGCTGGCTGCGGTGACCCGAGGAATGTAAAGAAAAAATGTCAGGGTGCCAGCAGAAATCGAACCTCAGAATTCTGCGTGACAACCAAGTATTCTATCACAGAGTCACGCCAGTTTCGCAACTGCTTTTCAAATAGACCGTAATGTTCGTGAAACGTCAACTGTGGAGGCAGTGATGGCTATCCAATTGTATAAACATTTTATATGTACTCGTACGATACAGCCGTCATATGGGGTTCAGATCAACTGTAGTTAGTGCCATGCACTGAAGGTGATTGACAGTTTCTATCAACCAAGAAATGGGGCGAACAGGCACTGGTAGTTTTAATTAGAAAATGTTAAGATCAGTGCATCGCCACGAAGTGAATTACGACGAGTGGGCGAGGCAATAAATAGGCCATAAGGTCCATAATGTCTTTGTCGAAGTAGACAAAACTTCGCATTTTTTCTCGCCTTGCTACAACTCTGCACATATCCGTGTCCGCACAGTCAGGGCATTGGGAAGGAACGTATTAATACAGCCTTAATTGCTACTACTGCGATATCAAGCTCAGATAAGTCATGTAGGCCTGACTCCTGAGTACGTGTTTTTTTTTTTTGAAGTCGAAAGCCATGAATCTAGATGAACCTTTCTTTAGCCAGACAATGGTAGGCGTGGTGTAAAAGTGCGAATGATCTGCCAATTTGTGAAAGAGAAACTGAGTCATAAGTTTGTATACAAAGAAATGTTTTATCCCAGCAGATACTAAAGGGCTAAATATAGTCCGGCGTAGCGCGTACGCAGGACCACGCGCGTCATATGGTTAAGCTCAAGTTAAGCTACTCCGGTGAAAAGTTGAGAACTCATAGTCTGGCGTCACGGCGTAGCTGTCGCGCTGGCCATAGCCGGCTATGGCCCGGCGGAGTTTGGTGCTTGGCGACGCCGGCGCAGAGAAAGAGCATGCTTCTACTTTACGCGCTCCACACGCTGTTGTTGGACCACAATGCACTGCTCGCGGCAGCAACGGTCGGCGAAATGGCGGCTCGTCAGGCGCGTTTGGGAAGTTTGGCCGAGGTTTACTCGAAATTGATCAACGACCACATGATTCTGTTTCTGCTCGAAGGAATTATAGATCACATGTGTGTGTAGACTAGCAACAGCGTAGACTGCTACGACGCGTAGAAAAAAAAAACGTCTGGAAAACCTTCGGAATGCGCTCTCATATGTTTCTATCGATTTACTTTTGTTTCCGATTCAATCTATATACCAGAGCATTCAAAGCAATGCTTTTGAGGCAATGCGTTTACGATGCGAATTGAAGCTGTGCACATAGCGAAAAAATACACGTGCGTCATCGAAACATTAGTTGAAGAGCCAAGAGTGAGGTAATTGCGTACGCGTCAACCAAAGTAGAACGAGGGACGAAGGCCGTGGACGAAGACAGTGCGCATGTTCCACTCTGAAGCTGCTCGCCACGGCGTGGTGAGTACGCCGGGCTCTTGAGGGACGAATCGCCGCCGTCGCTGGCTGCGCTACATACCTAGCATATCCGACGTGACCTGATGTGTTAAACACGCCGGACTAAATCTACGCCTTCAAGAGGTGCTCAAACACTTTTAAAAGTAAGCATGGAATGACCTCACTAAAAAAAAATCCTATTGCCTCACAAATTCTGCACCGCAAAAATTTTAGGAATCCGTCCAGTACGAGCGAAGTTACGAAGATTTCTAGCACACTGGAATCGCTGTCTCTTTTCACTTGTCCCAATGAAAGCGCTGGAAGCTAAGCAGGTGGGGGGTGGGGTGTTGACCAAGAAAATACGTCACGCGTGCCTTACGATGATGATGCAGCGCTATGGCTCTTGCCCACTCAGGCGGATTGGCCAAGAATTGGTAGTTGTAGACCTTTCAAGTAATGCATATTACAAGCAATAGGAGGGAGGACAGGGCGTACATTAAAGCAGAAAGAGTGCCATAATTATTTTTCTGCCATTCCGACGAGGCAGCATAGTCAACATCTTGAAAGTGAATTACGTGCCTCATGACTTTGAGTGAAGTGTTCTAGAAGTATTTCTAGAACAATTTAACATTGAGCCCTTCTTTTTTTTTATTGAATGCGTGGCTTCTCAGTGGGATGACGCGCGCACGCGTGCACAAGTCATGGCTTCCGCGCCGATCCCTGTAACGACCGAGCGAGCCATGTTCAAATCAGCCACTCACTGATAGAATACCTTGTACGAGTGATTTTTGAACTTCCTCCATCATTTGGAGAGAGAACAGAAAACAATTTTGAGCTGACTTTGATACTTTACTGTGAATCGCAGGTTGCGTGCTACGCTATAATATTTGGCTCGCGTGTTCTTGGCAGCCTCTACTGCCGATCATCCGCGTTTTCTGAACATGCTTAGGAAGTGTTGCAGGGCCTCAAAGACCCGTAAACCACCCAGAGGCAAATATTTGGTTGTTGTGGGGAAATTGCGCACGAGTGTACGTCGAACACAGAGCCATGAGAATTTCTTGAAACGGTGCCGTAATAGCGGAGACGCGTTTGATTATCGAATCCGCGATGATCGCTTCTTTCGCTCTCCGCTGGTATCCTCTCCCAAGCCGCTTTGCCCTCTCAAGGAGCGCCCCTCCCTATCTCCCACGGCACGCATGATCGCTGATGCGTTGCAACTCCAGGTTGCCGCGGCTCCGGCAGCTGCGTTGTAGCAGCGTGCTTGTTGGCGGCTGCCGGTATGCGTTACGCGCACGCGGGATCGCCGACACGATGGACGGGGGCACACCGTGCTAGACGACCTCCGCAGCTGATTCGTGAGCGGGCGCACGCACTCGGGCACACGACAAGCAGCGCGAACAGCTGCTTGCAGACTGACCGGAAGTCGTAGGCTCTTGCTCGACCAATCGCAGCACATTTAGATGGGTGTGTCAGAGATATTCGAACAGTGCACGGAAGAAGGATTATACCTAAGAGAGGCCGCTCCATCGCAATTTGTGAAGCCGGAAGGAAAAGTAGAGGACTCCTCCTCGAAATGTCGGTCACGCTACGGCGGCTCGCGCGCGAGCCGACTTCGCACGTGTCGGGTGGCATCGCTGCCGTCATCTGATAGACGAGCTGAAAAAGCGAAAATTTTGTGCTTTTTATGAGCAAACGTGCTGCGATACTCGCTTGTATAGTGCCTGTGTGCCAATCGCTGCCTCATTACGGCGCATCTTGTGGATCTACAATAGACTTGCAGCTTTGCACCTCGAGTTTGCTCCGCTGAATGCAAAGAGTAACGCCGCGAATGAGAATCTCCATGGCAGGCTGTTTTCTTCTACAGATGCGGTAAGTTGGGGTATGTTACATTATGTAACAGTAAAATGTTATTTAGTAGTTGCTTGTGGTGTTGCTATTCAGCCAGGTGAAGTACCTTCGAATCATTCTTTGCCATCTGTGTCACGATGCGCACGCACAAGTATAGTTCGCAGCAGCGCGGGTCGGCAAACTGCGAGTATATCTAAAAAAAAGAACACTTTGCAAAGATGAGGCTACCGCATGGAATACATGAACATGAAGCCATATTTCCCACAATAAGTTACCTTACTTTCTCAGGCGCGTCTAATTCTTGACTCGCCAAGCTCCGCTGAAAGCAGTGGGCTGATAGTGTCCATCGTACACGAGAACGGCTCACCACCGCCTCTCGCATTAAGAGCCGTAGACTCTTCAGTTCTCGTCTACGAATTCTAGCCTTCCTTCGCCGATGCACGCAACAGCGCATGATTGATATGTGGTGTTTAACGTGCCAAAACCACCACATGATTATGAGAGACGCCGTAGTGGAGGGCTCCGAAAATTTCGACCACCTGGGGTTCTTTACCGTGCACCCAAATCTGAGCACACGGGCCTACAACATTTCCGCCTCCATCGGAAATGCAGCCGCCGGAGCCGGGTTCCGAACCCGCGACCTGCGGGTCAGCAGCCGAGTACCTTGGCCACTAGACCACCACGGCGGGGCGCGCACCAGCATAGTGCCCAAGGAAAACAACAAAGCTGCGGCGCCAATCATTTTCAGCCCAGCCGTGGTGGTCTAGTGGCTAAGGTACTCGGCTGCTGACCCGCAGGTCGCGGGTTCGGATCCCGGCTCTGGCGGCTGCATTTCCGATGGAGGCGGAAATGTTGTAGGCCCGTGTGCTCAGATTTGGGTGCACGGTAAAGAACCCCAGGTGGTCGAAATTTTCGGAGCCCTCCACTACGGCGTCTCTCATAATCATGTGGTGGTTTTGGCACGTTAAACCTCACATATCAATCAATCAATCAATCAATCAATCAATCAATCAATCAATCAATTAATCAATCAATCAATCAACCAACCAACCAACCAACCATATTCAGAAAAGTGGTCACGCGCTTCGAAAGCGCCCACTTTTGACCTCAAGCGTTATAAACTAAACTCGCAACCGTGCAGAACAACGCTCACTGCAGGCTTCCAACACGTTTCATCATCTTTCAACCACGACAGCTGCACAAAAATGCACTTTCAGAACTCCAGCTGGCTGTCAACAACGCGGTCATACGAGTGGTGAAGCAGACCACACGAGACAACGGCGTGCCCAATAAATCCCACAGCCCCACAGTGAAAGCAGTTGACTTCCGCCGAACTTTTTGCTCTGCAGCTCACATTGCGAGGGACTCTGCCTTAGCTTTTCTTCCTTGATGAAACGGCGCGTCACGCGGAGGCACGAAAGGTTCGGAAAGAAGGAGAGTACGTTTTTTAAAGACGATAGTCTTTCTTGGGGACCTCCGACGCAAATATTTTGGTCTGTCTGTCTGTCTGTCTGTCTGTCTGTCTGTCTGTCTGTCTGTCTGTCTGTCTGTCTGTCTGTCTGTCTGTCTGTCTGTCTGTCTGTCTGTCTGTCTGTCTGTCTGTCTGTCTGTCTGTCTGTCTGTCTGTCTGTTTGCGTCCATTCGTCCGCACCTACAACACTGGAGCACAAATCGGACGGACGAATGAACGCTTCGTTCCACTCATCATGATTCACTCCATGGATGCGCTGTGAATTACTTCAGAGTAACTGAGTAGCGCATTCGTTTTCCAACACCGCTAGCAACCATGCACTGCGAGAAAGCTCGTACACAGGCAGCACCGCCTACGTGCAATCTATCAAGTGACCGTCGGACGCTCTGTTGTTCGTCAGCTGATGCTTTCATTCACTTTAGATTCATGTCCTTAAAGCAAGCTATTTCCCTGGATTGAGCACCATTTTCAAAACACACGCACGCACACACACACACACACACACACACACACACACACACACACACACACACACACACACACACACACACACACACACAATGAAATAATCAATGTTGTAGGCTTAGGGGGGTGCTTCTTGGATCTCGGAAGAGCTACAATTTGTGTTTGTGAGTTGTTAATTATCCTCCACAGCTAGCACCACTTGGCTCTGCGGCTGCGGTAGTGCGTGTTATAGTGCGTTTTACGCTACGCCTTTGCGCTTTGCGTTACCGGACAGACTAAAAAATGCTTATGAACTCTTTCAGTGGAGTTGCTTGTTGGGAAAGCTGGTACATGTTTAGTTAACTATAAAAGAAGCCACAATATGTCAAAATCAGAAAAATCAGAGCAGCAGTAACAGGAAACAGAGACGTGGCTCTAAAAACTGACGTTAATTTCAGAAAAACTTTGCAATTAGTCGGTACAGTGCAAGCGCAGATAACAAACAAAAAACAACCTGAAAGCTAAGCAAGCTAATCTAAGCAAATCACCTCTGTGCTAGAAACAAGAATTCTTTCCTGGTCACATAAATTGATGCTGCACTAACACTTTTGTCTGGACCCAGTTTCCAGATATCGAATGCCTCAACCATCTCCCATACACGCTACGTCTAAGCCTTACCCAAAATTGTCACCTTACCAAAAAGGCGCGTACAACCCCACAAATTGCAATCCAATGACAAGTTATATACCACCAGTGCCCGAGGGTAGAAAATTTTCATGCTTCCTCAGGCGAATATTTACACATCGACCAGATTGTCCAACGTAAAAGCTGTCGCTACTTAAAGGGATGCCATACCCCTCACACGTGTTACACGCCTAGCATTACTTAACATGTTTTATGTCGCACACCCTGCTTATCGGGCCGAGCTGCAACACCTCCTTACAAGGATCCACGAGTTTGCTGGGTGCGGAACAGACCAGTTTGACACCAATCCTGGCCGCAACCTTCTTCAATATGTGTGAAATTTTGTGTACTTACGGCATATCCACTAGGTTCTTTTGTTCTCGAACACCTCCATAATTCTTTGTTCTCCAACACCATCACTTCTGTGTTTTGCATTGACTGGCTTAAGCCCACAATCAGAAACAGAGGTTTTTAACGAGTTGAAGTAGGCTGCCAACAAAAGTCTATTTTGCTGCTCAGCCATTCTATCTTTCATTTATTGAATGCAATTCTTAGTAAAGCATTTGTCGGGCAAAGATTGGTGATACCTCTTTTTACCAGCTTGAAGTGGGAGGAATCATAAGGCCAAAGAATCTTTTTAGGATGACTGCCAGTTGGGCGTGTTGGTAAAGGTTCATTATGAAACAAGCGCTAAAAATACACACACTCAGAGAGGACACAGACAAGCGCTTACAGTTGCGTTAGTCAAGCGTTAGTTCTACTAACGCTTCACTTGATGACCTGACTCGACTTTATGTGGAATTCGCTTTTTTGGACGTCACATAACCCAGTGCTTTTTTCTGTTTTTTTCGTTTTTTGTTTTACGTTTTCTTTTCTTAGTTCTCGACACGTGTTTCAATGCGGTTCAATGGCCTCATGCAGAACGGAAAACAGTGCGTTATGGGGTAAAGAATCCTCATGATCATCAGCCTGACTATGTCCACTGCAGGACAAAGGCCTCTTCCATGATTCGCCAGTCAACTCGGTCCTGCGTTTGCTGCTACCACTTTATACCCGCAAACTTCCTAATCTCATCTGCCAACCTTACATTCTGTCTCACCCTAATCCACTTGCCTTCTCTGGGATACCAGTCAGTTATCCTTAATAACCAGTGGTTATCCTGCCTACGTGTTACATGCCCGGCCCATGCCCATTTCTTCTATTTGATTTCAACTATGATATCCTTAACCCCCGGTTCGTTTCCTGATCCACTGTGCTCTCTTCTTGTCTCTTAAGATGACGCCTATGATCTTCTTTTCCATCGCTCACTGCGTTGTCCTCAATTTAAGCTGCATCCGTTTTTAAGCCTCCAGGCTTCTGCTCCGTTGGTAAGTACCGGAAAAATGCAACTGTTATATGCCTACCTCTTGAGGGATAGTGGCAATCTACCAGTCATGATTTGAGAGTGCTTGCCGAATGTGCTCCACCCCATTCCTATTGTTCTAGTTACTTCAATCTCATGGTTCGGCTCGTGGTTATTACCTGTCCTAAATAGACGTAGTCTTTTACCACTTCAAGTGCACTATTACTTATCTCGAAGCGCGTTCTCTTCCGAGGTTGTTGTACATTACTTTCGTTTTCTGCAGATTAGTTTTAAACCCACCTTTTTGTTCTCCTTGTATAATTCAGTAATCATCCGTTGCAAATTGTGCCCTGAACTACTCAGCAATGCAATGCCATCGCCGAAGCGAAGGTTACTAAGGTATTCTCCATTATCTCTTATCCTTATGTCTTCCTATTCCAGGCCTCTGAAAACCTTATGTAAGCACGCGGTAAACAGCACTGCGGAGATTGTATCCCCTTGTCTTACACCCTTCATGATAGGTGCCTGTCGATTTCTTTATTAGCCCCGAGAAGTTGGAGTGGCGCCGCCTGGCGGATGACGTCACGGCACGGACTCTTCGATGCGGGCCGCGGCGCCCCTACACAATGATGCGCTCGCTTCGTGCGCTGTTCCAATGTTTGCGTTCGCTTTTTGCTTGTTTCAAGCTGCAGATGAATGAAGAAAACAAATTTAGTAATGTTTTAGGTAAAACAATAAATAGTTTAAATTGCTACTGCACAAGCACGTGCTGCATTGTATGCGTTGGCGTTGGTAGGGTGGGGCTGACGTACATAGATCTTTTATCAGTTCTGTTGTTTTAGTCCGTGATTTGGTCTTATCAGATGTGCCATGATACCGTTTCATCTGTCCGTATATATTTCATAGTTGTCCGAATAAATTTTCAGTTGGTAGTAAGCGCTTGACCCTGTCTTTCTGTCCACGTCTAAGTAGTTCGCTCTCATTTCGAAACAGTCATGTATTATCAACTCGCCAAAACAATCATATTGCATCGTATAGCATTGTGAGATGAGTGAAAAGGTTTGTGCCGCGCTGCTGATCCTGATGGTGCATTTCATTCGTGCCGACGACAACCGAATTCCAACGGATGCGAAAATCAAGAACATGCTGCTGCTTGGATACAACAAACTCACTGACGCATAATCGTGTGATTTTGAGAAGGAATTGAGGCACCATATTTGCATTATAAGGTTGAGATCTGCACGGGTGATTCCTTTCAGGGATATCAGTGCTTCTCTTCACCTAGAATAATTTGTACCGGAAAAATGGACGTATCTACGGACCACGCTTTCACAGGTGTATCAAGCCCTGCGCTCGTGCTGCATCGAGTATCGAAACATATACCGAAAGGTGCTCGACCTAGAAAATCGGCGCCGCTGTTGTGTGTTTTTCTCGTGTACTTGCTCACTCAACACCTTGTTTAGTTCCATGTCTCTCTCAAAATAATTTTGAAGCTTTAATTGACAGAAATAATTGAGGTTAAGTAAGGTCGAGGTTAGGTGCGGAAATTCCTATTGCTGTCATATTTCATTTTCGTGCAGAATCGTAGCAACGGTGCGGTCGCGCTCCGAACTACCTGTTCAGATAGCCACCTCATATATTAAGTTACCTTGCCATTGATTACCTGTTGGTGAACAAGACGTGCGGGACCAGTCATCGCCTTATCGAAGCGAAGGTAGCTTAGTTATTACATGGGTCCAGAAGCCTATAGGTTGATATTTTTTTTCGGGGTTGGGGGAGGGCACCTACTAGAAATGGTCATTTTTCTCTCTGCACGGGGTTTAAATTTTGGAGGGTAGGGGACAGGCCGAGTGAGCCGACCCCTGATTACGCCACAACTTGGGCCAAATCCGTGAGTGTGCCATAGAAAGAGTTTATTTTGACTTTCTGGCGTTTCTGTTGAAATCGTTGCTATCAGCAGTGCTCCCACGTGAAGCTCCTGTTAGCGTATGTGTGCGGCGGTAGAAAACTCCAGCATTTCACGCAAATCAGCGTGTAGGACTACATAATCCCTGGCGACTAATGAGAAGAAGCCTGCACATTTGACCCCGGTGAACGGAAATATCTCATTATTTCCGAAATTGTTGTTTGTGAGGCAGCATTATTTTGTTTGTTTGGCGAATATGTTACGTGAGTGCTTATGACAGTCATATTCATGTAGTGTCTTCCGTTGGAGACAGCACGGTTCTGTCAAATTATTTAGATCATTCGCAGATGCAGGCGTAACTTGCACGGTAAAGCGCAATGTATTTAGTAGATTCAAAGTATCCCGATTTCATTTTTCATACTTCGGCACACACATGCTTTAATCTCGGAGACTATGCTTAGCTGTAATAACATTAGTACCACTTAGCATATTTTATTACCACCAATTTGTTGGTGTACGCGATGAAAACAACGCACGTTTTCTCCTGCATAACCATTTTCACAATAAATCTTCCAATCGGACGGGAGTCAGCCTATCCTAAGCTAAATTATGGAAAGTTTTCCAGCTTCAAAAACCTTCACTAGTTGTGAAACCTTGCACCTTGTATGTTGAGAAATTTGCGTCACCAACGTATCGCGTGTACACGGCGGGCGCAGAAAACGCCAGGCCTGCACAGCACAGTCACAGCGAAAGCCAGAAGAGCGGCCTTTCAGGGTCTTTTCAAAACACTCATTGAGTAACTACTGCAAGCACACAATTTTTGGGTAGTACGCCGGCATTCGCTACGCAATTTTTCGTCATTCTTCTGCGTGGTATCCGCTTAACACTTGCAAGGAATTGCGCGTCAATTGTCTATGCAGTGACAGATGGCGATGAGGAGTTATGGATGAAGCGGGTATGCGCCACAGTTGACCGGGGAAGAAGAACAAGCTTTTATGATGGTTTGCATCATTGGACGGCCCACTCGTTACGCTGTTTGCGTAACGAGTGGGCCGTAACTTTCAGGCACTGACACTATCATATACAGTCTCATCAAACATTCTGCAGATATCACATTTGAGCTGAGGAAGAGCAAAAAAAAAAGAATATTTTTCTATGTTAGCCGAGTTTAATACGTGCTACGTTAAGAAAGAACTTTAACCCCTCACTTTGTGGTTCAATGAAAATGACCAAAGTGGGTGGCTATTTATAACTGTTGCGCCACATTCTTTTATCTACAATTTGAAGCTCAGTGGTAGAATATTGGGCTGGTACCCAGCGGACCTGGGTTCGAGCCCCGCTGTGCCATTGGTGCTAGGTCATGCCTGATTAAGGCAAGTTTAACAAGAAGCTAGGCGCACCGGAGTAACTCAGTGGTAGAATATTGGGCTGCATGGTACCCAGCGGACCCGGGTTCAAGTCACTATGGCTTTGGTGCAAGACTTCTTTGTTTTTTCAATTTTCGCGTGATGTCGTTACGGACACCAGCGGCGGTGGCGGCGGACAACAACTGCGTATGACCCGAAAAGTGACCTCATGAAAATTTATCTGCAATTACGTTATCAGAAATTACAGAATTACCTAAAGATGATAGAGGAATTGCTTGAGAAAATTCAAATGTCTTTAAACCTAAACAAAAGCGTACTTCTAGCGTTCTCGTACAGGTTTCCTGTCAACATCTCCCTGATGTATGGCACAGAGCCGATTCCCTCAGGTGGATTCAATCAAATACTTGGGCATCATATATAACGGCTCGTTAAATTGAAAAAGTTACATCGATCACATTGGGTCCAAGGCAACACGAGCCATGGGGTGGTTACGCAAGCTCAGCAACAGAAAAACGGGGTTGCGAAGAAGTACATTGGTAATGATCTATAAAGTGTACATGCGTCCTATCATGGAATTTGGCTGTGCGTTATTTTCGGGCAGTCCGACTTATAAAATGGGACCGCTGATACTGTTGGAAAGGGAAGCTTTACGATTGTGCCGTGGACTGGCTAAGTTTGTTGATAACGATGTGCTATACATGGAAGCGCGTCTACCTTCATTGTTAAATACATTCAAAATTCTTACTATCCAAACATTTATAAAACTGTACACTTTGCCACAGAGAGAATCGTTTTTTTTTTGCTTTTATTAAAGAGCGAAGCTTATTTTCTGAAACTAGGTGGTCGCGATTCCACTACCCAAAGATCATGTTCGTTCAAGCACTGCTAGAACCGCTGACCGTCAAAATCAAACATATTTTCTCAACAAGTAACTTTAATTTATATCTTCAGATAGAATTTGAGAATATTTACCCCTGTAATGCGAAGCAAATGCCATTTAAATATTTATATGATCGGCTTCAGGATTAATTGGCACTCGTGAACATGAACAATATAATTGCGACTGATGCATCCGTATCAAATGAAAAGGCTGGGGCAGGTATCTTCTCACGTTCCCTTGACTGGGCCTTTTCGGTTAGACTTCCACATTACACACCAATATTCATAGCAGAATTCTTTGCTATTGTATTAGAACTACGGAAACTTCCTCTGGGTGAATCAGAAGCAGTCGTAATTACAGATTCTTTTTCAGGAGGAGGAGGAGGAAGGGAAGTAATGAAAGGCAGGGAGGTCAACCAGACGCACGTCCGGTTTGCTACCCGGCACTGGGGGAAGGGGTGAGTGGATGAAAGGAGAAGAGAGAGAGAAGTGAAGGGCAACGTGTGTGTAGATGTGACCTTGTCCATTGCACGCTTATAAGCGGTCGCGTAGTCCGGTCGTCTTTAGAAAACTTAGCAATGCCCGCATCGCTTTGCTGGCCAGCGACGCGTAGAGCCATGAGCCAAGTATCTTCTCTTCGGAAAAAGGTCTACTGTCTAGTGTCTCTAACGTTTCGCGTAGCAAGTTGCGTTCGCTCGCAAAACGTTCACATGAACACAGTAGATGTTCTATTGTCTCGTCAGTGTCGCACGATTCACATCGGGAGCTATCCGCCATGCCTATGCGAAAGGAGTACGCCTTTGTAAAAGCTACTCCTAACCACAGGCGGCACAGTAAAGTTGCATCCTGGCGGGAGAGGTCCGATAGAACTTGAAGCTTTCTCGATGGGTCCAATTTGTGTAGGCGGCGGTTCCTGACACTGGGGTCACTCAGCCAAGTTTCCGACATGGTGTTAGCGAACGAGTGAAGGCCCCTTGCAGCGTCGGTTCTTGACAGTGGAATTGGGGTTGTCTGGGCGTCCGCGCGGGCGGATCGGGCAGCATTATCAGCAAGGTCATTACCGACAATACCACAATGTCCCGGTAACCACTGGAACACCAAGTCATGTCCTTTCGATAAAACTTCGTGAATCACTTCTCTTATTTCATTCACTAGTTGTGGATGCTCCCTCTGTCGTAAAGCTGATTGCAAGCTCTGAAGGGATGTCTTGGAGTCGCAGAACACAGCCCATTTTTGAGGTCGGGCTTCCGCGATATAAAGTATAGCAGCACGTAAGGCGGCAAGCTCCGCTGCTGTGGATGTTGTCCTATGCGACAGTTTGAGCTTTAGCTTTTTCAGTATATGCTGTTCCGTCTTCGGGAGCAACCTTAACACTAATGCATATGTTTCGACAACTCATACCGACAAACTCGCAAAAACTTCAGCTGTTATGGGTATCAGGCCATCGTTGCATATATCTCAATGAGATGGCGGATTCACTGGGCATAGTATCTCTTAGCGGTCCCTTATCCCGATTTTGCCTGATACGGCTTACGCGACAGCAATAAGGTTTAGAAACCTCTGTTTGCATGAATTCAACTCCTATTAACTGGATAAACTTCGAGATTTCACCGATCTAAGATGCTGCTGGAATAGACAGTGGTGCTCAACATGGCAATTGAAAGTCACTTTTACCAGATTACGTTGTGGAATCCCACAACTAAATTACTATTTACATATTGTTGGTCTAAAGGCGTCACCTTTATGTCATGTTTGCGAACAAATGGAAACAATAGATCATTTCTTTTTATTTTGTCGCCAATATTCTTATCCTGGTAGCTCCACTTGGTAGCTCCTGGTACCAGATACCTGGTAGCTCCACTTGAAAAGTCAAGATTAGAATTAAATGTGGCAGTAATTTTATCGTTTCACAGCATTAAATTTGGTTATAGCCACAGGGACGTCTGCTCTGCAGTATTTGACTACATAACTGAAACAAAGCGATTGCCATGTTAAAGTGCCTTTATATATATATATATATATATATATATATATATATATATATATATATATATATGGTGGGGTGAAATTCAATGAATCTGGTGGAAAATGCGGTAGAAAAAGAGGTCGACAAACGTGCGAAAAAACCGTGTATATATATATATATATATATATATATATATATATATATATTCTAGTCAAAAATTAGATCCTGCCGCCCGGTTCTTGGTCGATCCGCCTTTGTGGGTGTGTGCCAGAATAACAAGGATCACAAGGATCATCGTCATCAGTTTTCGCTACAAAAAGCTGACAAGCGCCGGTGGAGCAGCAGGCGAGTCCATGCCCTGGCATCACATCGCCGCGACCACAGCTACACTGTACAGTGTTCGTTCTCGGGGCTAATAGAGCAGTATCGTGGTTATTGCTCCTCTGTAGATTTCTTCCAGGATGTTATATATGCCTTGTCGACGCCCTGATTCCACAGTGTCTGTATGGCTGGTGATTTCTGTACTGAATCAAATGCCTTTTTGTAGTCTATGAATACTTTGTATACTGGTTGGTTGTACTCTGAGCATTTCTCTATTACCTGATTGATCTTATCGTTGTGGTAGATTGTTGAGTAGCCAATTCGAAATTGTGCTTGTTCATCTGGTTCATCGAATTCTAATGTTGTCCTAACTTTGTTAGCAATTACCTTTGTAATAGCTTGTATACGATAGAGAGCAAGCTGATCGACCTGTAATTCTTCAAATTCTTGTCGTCTCCTTTCTTGAGGTGAGGATGATGTTAGCATTCTTCCAAGAGTCTGGTCCATCAGGAGACACTTCTAAACAGGGTGGCTAGTTTTTCTAATACAATCTGTCCTCCATCTTTCAGCAGATCAGATGTTACTCGATCCTCACCAGCCTTGCCTCCTTGCATTTCCTCCAAGACTTTTCAGACTTCTGTCATTACTCGGTTCAGAACAAATGCTCTGCTCTTATCAAGGAAACTAGCCTTAGTGTTGACGCAATGAATGATAATCTGACGGGTATCATTACAAAGCGTGCAGTAAATGTTTGAGGTACGTTAGTTAGACAGGACATTGCTTGCCTGTGTCCTGTCTGACGCCCCTGCAATTTTTCTACAATATTCACCAAATATATTACGCAACAATTTAAGTTGTAAAATTTCTCAATTCGCTTAATGGCGGTCGTCTAGTGTATCCTTTTGTGTTTGCATTTGCTGTGCTTCAAGGTGTTGCGAATGTTCAACCAACAGACCCGATTCACCCCAATTGATTTCTCGATTAGTTTTGTGCGTATTTACTGTTTGCGTGAAAATATTTTTCACTTATTCAGGAAATCTAGTTCCGGGTAACGGTCTGTTATTCGCCAAAATTACCTTTTAAGAATGCGTTTGTTCTAAGCGGGCACCTGCGGCGTTGTCAACATCACTGAATAAACTCTAAGACACTGACGCTATCATATACAGTCTCATCAAACATGCTGCAAATCTCACGTTTGAGGTGAGGAACGGCAAAAAAAGAGAATATTTTTCTATGTTTGCCGAGTTTAATACGTGCTACGTTAAGAAACAACTTTAACCCCTCAAATTCTGGTTCAACGAAAATGACCAAAGTGAAAGGCTATTTAAAACTGATGCACCAGAATGTTTTATCTACGATTTGGAGACGACTAATTTTATAAGCTTACCTGAGTGAGAAGGCCACACCGGGAAATACAGCTTATGCAGACACTGTTAGTAATACTAATAATTTTAACGTCAAAGAGACTGGCTAAAGTGTAACCATTCCGGAGCCCTCCACTACGGCGTCTCTCATAATCATATAGTGGTTTTGGGACGTTAAACCCCACATATCAATCAAAGTGTAACCATCATCAATCAACTGGAAGTAAAATAATGAAATGTTTTGAAAGATTTTAGCTCGAAAAATACGCTAAAGAAACGATGCTTAATACTTATCATAGCCACGTGAATGAACCAGAAATAGCGTATGCGGAAGGTTGCCGCAATTTTCGAATTCGTGACTGAATGACGCTTAAATGCCCTAGTGGGTTATGATGGGCGCAGCTGGGTATTCATGGTTTTGTTAGGCAACACATGGCGCTGAATAATTTGCGTTTTTTAACGAGACAGCGTTAAAGAACTTGTTTCCGGTGTCGGCGTCGTTGGTTGTGAGCGAGAAGTCATCATGCAATGCGTGACCGAAAAATCGAGAACAATGCAAATAAAATAAATTAACGATAAAAACCCTCGGCCAAAGGCTCGCCGAACGAGGGCTGTTCGGACTCCAGTGGGAATCGAACCCGAGTCGTTTGCGTGGCAAGCAGATGCTCTGCCACACTGTCACGCCTCTGCTTGTGAAAACAGTGAAAAGAACTTCCTCTGCTTGGAAATGCAGTGAACGTAGCTTTCATGCTTCACAAACACACGCGTCCTGTACGAATGTTTCACAATGCAACATGAAATATTGCGGTAGTAATGCCGTCCTCAAGCGTTCATTGACAAAGGGCGTCAAAATATGGGATTACCGTAATGGCTCTGTTGTTGAAAGCCGGTACTTCACTATAAAAGCCACACATGCTACTGCGCCTATTCCCTGAAGGCCACGTATAGTAGGTGATTAGCAAATTCTAAAAGGTTTCATGCGCTAAGTATTTGAAGTATGCACTATAGAACAGGATGCCGCTGTCGCGTTCAACTCCTAAAGGGCCCCGCAATTTTTCGACATTCGCAGCGGGCCTCTGAGATACTCATCAGCGCTATCACTATGTCCCTCCTCTTCCGTTAAAGAAATCACAGCTTGTGGAAAGCATGGCTGGGTATCTCACCTAAATGATCCCTCGGCGTAGGTATTACCAGGCCTTCTTAGGAAACTTCACAAGCTCTATTTTCTAGGAACGTTCGATGCTCGCGCACTCTTTTTCGCCGTCGGTCTCGGTGAAAAGGCAATGAATGCACGCGGCATTTAGAAGCGCACGACGTCTTCAAGAGGCGGCTTCTTAATACGCCGGGTCTTTACTAGACGTCATTAACGGAACGTTTCCTTTCGCCTGACTGGACACACAGTAGGAAAAATCATGCTTGAATGGAGCTTTTTTTTTTCCGGCTCACGGGGCGAAAGGGAGAATCTGCTTAGCGGTACAAACTTGGGTAACGTGCGTTCGCTCGGCTGACAGATGCCTCAATACCTCGGCCCTGAAACTACCACATTCATCTCGCGATTATGAACATGAGCAGTAAACATCAGGAGACAGGATTCCCATTTTCTTGCAAATACACCACTACGTAAAGATAACGAGTCTACACGCTAGCTGTCCTTCGAATGACGGAGAAACAATGTGATTAGTTCGAGCAAGTCATTTTCCTAGTTCAGTGATGTAACAAGGCTGCATTTTTACTTCATTCTTATGTAGTACACTCTGTCCTTGCCACAGTGGCCTACTGGTTACCGACTGCTGTCCCGAAGGTCGCAGGATAGATTCTCAGCCGTGGCGGCTGCAATTCGACGGACTCTCCTTTCGAGATTCATGTACAGGTTTATTGTGCATGTTAAAAAATAGCAGGCAGTCGCAATTCCCGGAGCCTTTCCCTGCGGCGTCCCTCATGATCCTGTAGGGGTCGTGAAACACCAACAATGGTTATTGTGACGCACACGCGTTAGCACACATTGGTGCTAAATAAATCAGACAAAATGTTACCATCTCTCAAGTGGTCACCATGCCCTGACTCATTTCTTGAATATGATCCAAACACCAAGCGTATTGCTGAATTACTCGCAGCAATTTGACTTTACTACCTCACACCAATCAGGTTCACTGTCAAGGCTGAAATACAAAACAACTCCGAACAATACAAATACAACAAACAAAAAAGCTCCGGGAAGGCTCTGAACAACTTATTAATGAAGGTTGGTATAATTACCACCAACGCTCGTTTCCATATAGCTTTATTGGTTGGCCCATAGATTTACGTGGCCTCACATGAAGAAAGACGTCAGGCAGCGCGTTCCTTAATGCCACGTATGTCAAGTGCACAAAGCCAAGTATAAAGAGCCTGCGCAACGCAATGATACTAACCTACCTTTATAACGTACCTTTTGAAGTAAAACAGTTGTATTTCGCCAAGATAAATAAGAAACGGGAAGGAGCGATTATCCTGGCTTTAGATGAATGCACCTGGATGGTCGTGGCACGAGCAGGAAAGGAAGATGCAAAGAGCGTCATTATATCTCCTCGAAAGATACGTGTTTAGGACTAAGCGGACAATCGTATGTGATAACGGCCCTGCGTTGAAGAGTGAAAAGCTATAGCAAGATGGTTCCGAGATCAATATGTATCGATCAAGTTCTGTGCGCCATTCCATCCCGCGGGGAATTGGCTAGCAGAACATGCCATACGGGGCTTGAAACAGAACATCAAGATGTACGGTAATTTTCTTGGTGGATAGTCTTTAGAAACAGCCGTAAGAAATATAATATATCTTACACAAGTGTTTTAGGAAGCAGTTCACAGCACGCTTCTTCAGGGAAAACATCTATTCTGCAGGCAGACCTTGAGTTCAGACTCTGAAAATCTCAAGATAGTCGAGGAAAAGCAACAAAAGTCACAAGAGGAGAGGTACCTAAAAACTAATGAAAATAATTATTGGCAAGAGACATCAATCAGACATGCTAGACACTTGGCTGGGTGATCTTGTACAAGGAAGGAAAGGAATAAGAGATTACAGTGATAATTTTTATGGAGAAAAACGAAAGGCGAGCTAGTTGTTACTGATTTCATAGTGGTGTTAAACTAGCCATCAAAAGCGAGGAAAAGAAAGTGAACATCACAACCACTTAACTAGCGCGTGTAGTGTTGATTTTTTCTATTGTCTTCGTCTTTTTTTGCGCTACTTTTACACCAGTATGAAATTTTATGGTCCTTACTCTGTGACAAAGATAGCGACTTAAAACGGAATTTCAAAGGCTGTCCCATGCACTAGTAAACGAGGATCATTTGAATATACTTCAATTGAGAATGTCTTCAACCGGGAGGGGATATTGAAAAAAAAAAAACAGGGAAAGACGATGTGGTATGAGCCTTTGGACAGAACACGTTTAAAATTGATGTTTAGAATTTGATTATTAATAATATAATAACAAATATGCAAATCGTAATTTAGAGGCGCATTTGTTTTTTTCACGTAGATAGCTACAAACGTTATTAAAGGCATTGCTGTGGCTGTAGCCCAGAACCGAAGCAGCAAAGAGGAGTATATTCTCAATGGTGAAGGGCAGCCCAAGGTTTCAAATGGGATGGCAAGGAGATGTTTTCTTAATAGACTGTAACGGCGACATGACAAAAAAAATGGTCTATTGATTCCAGATCTGTACAAAAGCTGCATAGGGGAGATATTCCCGGACCAGCCCTGTGTGAATATAGATTCAAAGGGGGTACACGACATCGCAGTCTTGTTAGCATGACTTCCAGTTGTCTAGTATGATACCAGCCGGATTTCCATCGATATTTCAAATTTCTAAATTCAGTACATGGTGTTACTCATTCTATGGCGTCAGCCCTGAGTGCAAATTTTCGATATCTTATAGCTGTTATACTGGGCAGCACCGGAAGCACAGAAAGTATTGGGCCATTTATTGCCATTCAAGCTAATGAATCCGCCATTTCATTTAACTCTAACCCGCAATGCCCAGGTACCCATAATAATTTTAGGAGATTAGGCTGTGGAGGAATTAGCGTAAGGAATGTCCTTAAGGCATCTGATTGAAATGAAGCTGTCAGTGACGTATATACGGACATCATTATCATCATCATCACCATCACCATCATCGTCATCATCAGCCTGACGACGTCCACTGCAGGACAAAGGCCTCTCCCATGCTCCGCCGGTTAACCCGGTCCTGTGCTTGCTGCTGCCAATTTATATCCGCAAACTTCTTAATCTCATCTGCCCACCTAACCTTCTGTCTCCCCCTAACTCGCTTCCCTTCTCTGGGAATTCAGTTAGTTACCCTTAATGACCAGCGGTTATCCTGTCTACACGCTACATGCCCGGCCAATGTCCATTTCCTCTTCTTTATTTTAACTATAATATCCTTAACCCCCGTTTGTACCCTAATCCACTCTGCTCTCTTCTTGTCTATTAAGGTTACACCTACCATTTTTCTTTCCATTGCGCGCTGCATCGTCCTCAATTTAAGCTGAACCCTCTTTGTAAGTCTCCAGGTTTCTGCTCCGTAGCAAAGTACCGGCAAGATACAGCTGTTATATACCTTCCTCTTGAGGAATAGTGGCAATCTGCCTGTCATAATTCGAGAGTGCTTGCCGAATGTGCTCCACCCCATTCTTATTCTTCTAGTTACTTCAATCTCGTGGTTCGTGCAGGTAATATACGGACAGGGAGTCTGTAATTATTATTGCAGTGTGGGCGTCCAAAGTATGTTTTTGTAGTGCTAGAATAATTGCCAATAGTTCAGCTTCAAAAATAGGTGTAAAGTCTGGTAGTCTTACTGAAAACGACCAGTCAATTGAAGTAGAGTAAATACCTACTGCTGCCTTCTCATCTATTACTGAAGCATCAGTGGCTATTACTTTAGTTGTTTCCACGTGTGCAAGGTAATCTTGAAGGTGGCTATTTAGGACCCGATGTGATTGAAATTTAGGCTTACAGGGAAAAGTGTCATCCTATTTTATGATGAGATTTTGATTTGGCTCGTTTGCTGCTGGTATATCTCGAATTTTTACGTTTATTCTGTCTAGTTGCTTCTGGACGAAATTAATTTGTGGTGTATGAAAACATGGCCAATGAGCAAGAAAGAAAGAGTCTGGGTCATCAATGAATACATATTCGGATCGTCTTACCGAATAGCTATAAAATTTTAGATAAGCCTGAACCGTCAGGATACGGAATCGACAAGGCAAGGTTGGTAAGCGCGCCTCTTGGTACAAAACACTGTTCGCAACAAACTTCGGGAGCCCAAGGCATAGTCGCAGGGCCTCATGCTCCAAAACAATCAAAGGTTTAAGCTTATAAGCTGGGCCACCTGAGAATAACACAGTTCCAAATTCTAGAATGGCACGCATATACATTTTGTAAATCATAAGCAGAGTGTCCCTGCGTAAACCACAGTGTCTGCCGGTCAATCTGCGAATCATGCCTAAGGCACGTTGTACCTTACATGCCCAACTTTCTATGTAAGGAGTCCAGTTTAATTTATCATTATAAATCATTCCCAAATACTTAAGTGACTCAACTTGCGGAATAGGCTTCTCTTTAAGACAAGTAATATTTGAGATAGGATCTGTAAACGGAAACAGCAACATTGCATTTTTGTTTACATTTAGTGACATGGATATTGTCTCTAGCCACCCCTCTAGCAAATTCATATACCTTGCAGTTTTTGATATGAGGAATGAAAGTCTATGTCTGCTGCAAAGAAGGCAATATAATCTGCATACACATATACATGCACATCCTGGCTGTAAGGGATTGAACTCATTAAGATGTTTAATAATATCGGAGACAAAACAGCCCCTTGGGGAACTCCGCGAGTTTGTTTAAATTTTGTTCAAGCGCAGCCATTCTTAAAGCAATAAAATTATCTTACTCTCATATATTCTCCCTGCCACGCAATAATATACTTTGGGAAATTCTGGCTTAGAGGTATCTCCAATATCACTGAAAATTCCACACTGTCATATGCTTTGGCTACGTCCAAAGTCACTAGAGCAGCATGTTGCTTTCTTTTGCGAGCAAGTTGGATGCGGCTTTCTAAATCAGCGTGGGCACACCATATCGAACAGTGTTCTCTGAAGGCAATTTGATTAGGATTTCTGTCATCCAGCTTGTCATTTTCTTAAGAAGCACCCTCTCAAGAAGCTTTACCATGTTAGAAGTAAGGGAAATTGGTCGTGTTTTTCTATGGTATAGCCTCAACCTCGTTTCTTCTGTATAAGAATTATTTTTGCTAATTTCCAAATAAATGGAATCCAGGCGTGTCCTAACGAATAACTTACAGTGTTCAGGAGGTCATCTGGTGATAGTTTAAATAATAATTTTATCATGGCAGGTGTAATTCCGCCTGGACTGGGAGCTGATGAGGATAAATTCCGAACATGTGCTAACTCTTGCAATGTAACTGTAGTAAAATCTGTTATTACCATGAGAGGTCTTAGATCATACAACTTGCTTGATGTGAATCGACACTCTAGTTCTCTTGCGATGATTACCAAAGATTTCTTCATACCATCGGGCGACATGATTTCACAGACTGCATTGGTTGGAGATGGCAGAATTTTACATGAAATGAGGAACCTAAACAGGGCCCTTTTGTTCTTATGGTTGGAAAATAGTCATAATGATTTCTATCATATTTGTCTTTAGCTAAGGAAACTGTGCGCTTAAAATTTGCAGCATAAAACTTGTAATCGGACCAATTACGTGGACACTGATTGTACAAAAGTTTTTTCCACGCGGCCTGCCGTCGTCGGTAATCCCGCGCGCACTCAGAATTCCACCACGGACTGGAGTTAGGCTGTTTGCAGACTTAACTACGAATTCAGCTTTTTTATAGGTTCTTTTGAGCAACGCAAATAGTCTCATAGCTTTTGCGTCTTCTGTCTCTTCAGAATGAATGGTCAAGGCAGATTGTAGATCTTGTTCGAATTTATTATAATTTATATATACTCGGTTATGACTGCATGATAGTGTTCTAGGACAAACAATATCAAATATTACTGGCAAGTGATCGCTGTTGGTGGCACAATTCAAGACAGTCCATGACGAACTAGTGAGGAAACAAAATTTAAATCCAATGCTGAGCGAGACATGCCACTATGAAAAGTAGGTGTTCGGGAATTGAGGCATGATAAATCGTTATCTGCTGTCCACTCCCATAATCGTTTACCACAACCATCTGTTTGAAAACACCGGCAGGTATGGTAGGAATTGAAATCTCCCACCAGAATTTTATCTCTACAACGAGATGTCAGTGCAACGTCCAAACACCGTGTGTCTAGAACCCCTGTGGAGAAATATGCATTGACTAATAACTCGCTCGCTGGATTCCGTGCCGACAGGTTGTGCCCTCGCGATCTCCGGCGTCAGCGTAGCTCTGGCCGACTGGGCTCGCCCTACGTCATCTCCTGACGCCGACGACCTTCAACGACAGTGTAGCTCTGACCAACTAGACTTGCTCTACGCCATCTACTGACGCTGACAAGAGCTCTCGCAAGTGGTGCCCCGTCCTCGGACTCCTGTGACCGTGTTTACATCTTTCCTATCTCTCCTATCCCCCAGATATGTTGTCGCTCTCAAGCTTACCAGCTCACGCCTCTTTCTCTATACCTTTATTCCTACCCTTTTAATTCCTTCTCCCCCACATCCCTTGTGAGCTATTGTTGAGGTGTCGCTCGCTGAAGCAGACAGTTACGGGGCTCACTTTTCTTTTCCTTTCTGGCTAAGAACCACTTAGAATGGCAAGCAACCTGTCAAAGCGATTTCTAAGGCAAAAATTTCGCTCTCCCGTGACATCTGCCTATACGCGATTTTAGCTTTTAGACTTATTTTGTTAATAATAAAAAGTGCCAGGCCTCCACCTTTTGATGAACGGTCCAGATGGAAAGTTTTATATCTATTTAATTTAAAGGTATGATGTGTTAAAAGCCACGGTTCTTGTAATGCAATTATATTTGGAATGAATTTCGATGCTAAGAATGATAAATCGGTTGCTGCTGAATGAATTCATTGACAATTCCAGTGAATAATTTTAGCTGACCTTATGGTTAAGCTAAAATAGTTTTGGTGATTACCTTATTTAGGATACTGTCTTTTAGAAAGTCGGCTTTCAATTGGGTGTCCTTTTGGCATTTCTTGGACTTGGAGTGGCGAGGCTGAGTAACATTTTGCTCTAAGGGGATCTTGAGCGCTTGAGTGATCGGAGGTCCCTCTCCATTTCATCTGATTCCGACATGTCTTCCCCGGTAGCTTTGCTTTAACCCAGAGTGAGTTCAGCAGATGCATTCTCAACTATAGCACCCTGTGATGAGGTTTCTGAGATTACCTCTTTGAAGGATTATTACTTTCGCTGTTGTGGTTGGGTGGCCTGAGAGTTTTAGCTGTGTCCGTTAAGTGGACCATCTTATTCGTGAATATAGGGGTCAATGTCTAATAAAGGCTTCCAGCTAGGCGTTACATCGCCTTTTCCATTGCTTTATCAACAATAGAAGCTGAACGACCCTTCCATTGCTGGTATATGACGTGCTGTAATGCTAGCATAATTGAAGTTTCGTGCTTGAATTTCAGCTACTGCTTCCTTACGAGAGCATCGCCTACATTCATCTATTTCGAGAATTTGCAATTCACGAGCCTTTGCAGGACAGTTTGAAAAGTCTGCAGCATCAGCTCCCTGACATAAGCAACACTTTTCATTGTTACCTTGACACTCTTTAAAATCGTGCTCTTCTCCACATACTCTACACCTGACAGCAGACCTGCAACCTTTTATGGTGTGTCCATAACGCCAGCATTTAACGCATTGAAGAGGGCGAGGGGAGAGAGGTTCGACTCGGTAAATGATAGGCCATGCCTTAATTTCTGATGGTCGGACTGCTCCCGCGAATGTCACTATGACGCACTCGGTTGGTATTTTCTTATTTTCAGCAACACGTGCGCACCAATAAACTGAAAGAACACCTGCTGGCGAGAACAATTCTAGAATTTCAGTTGGTGTCATGTTGTCGCCAACGCCATGGACTAGAACTCTGGAACACGCTAAATGCGGTGGGATAAACACGCTCACCGGATTAGATGTGAACATCTTGCACTTTAGAAGATCTTGTAGGCAGGACTGGTCTGAGGAAAAACAGAGTATACCCCCTTTGCCGATCTGGCGGACCTCGATGATGGTCTGGAAGTGGGCCGTCACCGACCGCAGTTCCGTTTGTATCGCCTTCGGGTTTTTCATCCGAATGATGCCCTCATTCGTAGGAACGTATGCCACAGGAGCTTACGATATGCCGTTGCGCAAGGAAACATCCACTGGCAGCTCCTGCGGAGGAATGGATGCAGACCAGAGGAAAGTTCTTGATCCCGGCGACAAATGGGGCATTCTGTCTGGCCTAAACTGCACAAAAAAGGCTTCTCGACCAACTATTGCACTCTCAAAAACAAGGAAAGTCCTATAATATAAAGCACTACTCAATCCTTGGCCAAGACCCCAAGACTAGTGCGGTCCAGGGCTAGTGCGGTCGTTGCGTCTTCTTCCAACTTCAATTCAAGATACATATCATTCTGTCTGGTCGAAATGGCAGAAAAAGTATTGCACTCTTTCTGTATTTACGTGTGCTTTATCCTCCAACTGTTAGGATTAGGTATCATTCGAAAGACTTTCAATTTCATATCCTCGATTCTTGGCCAATCCCTTTGAGTGGGCAAGAGCCATAATGGAGGAATCATAATCATCATCATTTGGACAGAAGCGGAAGGAGCATGAGAGCGTGGGCTGAAAAAGGAAAATAGGACGAAGGTAATTATAAAGCAGATGAAAATGGACGCCAGTTCTGCATTGAGGCGTTCATGCCGTTACGTTCTTTTAAGTATGACATCTTTGGCGTTGCGTATTTGGAGTAAACTTTAGCCTTCTAACAGCGTGAACATCTTACCTGATGAGGTAAAAATTTTTGCTTCAAGGATTAATTATTCTGCATTTGTATGTAATCGGAGATCACTTTGGAGGTCACTACTATGGGTGCTTGCGCTCGCTTGTGTGTCATGTGAGCTAGTACCTAATAATAATTGCTGCGTTTGTACGGACCGAAACCACGACATAATTAAAAAGTACACCTTAGTGGTGTCTAGAATGAGTCGATCTGCACCCTCCTTAATGTTGTTTTCTTAAAATGATTCTGTCATTCATACATCCCAACTGATGACACGTTCTATATACAATATTACTGCAATATTATAAATTGTATTCAGAAGCCTGTATACACGACGCGTTCGTTTGCAAAGCATGAACGTTATTTTCACTGCATTTCCAAGCAGAACAAGTTGTTTTAACTGTGTTGTGAAGAACGCGTGGCTGTGTGGCAGAAAGCCTGCTTTGCACGCAAACGACCTGGGTTAGATCCTAGCTGGGAACCGGAAATATTCATTTTATTCACACCTTTCTTAATTTTTCGGTCACGTACAAGATGGTGATTTTCAGTTCAACATTCAATGACGCTCGCGCCCACACTGACGTTGGAATTTCTGCAAAACGAAGTATTTAACGCTGTCGTGTTAAAATGACAATGGTACTATCCGTGGCATTGACAATAACCAGGCAACGTCTCTGTATGCAAATCTTTGAATTTATCTACACCAGCATTTGTAACCTTCTCTTGACCATCGACACTGCTAAAGGTGCTGCACTGGATGACTGTGATGAAACGACACATCAATGATGTTCCATGGGTGATGCATAAGCATAAAAGAAAGCAGCAAGCGGAAATAGAAACTGAAGAGTGGAGGGCAGGCGGCGCAGGGTGCAAAAGAATTAGGAACGCGCTATGACGCAACGAGCGGAAAAGGGCTCGCGACTGGAAGAGGAAGCCACGAAGGCTTCTGGAGCATTGTTAGACCAACTTTTTTTTACGGGTGAAGCTCCCTATGGCATGGCTTGTGCATCCGTCGTTGCCATAGTGCGGAACCTGTGGTACATACCCTTATACAAGTGGCACATACCCGCCCTTGGGCACATTTATTTATTAATTTACTTATTTAATTATTTAAAATACATCACAGGGCTTCCGAAGAAGCATTGAGTGAGGGGGGTACAGAGCAATAGGTATACTTAACATTCAGCTGAGAGAATGAATACAAAAGTCAAACACAGGCCAAAAGCTGTAAAGCAGTATCGAAAACGTAATCATTACACAAAATTAGAATCTGTATCTAGCCACTAATCTAAGTTTTAAGCAAGTGTTTCGAAATGTCCGTTTAGTTCACGAAAGAGCTTACGGTTGGTAATTGTGATGATGGTTTCAGGAAGATTATTCCATAGTGCAGTGGCGCGAGGTAGAGCGGACGAATTAAAATACTGAGTCCTTCTAAAAGTGTGCCTAATACTTAGACTGTTGCGTAAACGCCGTGATGTACGTGTACGGGTTTGAATGAGGAATTGCTGACATGGCAAAGCATGAACATACTTATGAAGCAGATATAAAAGTGAAACAGAGCGGCGGGTTACCAATGGCTGTTGATATATCTTGCTTAAAGTTAGTAACACTGAAATGTCGGTCGTAGTTAGTTTATATAAATCGAGTGGCCCTGTTTTGAACTGACTTAGCTTGTTAATGAGGCACTTCTGATGAGGAGACCACACCGCTGAGGCAAATTCCAGCTGTGTGCGAACGAAGGTTTGGTAAGCTATTTTACGTAAGCTAGGGTTGGTATGACGCATGCTACGGCACAGAAAGCCAAGTGTTTTGGATGCGTTTGCACACACTGAATTCACATGCTTTTTGCAAGAGAGGGTGGAAGTTAAATTTATTCCTAAATAGGTGTATGATGAAGCACTAGGCAGTTCTGCACTGTTTATGAAATAAGTAAAGTAAGATGTAGAGTGCTTTCAACTGAATGATACTGCCTTGCTTTTTAGATGAGTTCAGGGTCGTGAGCCATTTGTCACACCTGCATTTTATTGCGTTAAGATCGCATTGAAAGATGTGATCGTCATCAGCAGATTTTATAGCTCGATAAACAACGCAGTCATCGGCAATAAGCCTTACTCTGGAAGTGATGTTAACACTGATGTCATTGATGTAAATTAAGAAAAATAAGGGGCCCAGGACGCTGCCTTGCGGTAAACCAGATGCCACGTCGGTGAGAGAAGAAGAGAAGTTATTTGCGACTGTGAACTGAAGGCGACAAGATAAAAAATTTCTAACCGAGACAATGTTCAACTGTCGATTACAAGGAAGGATGATTTTTTTGAAATGAGACGACAAGTATCATATGCGCATGTCCACATGTTACGAAAAGCGTAGCGCGGCGTCGTTATCAGACTCTAGGTGTTAACAAAGCGCTGTAAGCAGAAATGTGGTACATACTCTCGTTTAGTCCTTGCATTGTCCGGTGGATGGCGGTACTTGCATATAATGATTGTATGATAAAAAGAAGCGATATGGCGGTACTTGAATTGTTCACTAGATGGGCGGATGGACGCATGGACGAACAGACATACAAACAGACAGATAGACAGACAGACAGACAAACAGACAGACAGGCAGACAGACAGACAGACAGACGGGCGGATGCACTGACGCATGCGCAGACGGATCCAAGGACGGACGCATGGGTGGAAGCATGGACGCATTAACGGACGTTTCGCCCCACTCATCATCATTCATTCCGTGGATATGCTGTGAGTTTTTTTCTCTGTGGTTGTACGATGAGACGATGAGCTCGTGCTTCTGTTGATCGGTTCGGCTCGACGTCCGATCGCTTGTCCCGCAACCCGGTGATAGGCGAAGATTACACGGGTCTCACACTGATGGTATGGCGCACTCATTTTGCGGGGTTACGGTCTCGAGGCGGGTGGCATTGTCTTCGTGAATTTGTTTGATTTTTCACTACTTTTTGGTCTGCTAGTACTGCGAGTACATAATGTCTCTTTCTTCTCCTGGCCAAAGGTCTTCCCTCTGGGCAGCTTCTATTTCCATTAATGACACGCCTATAGAGGCCTTTTTGTGCAGGAGTTTCCACAGTATTACAGTTGCGCTAGTGCCGACGAACTGAGGAACGATACGCGGGAAGAAATGGGTGGTTGTCTCCTTTTCCTTTCTTGGCATTATAATGTATGGTAGCGCAGACAAAGGACATGGGCAAGAGAAGGCTCATTCAAGACAACACAGCGTTTTCAACAACAATTTATTACTCGTAGACCCCGCTAGTATATGTACTTCGCAACATCATACGTCGCATGTGAATAGCTCGCACAAGCATAATTTGTAACCGATGTACATGAATCATCACTTCACAACACTATCACACGCATTTTTTTCCCTAGTGCGTAACCGAAAGCCGTCTATCGCGAATACAAGCAACCGATTTCCTTATTTTTCAACATCACTGATGAACTTGTCACACAAGCGTCACAATGCATGTGTGAGCAGTCCATGCATTACATGTATTCACGATAAACGTTTTTTTTGTTTACGCACTAGAAAAAAGAAAAAGCGTGCCATGCAGCATTGTCCAGTGATGCTCTATGCACGTAGGTTACAAGTTATGGTTGTGAGAGCTATTCACATGTGACGCATGACATCGTGGAGTACACATACTAGCGGGGTCTGCGAGTAATAAACTGTTGTTTAAAGCTAGCGCTGTGTTGCCTAGAATGTGCCTTCTCTTGTCCATGTACTTTGTCTGCGCTATCATATATTATCATGCTATCATACCAACAAGTCCAAATCACTGCCCTCATCGGTCTAAGCAGGTTTCAGATACCTGTACGGACAGAAATTTAGGCTGTATACTGGCCACCAACCATTGTTACGCATCATGGCATCTGTTAAAGCAATCCCTTCTATGACCGCAGCAAGAGTTCAGCGTTGGGTTATCACGTTAGCAGTTTATAAGTATAAACTGCGGGATAGAAATGACAAAAACATGAAAGTTGCCGACGCCCTTTCCAGGCCGCCATTCCAGGCTGTCAATCGTAAAGACGACACACAAGATTGTCAAGCAGTTTTTCATTCAACGCCTTTTACCACAAGCCAAGTGGCTAGTGCGACTAAAAGGGACTGTACTCTTTCCAGAATTGTTCAGTTCACATTATCGGACTGGCCCGCGCACTATGAAGAACAATTTCAGGCCTTTTACGTTCGCCGAAACGAACTTTTATACCAGCAAGGCTGCGTAACGTGGGGCCAGCGAGTCCGGACACACTTCTAGAAGCGGTCCTAACACTGCTGAATGAAGAGCATCCTGAAATACAAAGAATGAAGATGCTTGCTAGGTCGTTTGTTTGGTGGCCATTAATTGGCAAGGACATTGAAGTCACTCTCCATCAATGTCAAGTGTGTGAAACGAACATTCCTGTGAAATCAATTGGGCCACTGAACTCAGGGACTTATACAACACGTGTTTGGCAGAGAGTGCATGTCGATTGTGCCATAAACAATGACGCCAGCTTATTTCTTTTTGTTGACTCTTATTCGAAGGGGATAGAATCAAGATGTATCCGCACTGCAATGACGTCAAAAACAATCGACTGTCCGAAAGATATGTGCAGCGTATGGCTACCCCGAGGAAATTATCAGCGCCTTAACGAGTTCTTGCTTGCTTACAGGGACACCCCGAATTCTGTAACAGGAAGAACGCTGGCTCAGAGGTACCTGAAACGATAACCTCGAGTAAAGCTTTCGCTCCTGAAGCCAAGTTTTGTTGTACACGATATGAGGAGTCGCCAAGACCTAGACGCCGCCAATCGCAATGAGGGCCGAGGATGAGATCCGCTGATAGAAGCTGGTGATGCAGTTTTCATGAAGACTATGAGAGAGGAACCACTTTCGTGAGAGGAAGCTGTCCTGGAACAACGAGTAAGCGACTACACGTTTGTAGTCAAGGTCGGAAACCAATTTTGTTTCGTGAGTATCGACAATTTGAGACCCAGCTGGGATTCGGGTTGTCCGACGTCACTCCATCCGGCTATCGCAAAAGCTCACTTTGAGTCCACTCCAGATGCTCATGAACAGCACTTTCCATCAACTCCCTCTGGAGGTCCAACTACTGGTGGCCCCACAAAGTGATGATACTGTAGGTCAGCTTGAATATGTACGCACAGACGGCACTGCTTCAACCGCGCGACCGGCATCGTAGCCTGAGGCAGAATGTTCGGCAGCGGATTGTTCAAGCATTGCAAAAACTTCAACCACGGCGTCACCCGAAGGGGTCCCTTTGCGAAGAAGTAATCGCACAAGACGTCCGCTCGACTGCTACCAACCCTGAAATTACCACCTCTGAAGATGATGATTTGTGGGGTGTAACGTTCCAAAATGACCATATGATTGCGAGAGACGTCGTAGTGGAGAGCTCCAGAGCTTTCGACCACCTGGGGTTCTTTAACGTGCACCCAAATCTGAGTACACGGGCCTACAACATTTCCGCCTCCATCGGAAATGCAGCCGCCGCAGGCGGGATTGGAACCCGCGACCTTTGGGTCAGCAGCCGAGTACCTTAGCCACTAAACCACCGGGGCATGGCGTAGCACCACCGCGGAAAGAAACGCGTGTAGTTTTCAATTGGGGAGGAAGGAATGTTTTGTATCTGCCACGTGGTCTGATAAGATTACACCAGCGATGACGTGTGCTTGACCGGCATGCCACGTGATCCATAAAAAGTGTGCTGCTGTATGAAATCAGAGCTTTATTGGTATTGCTGCCACCGATGCGTCATTACTGCTCAAGAAATAGAACATCTGGTTTGTTCCGGTCCTGCCACCGAAGTCAATGCAAGGGCTCCGTGACGCCTTGCATTTATTTCAAGAACTTTTTGACCAGAGATAGCAGGAAGAAAACAGCATGGTACGCGAAGATACCATCTGCGATGCGGTAACGCTTGCTCCTAAAATCTATCATCGGTACCGGCGGTGCTGTAGTTACAGTATTTGCGTACAAGTCAATCATATGCAATTCAAGCTTAGATTCAAAAGATTTATTAAAACGCTGCTGTGTGAAAGCCACAAGATGCAAAGTAAACCTGAGCTTCAGGTTTCGTTACGAAGAATCACGCTTGGGAGTGGCATCAGAAATTCCGCTATCATCGCCACACACATCGTGGTACGCGCAGTTGGTTAGTGGTAAGTGATGCATTACCTGCCTGATCTCGCTTCCAAATAACGTGTCCAGATCCGGGTTAGCGCCCCCTCCGCAGACTGGGGCAAGAGGCACGTGACGAGCTGGAGGTGATTGGCAGGTACTTCTCCACCAGTTCCACCAGTATCCTATTGTCCGATAATTCTTAGCTATATGCATGAAGTATATGCGTGTCAGTGCACACCACTGGTTTTATTTGCTGTTGGTTTCATCCAACAGGTGCTTTAGGAAGTTGCAACGGCCAATTGCTCAGGTCCTTCCACAGCTAGTCAAATCAATCATTCGCCTCTCTCTCCAATGGCCAAGCCTCCTCATATTTCCGTCTACCGAATATGAAATTTCGTCTTGGTGTTGTTTAAAGAGGACCTTACAGTGTTCCTCAATACTTTTGTTGACCTCGGCAATCTTCTTGCGAAGCCTGCGGCTGAGGCCCTACATCTCCCCCCTGACCAGAAGGGACTGTTCAGCTTCGAGAAGATGAGCCAGTCTGCTGTGCACCATTTCTACATGGAAGTGGGGACGTCCTTAGTCATAGCCCTCGGAACTTACGTTGTCTTGTTTCTCTAAGTTGCAGGACAGTGGCAAGGAGGTAATGGTCACTGCCAAAGTCTACGCCGAAGTTAGACCACTTGACTTCCACCAGATTTCGGACAAAGGTGAGGTCCGGTGTAATGTCCCGAGTGGACGAAGTACCACATCTGGTAGAGAACACAGGGTCTACTACTAGCACTAGGTCTTGGTTCATCACCTACCTCCACGAGTGTTGTACCTATAGTCCTAAATATGACAATGTTACCCGCTGTAGTCAGGGAGGACCCTTTGGACACCTGTAAGGCCTTGAATAGAATAACATTGAGGTGATCTCTTTAGGTCAGCTGTATACCTTGAGAATAAAGATACTCTCTTTATTACTGGTCTTAAGATGGTTTTTATCGTGAGGTGCTGGATTTTTCATGAACCCATATTATATCGTAGATGACGACGGTGAGCTTGTCGCTTGTCAGCGCGCCAATGCCTGATCCTGCCATGCAAAATCACACTAGGGGCAGATTTGTCTCTATATCTGGTGCATCAATACAATCGAAAGAGAAGACAATGGCTTTCGCCTTCCTGTTATCGAATGCAGGGTTCAAATCAGTTCCTTGGATGATAGATAAATCAATGACAAGAAACGTCTCTTTTATAACGAGACGGTAATACTCGCCGATGCAAGCTGAAGATTTTGTTAATATTGTTAATATTAGATAACGTGGTAGTCTTAGCTCTTTTAAGGCCCTTATGAAAACCTTCATGAACGCACCGCCCAAATTTATACAGCTTATCACAGATTTGCTGAACTCAGCGGTCTAACGATAGTTATTGCGCGAGAACAAAACGACGACACAGAGACAAGAAGGACACGAAAGACTTGTCTCTGTGTCGTCGTTTTGTTCTCGCGCAATAACTATCGTCATGCCATACCAACTAGCCCAAGCTGCCACACTTCAGCGGTCTAACTTTACTTGTCCAGATTTTCTTTTATTTTGACATTCTTCTCTACCTGCAATCAAGTCATTTACTTCATTTTTTATCACTGACCCGTTTACCTTTCCTATGTTTGCGTTAAAACCCGCGGCTTCATGTAGGCTAGAGCCCTAGCACGCATGCTGTACTTACAAAGCCGCTTTTCTTACCATCGCTGCTATCCAATGCGTATTTTTTCGCCTCTATGACATGTAGTTTGACGCTTTTTTCATCATTGTGCTCACACTACTAGCTGAAGACTTGCTGATGACACTCGTAGTTTCGTTTCCAGCTACGAGTCAGTGCCGTTTCCGTGCAAGTGCTGAAATGCCTTCTCTTTCTATCTGCTGTTTTTCAAGTTTGTTAGTCTCTCTTCAATACCATACTAATTCTGAAATCTAGGTCGCTACCGAATTCAGCGCCACCTTGTCTGCACGCCGTGATGTAAAGTACAGGCTAAACTTTAGTATTGTTACATTGCGCTGTTTTTGGTCATATGGTAAAATGTAGAGTAGTAAAAAAGTTTCGCATGGTAAGGTCGCATCGTCTCGACCATTACGTAGAGTAATTTACAAAAACTGGTAGACAACACTGCGTGTGTCCCCTTTTCTGTTGCCGTCCTTGTGCTTCTTTGCGCTCACCATTCTGACGGTCATATTGGCCATTAACGTTTGAGTTTATTGGACAAATCTGCCTCGTCAAAATCTTCGATTGATATGTGGGGTTTAACGTCCTCTCATATGATTATGAGAGACGCCGTAGTGGAGGGCTCCGGAAATTTTGACCACCTGGGGTTCTTTAACGTGCTCGTCAAAATCTTTAGTGGTCACTGTTTATTGAATTTTTTCGTGTTTATCTGAACGCACGAAACCCTAGCAATAATATACTAAAGAGTGCTTAACAGCGCAAATGACAGGAGGGGATGGAAGAGAGGAGACAGAGCGCTGAACTGCTAACCGTTTATTTCTTGCGAAAGTTTTCTCTTTTATACGGTCACCAGTCGCTCTAGTCATGCGCGAAACACAATTATAATACATGAGCACATCACACCACCAAGCAAATGAACACCGTTTCTTTATTGCTGAGTGTGACACAAGGGGTGCTAACAGAATCATCTTTTGGAATCTCGCGTGTTTGGTGCATTCCTGCATGGTGCAACACTAGTACAAAATGAAAACTTTGGCCTGCAGGCACACGTGCTGCAATGAACAGTCATCCTTGTTTATACCTATTTCAATTTTTTATTATAGAAGAAAACGGCGGCCACATTGAAGGGGCTTAGGTATCGTCATGATAGGGGATTAAGGTGTTCCATTAAACAGAAGAAGACGGCAAAGCCATGGTGTCAGTCTCATTTATTTACATATGATGCCGTGAAACCAGGGATCACTACTGTGGCTCGAACCAAGACCACTAAGACCACCCATTGTCTGACGTCAGTGCAGGCATCGTCTGGAGGCTCGCGAGGCAGGAGCCCGCACGTCTACTTTGGCTCCGTCCTGACTCGCCCTTCAGAATGATGGCCTGAGGTTCGCAAGGCAAGGCACTCCATCGAAGTCAACGACGTCCATTTTTACAGCACAGCCACGTGAGTGCAGGCATTGTCTGGAGGCTGGCGAGACGGGAGCCCTCAAATCTACATCAGCTTCATCCTGACGGGCCCTTCACGATGATGGCCTGAGGTTTGCAAGTCAAGGTAGCCCATTAGGTCAACGACGTCCCTCTTGACAGCACAACCACGTGAGTGCAGGCATCGTCTGAGACTCGCGAGACAGGAGCCCTGAAGTCTATTTCCATTCCGTACTGACTCGCCCTTCATGACGACAGCCTTCAGTTTGCAATGCTTTTACAGCAAAACACTGAAAGGAAAACACTGAAAGCCCACCACCTACAGCCAACTGTATATCTCCACTCATCGTAATATTTTCTCATCAATGATACCTTGGAGACTCGCGAGGCCAGTGGTACAAACTTTTGCCCCGACACCCGTCCTGTACACAGCGTTTTGAAGCAGCAAGAACATGAAGCGCAGATGTAAACTAACCTAACGAAAGCGGCTGCAAATATGCTGAATCCAGATCATCCAAACTATGCCCTTAAGACCACCAGCTGTTTACTTACCAGCCTGAGGGAACTTCATTATGACGTTTTACACAAGATTTGCGATGCCAGGTTGCAGCGTTCTAATCGTAGTGTCTGCAAAGTACACTTCAAAAGTAAAAACAGAAGTCAAAGCGAGACATCGCTCGAAAACATATCGCAGCGAATGACCTGATAACTGCAGTGGCGTTATTGACCACCTGAACCACTGACTGGTTAATTCAATGCAAGCCGCTTAAACATTATGAGTGCTGACAATGCTCGTGCTTCGACTGAGCATGTTTACAATTTGGTGCAGGCGGGAATGTGTGGAATAAAGAAGAAAAAGACGGCCGCATCTAGGGCTTAGGTATCATAATAATGGGGTATTAAGATGTTCCATTGAACAGAAGAAGATGGGGCAGCCATGGTGTCGGTGTCATTTATTTACGGTAATGTAGATATAGTGAAGCTCGGGCATGCGTATGTGTGGAGCTTAGTTGAAGGACGAGGAAAATGGATCCTTTTCCCCTTTTCACTTTCCAGATGCGAAGCAGCTCTTTGACTAGCCTGTGTAACGCTGTCCCTCCGTTCATAACGCTACCCTCGCCACAGGTGTTGGAACGGTGCCAAGTAGTTCACGCCCTCTTAGCAGTGCGTGGTGACGTATTTCTCCCTTCCCTGCCACACGTTCGCCACGCGTCAACTCTCTCTCCCTTGACTCTCCACCACTCGCAACGGTCGAGCCCACTCCTCACGTGGGAATCATCTCACTCGCGCCACCTATCCCCATCTATCAGCGAGAAGAAGCCACGCACCTCGAGAGTATCGCGGCGCCGACAATGTGGACAGCGCGCCGCTGCTTGCCGCGCGATCGCACTGACGTGCGGGACGCCGTCGCAGTACGCTTCCCGCCAGTGTGCGCGTACCTTTCCCGGCTGTCGTCGGCGTTGCGAAGGTTACCGAAGCCGATCGCGTTCGCGAATGGCGACGTCAACACCGGCGAGGCACGAGGCAGGGAAGCTGAACGCAAGCGTTGGCAGTTGAAGACCAGCGACACTGACGAGGTGCGAGTCAAGATCACCGATCGCTTTCAAGAATACAGACGGCGCGCGGGTGACACCAGGGAGACGCGAGCCAAGGAAGCCGAGCGCAAGCGTCTTCAACGCGTCCCGCCTCCCAATGTCTTTGCGTTTCAAACAAACATTTACTCGAGTGAACTCTACACCAATTTTTGCTTCGAACTATTCTTCCAGCGCCCGCATCGACGCCCACTTTAACCGGGTCCACGCTGTCCGTACCCCTGCTGCTTCACATCGCATCAGGTTCCTTTCGGGGGATGGTTGTTATTTTTTGTTTTTAATGTACGCTATTATTTAGCTTGTTTTTACTTGATTTCTCTCTTTTTTACCAAGTGTTGTAAATAATTATCAGGAAGTCTTGAGGGGCTAGTTGGATCATTAATTAAGAGGGAAAATGGGCTAATAAAGAAAAGAGACCACAAAGAAGAAACACTTAAACAAGTCGAGCGCAAACCTGTTTAAATGTTCTTTCTTTATGGTGTCTTTTCTTTATTAGTGCAGCTTTTTTCATCTATTGTATAAAAATTTACATTAAAGGTACAGTGTGACATAGCCCCCTTGTGGGCATGAGCCAAGACCTTTTAGGCGACAAACAAAAGAACAGAACAGCCGGCCAACAGCAAAGGTGCTGTCAATGTCTTGTTTATTCGTTACAATGGCACAGTCGTGATAAACGAAGCTTTACGGCGAAAGCCACCTATGCTTCAACGTTTTCTCCTCTGGCGAACCCCAACTGCTAGCCTGAGGAACGCTTCCAGGCTTCCTCGTAGATGGAATCCACAAGTTGGCTGCCGCGAAAGTACCATTCCTACCACCAACAGACGGCATTCAGGCCTCCATGATGGTCCACGAGAACTACTTGACCAGCGGCATGCTACTTCACACCTACAATCAGCTGGGGCTACTTTTTGAGAACGCATTTCATGCTTCCCAAGGCGTTGTTCACGCTACAACGAATCTACCATCATCTGAGCTGCTAATAGACGCCGTCCACGCTTTGTTGGCTGTGGGTCTCCACTCTGTGAGCGCTACGTTCGTGGCATGTGGTGTGAACGTGTTTTCTTGCTCATCAGGGGCCTTACCCGAAAGGCGTCTGATGAGCAAACCTAGTAAACCTGAATGACACTGGACACGCGCACAAACCCTCCGCGCTAGGGAGGACGTAGGTCCGCAGGTTGGCAGTGAAGTGTTTAGGGACGATTTACTTACCTTCAGTGAAGCCTCTAAACACTACCAATTGAGTAGGCGGTCGTTTGCTCCTCCGCACAGAAAGTTGTGACCTCAGGCCATCACGTTTAGAATGCTCCAGACTATGTCCTATTCAAGTCTATCTTTCCTCAGCATGGTGTCCTCTGAGGCTCTTGACTCTACTTGTCCTGATTGTGGTGAGGTTAGGAACTTCACGCATATGCTCTTGTGGTGCCCCTGGTTACGGGGCCCAGGTCGGCTCACAGAAGAGGATCGGGACTCTGGCTTACGAAGTACAGACTTACTACCACAACTACGGGCTGTCCAGAGAGCTAACGACGCGGCGGTGAGGCTAGGCCTCCCCGTTCCTACGTGGGAGCGGCCCGCGACGTTGCTCTAAACGAGTGGCGTTTCTCTGTCTGTATGTATGTATGTATGTATGTATGTATGTATGTATGTATGTATGTATGTATGTATGTATGTATGTATGTATGTATGTATGTATGTATGTATGTATGTATGTATGTATGTATGTATGTATGTATGTATGTATGTATGTATGTATGTACATACATTGCATACATACATACCTCATTGCTTATGATCCCGACGTCACAATCCTTACTGAAACATGGCTTCCAAATGACATTCCCGACTCGGCAGTAATTCCTAGCTCTCATGAAATCGTTCGTCACGACCGAGGTGCAAAGGGGGGCGGTGTAGCGATAGTGCTGAAAAAGGGCATGGATTTTAAGGTTTTGTCGCACGGGACGTGCGTCGAAATAACTTGGATAGTTCTTCGGCATAAAAATTTGAGCATGCTCATTGGCGCTGTCTACAGGCCGCCCAATTCCGATATAGCGGTACTCGAAGCTTTGCAAGATTTTTTGCTCGAACAAAGCAAACGTTATACCCACATTCTTGTAGGAGGTGATTTAAATCTGCCAAAAATAAACTGGGATCACTTTTGCGTTACAACACCCTGCCAGCACTCCGAATTGCTACTTGATATAGCGTTTTCCTGTAGCATGACGCAACTTGTAAAGACTCCTACGCGTGTCACTGCAGGCACGAGTTCGATTCTGGACCTTATTTTTGTTTCTGAGTCTATTTGCAAGTTTAACAACACAATTGAAGTTGTACCAGGTATATCGGACCACGAACTAGTAATATTTAAAACCAACATGTTGTGTACTTTCTCGGCTACCCAAGTATGTAGATTCCTCAATTTTAATACTGCTTCGGACGAAAGTATTTTGGACCTCCTAGAGGAGGAGTATGACAAAATTACTAACAAACATCTTCATAATCGCTGTGACGTTAACCAGCTATGGTCGCACTTTAAGACAACCGTTCACAAATGTATAAGTTCGTTTGTCCCGGAGAAAGTGAAAAAAATACACGGCCGTAGTCCTTGGATTACGCGCGAAATACTCCATCTAAAACGCAAGATAAAACGCCTGTCATGCTCAAAAACACAACCACGTAGTGCTGCTCTGACGAGCCTTCGCGCCAAACTGCGCAACAAGATTAAAAGCTCCAAATTTCGTTTCTTCAACGTAAAAATGCACAACTTTCTCACAACCAATTCAAGAAAATTTTGGATGCACCTCTTCGACAAAAAAGTGAAAGTGACAAAAATTAAAACCAAGGACGCGGACGTGACTGATGCCAGCTGCATAGCGACAGCATTTAACGACTACTTCTCTTCTGTTTTTTTGCGAACGGGTGACACCCCTCCTGATTTCCACGCAAACAATCTCGTACTGCCAGACTTGATTATAACAGATGAAGGCATCTTGTCAGCTCTACTTCATCTTGACACAAAAAAATTCGCTGGGCCGGATAAAATACCCAATGCTTTTCTTTATCGGTACGCCGAGTGGTGTTCCAAATACTTAGGCTTAATATTTAGGGAAAGCCTGTTACAAGGCGAAGTTCCAGTCGATTGGAAGAAGGGTAAATTAGTACCCATTCATAAATCAGGTGATAAATATGACGTGAAAAACTACCGCCCTATTTTGTTGTTATGTACAGCCGGCAAGGTTATGGAACACGTTCTTTTCAAACACTTAAGTTCATTTCTGGAGAGTAACCATTTTTTCCCCAAATCAACACGGTTTCCGGCAAGGCTTTTCAACCACCACACAGTTAATTCACACTACTGATGACTTTCTAAAAACACTTGACAAAGGCGGACAAATTCATGCGATCTTTTTAGACTTCGAAAAAGCTTTCGACAGAGTTTCCCATTCCCATTTGATGTTTAAAATTCGCCGAATCCTAACCAATGAAAGAATTCTTCGATGGCTTGATTGTTATCTATCCCACAGACACCAACACGTTCGGATAGCAGATAAAAATTCTTCTTCCGCTCCCGTGCATTCTGGGGTACCGCAGGGCTCCGTCCTAGGACCACTTTTATTTTTAGTTTATCTAAATGACATGTCATCCGAATCTACTGTGCAGTGGAGTTTTTTCGTGGATGACTGCGTTGCGTACCTGCCCATTCAATCAAGAACAGATCACGCCACCCTAAATGAATACTTATCGGTTATTACAGCATGATGTAACTCCTGGAAAATGAGCCTCAACATAGCAAAGTGCGTCAAGATGACCATAACACGTAAAAAAATCCCTCGGAATTCACATACATGTTAAACAACACTGCTATAACAACCGTTAACCCGTACAAATACCTTGGTCTGACAATCACTGCTATTTTGAGCTGGAAAACTCATATCGAAGGTATAACATCAGCAGCACTGCGGCGATTGTGGTTCTTAAAGCATCGCATGAGGCACTGCACCAGCAAAACAAAACTAGTCGCTTACACTACATTGGTACGCCCATTGTTGGAATATGCTGACGTTGTATGGGATCCACACACACAAACATAAATATACTTACTAGAACGAGTCCAAAATAAATCCCTTCGGTTTATTTACCACGCATACAGTAGACACTGTTCAGTCACTGAACTCCGTAATAGATCCGCTCTTCCCACATTGGAGTCCCGTAGAAAGCTACATCGCTTAAAATTCCTTTTGAACATAGTCAACGGACACTCAGGACTCGCCTTTAACACTTACATGCAGTACAATACATCGCGAAAAACTCGGAATAAGCAAGATAACACCATAGTGGTGCCGCTTACAAAAACAAATTCTCGGCGACATTCATTCTTTCCACGAACATTTCCGACTGGAATGAACTACCTCATGACGTCACCAGCATCGCAGCGCCCGACGCATTCTTATCAGCTGCCACTGCCTGTCTGTAGTAAAAGCTGTCTGGTCGTATGTGCAGATTTCAATTCTTCTAATGATGTTTTTACACTTCGTGTTAGGAGCAAAAATTTCGATTGTATTTTTGATACCGCTCTTGTGTTGCTCCTGTAACCCGAGTATTCATGTTCAACGCAAACCTGTTATGTGGTGATTTTATTTCTGCGCCGTGAAGTGTAGTGTTATAAGTGGCTGCAAGTATGAAAGTTTGTATCACTCCTGCCTTGGCCACCAAGAGGTGGCTGGCAGTATGCAATAAATAAATAAAAATAAATAAAGTATGTATGTATGTATGTATGTATGTATGTATGTATGTATGTATGTATGTATGTATGTATGTATGTATGTATGTATGTATGTATGTATGTATGTATGTATGTATGTATGTATGTATGCGCCTGCCAATTACATGGGAAAACAACGAAGAATTGGATCGAGAAATTACAGAGTTTGAGGTTAGAGTAGTTGTAATTAAAATCAAAACCATGTCAGCCGCTGGTGAGGACCGTGTCGCCAATAAAATGCTGCGCAACCTAGATGACTGCTTGATTAAGCAGATCACAGAACTCTTCAATATCCACTGGAAAGAGGGAACCCTACCAACCAGCTGAAAGTATGCTTAAGTAATTTTTCTACCTATACCTGGTAAGAGATTAGACTTGGCAAATCTCCGCTCCATTTCCTTCACGTCGTGCCTTGGCAAGGTTATGGAGCATGTAATTTTAGATAGACTAAATGAGTACGCAGAGAGAGAGGGGCTTTTCCCTCATACATTAATCGGTTTCAGGCGTAATCTGTTTACGCAAGATATAATGCGGCAGATACTACGTGGCATTCTAGACCCGGGTCCCACACTCTAAGGCAAAAGGGTGTTAAAAGAGAGTGTGGTTCGTCCTTTTGGGGACTAATGGGGCTGCCACAACTATTAATCCCTTTAAGGACTAACGGCACTGGGTCTAACAGTTTCCACAGACGAGCTCAAGGGACTAACATTTAGTCCTCACATTTACACCTTGGTGAGTAATCGTTAGTCCTACAATTCACCTCAAAGGACTAACATTTAGTCTTCACATTTGCACCTTATAGAGCAACTCTTAATCCTCACAATTACACCTTACCAGGCAACTGTTAGTCCTCACAGTTGCACCTCGCCGGACGAACGGTTGATCCACTCAAATACTCCAATCGGATGAACTTTTTATCCCCAGTTCAAACATTGTTTTTTTTATTTTTTCCGCCAGGTCTAATACTTTTTTCGCCTGTTTTTCTGCACAGTGAGCGACAAATAGCGCTGAGAAGAACACGCAAAGAAGTAGTTAGCCACCTATGTGTAACTGCTTTCGCAGTCACGGCAACAACAAAAAACAAAAGTGAGACATCAAAATCTTTTATTATTCTACATACACATGAAGTTTCTCCATTCTTTTAAGTAAACTCATGGTGAAGTGCACAAGTCTAGTCTCGTTGTCACATCTTGTTCACTCCTTGTGGAGCTCCTCTTATGGAAGCGATAGATGACAGGCATTGCAGACGCGAGCGCACGCAGCCTTCTGCCTGTTGCGCTCCCACGGCTGTACGTACAATAAGATAGTAAAAATAGTCAAGACACACATGACAGAAGATGACGATGCACGCATATGACAAGTACGTGCAAGTTAATATAAAAATTTGCGTGTAAAATATGACACACAAATAACTTTAGCTTCACATCTCGCACAGTCCTTCTAAAGCTGCTCTGACGAAAGAGATAGATGACAGGCATCGCAGACGCCAGCGCATACAGCCTTCAGCACGGTGTGTGCCCACGGCGGCACAATAAGTATGTAAAATAGTGAGTCACACGTGACAGAGGATGAATACGTATGCATATGAGAAATGCGTGCAAGGTGAAATAAAAACATACGCGAGATATGACATGCTCATAATTTCACCGTGATGTCACACATTGTCAAAGACTCATTTGGATCCCCGTAGCGCAACAGCTTAGGAGCGGCGGCCGCAGCCACAACTCTGCGAACCACGGTGCCGCCAACAAGTTGGCGAGTCCTAAGCGAGCGACGTCGTTCAGCTCGAGCAATCGAACGCGAGACCAAACACGGCGCTGCACGCGGAGTGTCTGCCGCCAGCAAACTTCGAACAGGAGAGCGAGCGTAGGCTTGGCCACCGTCACGAACAGCGCCGAGCTGGTTTGGAGCTAGCGCCGAAGAAGTCGACGGTAATGCGGCCCTTTTCTACAAACTTGAGCTAGTGCACCGCGCAAACGCAAGTCCACCATCGCGGCCAACGGACGGCGCCGAGCTGCTTGCGACCGACTGACGGGAAAGCCAACTGTAATGGCGACCAATTTTCACTGAGTTCCGACGCTAGCGAAAGCCCCGCCAGCCCGTTCTGGTGCACTTACAGCAAGCGGAATACTACAACCAAGCTCGTTACGAGAACGCGCAACGTGTTTTCGACGACTCCACACATAGCGACGAGGTCTCAGCCCAATATCGTCCGCCCGGAGCTCATCGCGGCGGCGAAGACAGGCGAGAACTCGATGAGCGAGCGTACTTGAGGCCGACGGCAATGGCGGCCAATTGCCAGGCGGTCGCGAAGCACAAGCAAGCTGCAGACGCCCAAGCTGACCTTCGTGGTGCATTTTGTGCATGCGATATACAACACGACTGAGCCTGTTGCAGGCAAGCGCGATCCGTATCGCACACGCAACAAGTAGAGTAGAATAAAGAATGATAAGCTACTTGCGAAGAATCCAGCGCTGAGTTCTGCCCTGAGTCGGACTGAAGTATATATCCTATAGGCCTGCTGTCTTGTCGGCCGCCATGTTGGCCTTCCCAACTCTTGCTTTCGTGTGTTGGTCGTGACTATCTTGAAGCCAGAGATATACAGCGTGGCGTGGTGACGTGTCGAGACTTGCTCCAGCCTTCATGGGTGCAGCGAAACGTAAAAGCACCAGCCCATGCTTATCCAAGCGTACACACCATCCCCACGTCATAATTGTTACATCGTAAAATCCAGGCGGACGTCGTCGAGCACACCGAGTGCGATGCAACGCGAACCGTTGTCAGCAAAATACGGGGAAACACTGAGCCAGGTGAGGAGGAGGACGGTTAGTGACTTTGGCTACGCTTTGCGCGCTGCCTGCATTCACCGGGCGGTTCATCCCTTTGGAGCATGTTTGGAGACTAAGTGATTTGCACGCGGCACGCTTCCCTCTGTGGCTGCACCTCAACGGTCTATTCATTCATCGCGCGCGCCTACTGGGTTCCGTTACTCCCTTTTCGGGTAATTTTGCCTTAGAGTGCATTGGAGCTACGCGCAGTATTGTTGGGCTGGACGTGAGCAAAACTTTCGACAGTGCGTCCCACGCGTCGCTACTTGCCAATCTGACACAAATGAATGTAGGCAAGCGCGTATATACGTACACTGCCTGTTTTTTAAAGAATATAACTGCGGAGATTAATATGGGAGACATCAGGAGCGGATCTTTTCGATTAGGAACCTGGGGAATCCCTCAGGGTGCAGTGCTTTTTTCCTTCCTGCTTAGTGTTACTATGAGAGCTTTCCCTCCTTTACTGAAGAGAAGTCATCACATAAAGCACTCCATTTACGCGGACGACATCATTATCTGGACCAACAGTGATTCGGGTGCCCCGCCACGGTGGTCTAGTGGCTAAGGTACTCGGCTGCTGACCCGCAGGGCGCGGGTTCAAATCCCGGCTGCGGCGGCTGCATTTCCGATGGAGGCGGAAATGTTGTAGGCCCGTGTGCTCAGATTTGGGTGCACGTTAAAGAACCCCAGGTGGTCAAAATTTCCGGAGCCCTCCACTACGGCGTCTCTCATAATCATATAGTGGTTTTGGGACGGTGAACCCCACATATCCATCCAACAGTGATTCGGGTGTTGAGATAACAGACGCAATACAGGATGCCGCAGACGGGGTACAAAATTTTGTTGAAACAGTATTGTGTGCTCTCGCCAAAAATTTGAACTTCTAATAACCCGCAATAAATATCACAAACTCAGGGCTGGAGGGGACTCTGCTTCTCCTATGAAAGATGGACTGGTCCGAGCTGTGTTAATGATATGAGTGCTGGGAATGTTAATACAACATAATATGCATAATTCAGAAGTGATAGCATGACTGCTAGCCATGGCCTGCCAAATATGTGGCCTACTCCGGCGCGTAGCCACGCGACATCATGGCATGAAGGAGGCAGACTTATTCCGGCTGACCGAAGCCTTCCTGATCAGCCACATTGTGTGCTCCTTCCCACACTATCACCTCCAGATCTCTGACAAAGAAAAAAAACTAATAGTGTAATTCTCATGGCTTACAAATCGGCCTTAGGACTCCCTAGATATGCACGTTCTAACTGATTACTAGACTTCGGCATCTATAAGACCCTCGATCAAATCGTTGAGGCGCACAAAAGTGCCCAAGTAGCCCGTCTGTCAAGTACTGATGCGGGTAGAGGTGTTATAGACAGACTATAGGCATAAACCCAGTGACGAACTCTGCGGATCGGACCTCACTACCAGTGGTGATCAGACTCCAGCTTGTGGTGAAGCCTCTGCACTAGAACATGCTACCAGGCAGACATGATAGAAGGTGGTCTGTCAGAGCAATAGACCTTCACGAAAAGTACAAAAACAACCACTTCGTCACGTACATAGACGCGGCCAAACAAAATGACAAATGGTATACCGAAAAGTGTGGTGACCGGAGGGGGACAGAGAGGGAGAGAAACGAGAAAAAAGGAAGGCAGGGAGGTTAACCAGATGCTAGTATCCGGTATGCTACCCTACACTGGGGTTGGGGAATAGGGGGTTGAGGGGGACAGATTACTAACAATGCCTATAGGTACAGGTGCCCTCCGCCGTGGAAGATGATGAGACCACCATTGCTTTGGCCATGACGAGCGCCACCACCCGCACAGTATTAATTGACTCGAAGAGAGCCATAATTAATCTCTCGAAGGGGAGCATCAACAACGAAGCAGCCTAGATTGAAAACAAAAACAGTCAGCCTGACAAGGCAATTCAATTAAAACGGGTCTCTGCCCACTTGGGGAACCATGGGAACGAGGAGGCGCACCCAGTAGCCCGAGGTCTAACAAAGCGGGAGGCGCGCCTCCTGAACCCATTCTTCCGTGGTGCGGCACCGACTTCTTTGAATGCCAGCACAAACTTTTACTAAAGTGATCGGTGCGTCTACCTATTGCCTGATGAAGATTCTACGAAAGTGCAGGCTACGATACTCCTCCGCATTCAAACTTACTTTTTTCTCAGTTCTTACCGGCTGGCGCTTATTACATGCGGATCGGTGAGCCCATCTGCGAAAAGAATAGTGCGCGAGAATCGGCTACACAAAACCACGTATCGCGGGGCTGCGATGGCTATCCTCCTCACCCCAAAACGCTCCGGCCAGCTCGCTGACGGTCGGCTTGGGAGAAGCTCGTTAAAGCTCCCATTAAGGAGAAGCAGCTCGCTATTCTCAAGTTCTGTAGACTGTCACGCCACCCCGCGGCCGTCAGCGTAATTATTTCAAAGAGTTTGGAGTAGCGGCGGGACAGTGGCGCTTTAAGGGTGCGTTTCCTTTTTTTCTTCTTCGAATCATTATTATCTCCCACCCCTCGAATTACGGCAGTTGGCACAAAATGACCCGATTCAAAGGCTTCAATACTATCGTGCGTGCTGCGTGCAGTATTATAGAAATAGAGCGTCGACAAGAGTCAGCCTCCACGCCTTGCCAAGAGACGCAGCGAGGAAAGAATGGATCGTGAAGTTGCGATTCGGCAAGACACTCACGTCGGCAATGAAAGAGTGCAGCGCGCACTTTGTCAACAACGACTACTTCTGGAGCAATAGGTAGAAAATTAGAATATCTGATTTGTGCATGCTTTCATTATTCTTATGAGGACAATTGAGGCGTTCATTTAAAAAAATGATGTAGAGCTTGCGACAGCGTGTTGCAGTAGCACTAACATTGCTGTTGTCGTTAAATAAAATTTTTTACGGTTTTGCTTGTGTCAAGCCCCAGTTTATTGTCACCGTTACGTCACGTTACAGACTGGTCGGTTGAAGCGGTCCCAATTCAGCTGGTAGCCCTTTAGGCGGCGGCTACTGCGGATTGGGTCTGTCTTGGTTTCTCTGGTAACCTCGTCCGAGTCCGCTGCTCCAGAGGTACTTGGGCTTGGTTCACGGTTCGAAGGGGGTGTACTAAACATCAGCACTTCCACGAAATGTCACGTAGGTGACGTTGAGCTGGCCGGTGCACAGACGAGCAGAAAGGCAGACCCCGGTGGCAATAAAACTTACGGTACTTTATTGGGGCTGACTTGCACCCAAAAGCAAACTAGAGAAACACTGCTCGGCGACAGCGAAAAGCAAAAGTCAAGCCAGCGTGTGCGAACAGTGGCTGACCGAATCCCCGCCGGTGGGTGTGTCGATCCCTTATCAATCCGGTATCTTGCAGCACATCAGGGCATCAAGATGGCTTGCGGATACACTCCAACACACAAAAAGCGGATGAAGTGCCACACACACAAAAAGCGGATAAAGAAAGTGATTAGGTTAGGTCCGCACCTTTTCTAAACACACGTGGCACTGCCCCTCCGGGAGACAGAGCATCGTACCGATGCTAAAGGAACACTCTAGTTACAAAAATGGGAATTCTTAGCACCTACTAAGAGCGGAGTGATGAAAATCTCTCTTAGTCTATCGTTGAAAAAACTTCTTGAGACGCGCGACGTGGACTACTCCAGGTCGCGAGCATCGCTGCTGTGATTGTGTCACTCCATCAGATACAACTTCGTAGACAAGGGGCCCAAGTCGTCGCGTTATCTTGTGCGGTCCCAAATACCGGCGTAGGAGTTTCTCGCTGAGGCCCCGGTGGCGAATCGGTGTCCACACCATAACGCGGTCACCGGGTGCGTACTGCTGGTCGCGCCGTCGTAGGTTGTAGATTCGGCTGTCCGTGTGTTGCTGCTCTTTAATACGCATTCGGGCGAGCTGGCGGGCTTCCTCGGCACGCTGAAGGAAATCGGCCACGTCCCCATGGGCGCTCCCGTCGTCGACGTGGGGCAACATTGCATCCAGCATGGGCTGGGCGGGCGAAGACAAGTTCGAAAGGTGTCATCTGCGTTGTCTCTTGTGGTGTGGTGTTTGATTGATATGTGGGGTTTAACGTCCCAAAACCACTATATGATTATGAGAGACGCCGTAGTGGAGGGCTCCGGAAATTTAGACCACCTGGGGTTCTTTAACGTGCACCCAAATCTGAGCACACGGGCCTACAACATTTCCGCCTCCATCGGAAATGCAGCCGCCGCAGCCGGGATTCGAACCCGCGCCTGCGGGTCAGCAGCCGAGTACCTTAGCCACTAGACCACCGCGGCGGGGCTGTGGTGTGGTGTTGTACGCAAAGGTGACGTAAGGGAGGACTTCATCCCAAGTCTTGTGCCCGGCGTCAACGTACATGGCGAGTATGTGGGCGAGGGTCTTGTTCAAGCGCTCCGTCAGGCCGTTTGTCTGCGGGTGATAGGCTGTGGTTTTGCGATGGAAAGTGTGGCTCAAGCGTAGGATCTGCTGCGTGAGTTCAGCGGTGAATGCCGTACCTTTGTCAGTGATAAGGACCATGGGTGCGCCGTGCCGGAGGACAATGCTCTTCACGAAAAAACTGGCGACTTCGATTGCAGTGCCGGATGGTAGTGAGGCTGTCTCAGCCTAGCGTGTCAGGTAGTCTGTTGCTACCACTATCCACTTGTTTCCGTTGGTCGAATTCGGAAAGCGACCTAGCAGATCCATCTCAATTTGCTGGAATGGTTTCTCCGGTGGTTCAATTGGTTGCAGGAGGCCAGCGGGCCTCGTAGGCGGTGTTTTCCGACGCTGGCAATCTCGGCAGGTTTTGACGTAGCGTGCGACGTCCGCGCTCATGCCGGGCCAATCGTATTTTCCTTGGATTCGTCGCAGTGTTCGCGTTATCCCCATGTGTCCTGCTGTCGGATCGTCGTGAGACGCCTCCAAAACTTCTTGCCGTAAACCGACGAGCCACAAGTAGGTGTGTTGTTTTCTGCGGCGTAAAGTTTTTCTTCACAAGCACGTCATTTCGCAGGCACAGCGAAGAAGTCGCCCGCCTGAATGCTTTTGGCGGTATATCGGTCTTGCCTTCGAGGTATTCCAGCACGCCGCCAAGATCAGGATCGGCGCGTTGATCATTTGCCAAGGTATCAGAACTAGTGGGACCGAGGAATTCATAATCGTCGTCGTCATCGCATGGCACGAAGGTATTAACGGGGGCTCTCGAAAGGCAGTCGGCGTCTGTGTGCTTTCGGCCTGACTTATGGACGACAGTGACGTCGTACTCCTGCAGCCGCAGGCTTTAACGAGCAAGACGACCTGAAGGGTCCCTAAGGCTGGCAAGCCAGCACAGGGCGTGGTGGTCAGTAACAACCTTGCAGGGCCTCCCGTAAAGGTATGGTCGAAACTTCGAGACTGCCCAAACGACAGCGAGGCATTCATTTTCTTTCGTTGAATAGTTCAACTCCGCTTTCGACAGAGACCGACTCGCGTAGGCGATGACTCGCTCGAGGTCGTGCTTCTTCTGGATCAATACTGCGCCAAGTCCGACGCCGCTTGCATCTGTGTGGACCTCGGTGTCGGTGCTTTCGTCGAAGTGACCCAGTATTGGCGGTGACTGCAAGCGTCTCTAGAGTTCACGAAAAGCGTCCGCCTGAGGCTTCTGCCACGAGAACTGCACGTCGGCCTTCGTAAGGCTTGTGAGGGGCTCGGCAATCCGTGAGAAGTCTCGCACAAAACGCCTGTAATACGCGCAGAGGCCCAAGAATTTACGGGTGTCGCGGGTTATAAATTACAGGGGGTTTATTTAAAAACACGGACAGTGGGACTTGTAGAGACGCTCTCAGAGAAGGCCGCTAAGATTATCGTCTTCTTCACTCTGCTGCGCTGCGCCTCTCGAGCAAATCCGCGTTCTTCGTTGTCGTCGCTATCTCGCCGCTAAATTCAGCTATACACGCGGCATTACCCTCCCGCCAGAGTGAGCGTCGTCCCGACGCTCAACAGGTAGAGATGCGGCCATCTAGTGTTTACATCACTGAGAGTGGTAAAGTTTCATGCGGACCACGTGCACTGTCTCAAGCAGATGCTGGCGACGTTTCGAACAGGAGGAAGCGTCGGGCACGACTTCGTACGTCACGTCGCTAAGACGGCGCAGAACCTTGTAGGGTCCGAAGTATCGGCGTAGAAGTTTCTCTGAGAGGCCTCGTCGTCGTACAGGAAACCAAACCCAGACTCTATCTCCTGGTTGATAAATGACGAATCGATGGCGAAGGTTGTACCGTTGGGCGTCAAGTTGCTGCTGGTTCATTATTCTGACGCGGGCAAGCTGCCTTGCTTCTTCGGCGCGCTCAGTGAAGTCTGCGGCGTCTGTCTCTGAATCATTGCAATCGTAAGGCAGCATGGCGTCAAGCATTGTCGTAACTTCTCTGCCATGAATTAGTGCGAACGGCGTCAATTTTGTTGTTTTCTGGCGCGCCGTAATATATACGCGAATGTGATGTATGGCAATATTCGGTCCCAATTCTTGTGTTCTACGTCGACGTACATGCAAAGCATGTCAGCGATTGTCTTGTTAAGTCTTTCTGTAAGCCCATTCGTTTGTGGGTGGTAAGCTGTCGTCTTCCTATGCGCTGTGCCACTGAGCGTAAGCACAGTGCGCAAAAGCTCGGCTGTAAACGCGGTACCTTTGTCTGTTATGACGACAGCTGGAGCACCATGTCTCAGAACAATGTTCTCAATGAAGAACTGGGCCGCTTCAGCTGCAGTGCCACTCGCGATTGCCTTGGTCTCCGCGTATCGGGTGAGGTAGTCCGTTGCCACTATAACCCATTTGTTGCCACTGTCCGATGTTGGGAATGGGCCCAGCAGATCCATTCCGATTTGAGAAAACGGGGTTTCTGGCACGGGCACAGGATGTAATAGTCCAGCGGGTTTGACAGGTGGTACCTTGCGCCGCTGACAGTCAATGCATGTTCGGACGTAATGTTTAACCTCTGCTGCGATTCTTGGCCAGTAATATTTTTCTTTGATGCGTGTCAGTGTTCTTGTGAAACCGAGGTGGCCCGCAGTGGCTTCGTCATGGCAGGCTTGTAAAATTTCGCTGCGGAGAGCTCCAGGAACTACCAGCAGATAGCTTCTACCTGTCGATGAAAAGTTCTTATTGTACAGAATTCCGTCCCGTAAACAGAATGACGATAAGTTCTTCGAAAACACTCTTGGTGCGTTGGCGGCTCGTTCGTTCAAGAATTCTATAAGTGAGTTGAGCTCCCGATCATCTTGTTGTTGCCGAGAAATTATAGCTGCATCAACCACTCCTAAAAAACCTGGGAAATCATCATCCTCTATAGCCGGTGATTCAATCGGTGACCTTGACAAACAGTCGGCGTCTAAGTGTTGCCTTCCGGACTTGTAAACTATGGTCATGTCGTACTCTTGGAGCCGTAAGCTCCATCGTGCTAAACGTCCAGATGGGTCTTTCATGTTGGTTAACCAACAAAGAGAGTGATGGTCGCTTACGACTTGGAAAGCGCGGCCATATAAGTACGGGCGGAACTTCGAAACTGCCCAAACGACGGCCAGACACTCCTTCTCTCTTGTTGAGTAGTTGGACTCGGCGCGTGTCAACGTTCTGCTAGCGTAGGCAACCACTCTCTCCACACCATCTTGGCATTGGACAAGAACAGCACCTAGGCCCACATTGCTGGCGTCTGTATGAATGGCTGTTGGTGCATTCTCGTCGAACTGAGCGAGGACAGGTGGAGTTTGTAGACGCTGTCGCAGCTCATTGAATGAAGCTTCTTGCTCTTCACCCCATACAAATGCGATGTCTTCCCTTGTAAGGCGGGTGAGTGGAAAGGCGATGTGTGCAAAGCCTGCTATAAATCGCCGGTAGTAGGCGCAGAGACCCAGAAAACGCCTGACTGCTTTCTTATCAAAAGGCCTTGCGAACTTTGCGACGGCTGCTGTTTTATCTGGGTCAGGCTTCACACCTTCGCGACTGATGACGTGTCCCAGGAACTGGAGTTCTTCGAAGCCGAAGTGGCATTTTTCCGGTTTGAGTGTGAGTCCAGCGGACCGTATGGCTTGAAGGACTGACAGTAGCCGCTTTAGATGCTCTTCAAACGTGGCCGAGAAAACGATCACGTCGTCGAGGTACACAAGGCATGTTTTCCAATTCAGGCAGGACAGAATGGTATCCAGAAGCGTCTGAAACGTGGCTGGGGCTGAGCATAGACCGAAAGGGAGGACTTTGAATTCATAAAGCCCGTCTGGCGTCACGAAGGCGGTCTTTTCTCGGTCGCGCTCATGTACTTCTATTTGCCAGTATCCACTTTTAAGGTCCATTGACGAGAAGTAGCGCGCATGCCGTAGCCTGTCCAAAGAGTCATCGATCCGTGGTAATGGACAAACGTCTTTTTTGTAACATGGTTCAGCTTACGATAATCGATGCAGAAACGCAAGCTGCCGTCTTTCTTTTTCACGAGTACCACTGGCGATGCCCAAGGACTCTTTGATGGTTGGATAACGTCATCCTCTAGCATCTTCTTGACTTGCTGCTGGATCACCTCACGTTCTTTCTGAGCGACGCCATATGGGTTCTGTCGGATCGGTCTTGCTGTGTCTTCCGTAATTATGCGATGCTTAGTCAGAGGCGTTCGACCCACTCGTGATGTCGATGAGAAGCAGTCTTTGAACTGGTCGAGCAGCTCCTTAAGACGGCATCTTTCAGTCGGCGTTAGACTCGGACCGATATCAACTGGTAGTGTATGTGGAGGTGATTGAGCTGTGGCTTCCCCTTGCATTAGAAGACAGTCGTGAGAGTAGTCGAGAGGTACGCCACAGCCGTGCCTTTACCGATGTGCCGGCGCTCATTCGTGAAGTTGGTCAGAAGCACGCCTGCGCACCCATCCACTAAGCTGACGATACCGCGAGCGATGGCGATGCCTTGGTGAAAAAGAAGGTCAGTGATGCGTTCGGCTATGGCGTCTTCATTACAGTGCACGGCGCAACACACGGAAACAAGACTACAAGTCAGTGGTGGCACGCAGACGTCGTCGTCGACCACACGTAACACCCTGGGTTCTTGGTCTGGATCAGTGGTCACAGACTTGTCAGCGGCGAATGTGATCACACCGTCGCGTATGTTGACCACAGCACCGTACTCTCTTAAGAAGTCCATTCCCAGAATCATAGGTTTGCAGCACTCCGGTAGGATCAGAAATGTGGCTACAAAAGCCACATTCTCAATAGTGAGTCTTGCTGTACATTTTCCCGTGGGAGTCATTATCTGGCCTCCAGCACTTCGGATATAAGGGCCCGTCCATTCCATCCTGACTTTCTTGAGTTCGTCTGCCAATCGTTCACTCATTATGGAGAAGTCTGCACCCGTATCGACTAAGGCCGTCACTTCAACGCCGTCAATCGTCACAGCGAGGTCGGCAGACACAGTTTTCCCGGCGAAGTCTTCATCGTCGTTTCTCACGTATTTCGGTAGCAGTGGGGGTTTTTCGGCAATTCGACGGCTTGCAACCTTCCCCCAAGAGGTCGCTGCTTTCAGTTTCCCCGCCGTGGGCTGGGAGACCGACCTCTGACGGCGTCAGCAAAACTACGGCGGCTTGGTGAAGCAAAGCGAGCCGGAGATGGTGACCGCGTCCGGAAGGTACAAGAGCCTTCCCGCCTGCCAGCCTGGTCGTCGTCGATGGGGGCACGGCTTTCGTCGAGCTGTCGGCGCGTAGCTGTAGGTGCACTACCGCGGTATTCAACTCGGCGATGTGGGCAAAAACGGCAAATGTGCCCTGGCTCTCCACAGTTATAGCAGAGTGGTCGACGATCCGCAGTGCGCCATATGTCGGTCTTCCGCATATAGGGTCGCCTGACAGAATCCTGCTGAGCCCAGGCTGCCACAGGATAAGGTTCGAGGTACTGCGGCGCTGGCATGGGCGTGGGTCGACGAGCAGCGTCTGCATAGCTGTATCCGTTCGGCTGGTACGATACTTCTGGAGCCAATGGACGACGCACAGCGTCTGCATAGGTACACGAGTTTGGACGGTGCGGTGGAGCGGAATATTGCTGAGGAGAGGCAAACGCTTGTCGAAGTTCATGGCGAACGATTTCAGCGACGGAGGCTACCGTGGACTCCTGCTGCGGGGGCGCCTGTGACTGCAATGCGTATTTTGCGATCTCCTTCGCGATCTCCTCACGCACGATCTGTCTAATCAGGTGGCGTAGTGAAAATTCGTCGTTTTCGGTAAGTGCGGTGGCGCCTGCAGCTGCGCCGGTGGCCGGGCGATCAGACTGCCGGTACCGTTGCTGTAGCGCACGCTCTATTGCGGTGGCCTCCCTGGTGAACTCGTGCACTGTTGTCGGCGGATTGCGCACAAGACCAACGAACAGCTGCTCTTTGACGCCCCTCATGAGATGGCTTAGCTTTCGAGCCTCGGGCATGTTGGGGTCCGCGCGGTGGCACAAGCGCACCATATCCTCAGCAAACATGGCGACGCTTTCATGCAGCTGTTGGGTGCGTCCTTCAAGAAGGCGTTGTGCGTTTTCGCGTCGGTCCGCGTTACCGAAGGTGTCAAGAAACCGACGACAAAACTCCTCCCATGTCGTCAAGGTTGCTTCCCGGTTTATAAACCACGTCTTCGCGCCGTCTTCAAGGGCGAAGTATACGTGAAAGAGCTTTCCATCGAGACTCCAGTAGTTCGATTTAGCTACCCGTTCGAACTGCTCAAGCCAGTCTTGCGCATCTTCGTTCGGCCGGCCATGAAATGGTTCAGGAATGCGCATATTCTGGACCGTTACCTGTGCAGGACTCCTTGCCATTTCTTGAGTAGGGTGGTTGTCGGAAGTGTTGCTCCCTTTAAAAGGCCAAATTCTGGTTCAAGACCTTGAAGGCGACGGCTTGAGCGGTGCACAGGCGTCTCCAAGCGTGGCTGTCTCGTAGGGCTGGACTCGGGGCTTCTCACAGGGGTGCTGATCATGAGGTGGTAGTACCCAGCTCCTCCACCAGTGTCGCGGGTTATAAATTACAGGGGGTTTATTTAAAAACACGGACAGTGGAACTTGTAGAGACGCTCTCAGAGAAGGCCGCTTAGATTATCGTCTTCTTCACTCTGCTGCGCTGCGCCTCTCGAGCAAATCTGCGTTCTTCGTTGTCGTCGCTATCTCGCCGCTAAATTCAGCTATGCACGCGGCAGACGACAGTGACGTCGTACTCCTGCAGCCGCAGGCTTTAACGAGCAAGACGACCTGAAGGGTCCCTTAGGCTGGCAAGCCAGCACAGGGCGTGGTGGTCAGTAACAACCTTGCAGGGCCTCCCGTAAAGGTATGGTCGAAACTTCGAGACTGCCCAAACGACAGCGAGGCATTCATTTTCTTTCGTTGAATAGTTCACCTCCGCTTTCGACAGAGACCGACTCGCGTAGGCGATGACTCTCTCGAGGTCGTGCTTCTTCTGTATCAATACTGCGCCATGTCCGACGCCGCTTGCATCTGTGTGGACCTCGGTGTCGGTGCTTTCGTCGAAGTGACCCAGTATTGGCGGTGACTGCAAGCGTCTCTGGAGTTCACGAAAAGCGTCCGCCTGAGGCTTCTGCCACGAGAACTGCACGTCGGCCTTCGTAAGGCTTGTGAGGGGCTCGGCAATCCGTGAGAAGTCTCGCACAAAACGCCTGTAATACGCGCAGAGGCCCAAGAATTTACGGAGAGCTTTCTTGTCAGCTGGTGTGGGGAAATTTTCAATGGCTTCCGTCTTGCTGGGATTGGGGCGGACTCCTTCGCGACTGACCACGTGTCCTAGAAAAAGGAGCTCTTCGTACAGAAAATGGCATTTCTGCGGTTTCAGAGTGAGTCCCGACGCCTTGATCGCCTCTAGTACGGTCTGTAGCCTGTGAAGATGTTCGTCGAAGGTGGGTGCAAAAACGATGACGTCGTCGAGGTAGACGAGGCATGTCTGCCATTTAAGCCTAGCCAGTACCGTGTCCATGACAAGCCTAAATGTCGCCGGTGCTGAACATAGGCCAAACGGCATGACCATAAACTCGTAAAGTCCATCCGGAGTGATGAAAGCGGTCTTCTCACAGTCCCTCTCGTCCATTTCTATCTGCCAGTAGCCGCTCCTGAAGTACATCGACGAAAATTACCTGGCGCCGCAGAGTCGGTCTAAAGTATCGTCGATCCTCGGAAGCGGGTAGACGTCTTTCTTGGTGACGCTGTTTAGGCGGCGATAATCGATGCAAAACCGTTAGGTACCGTTCTTCTTTTCCACCAGCACCACGGGTGATGACCACGGGCTCTTCGAGGGCTGTATAACGTCGTCGCGGAGCATTTCTTCCACTTGTCCCTTGATTACGTCACGTTCCCGCGCTGAGACGCGGTAGGGACTTCGGCGGATAGGACGCGTCGATTCGTCTGTAATTATGCGATGCTTCGTTAACTGCATTTGTCGGATCTTTTCTGGAATTGCGAAACATTCACTGTAATCCAAGAGGATGCGACGTAGTTTCTCCCACTTTTCTTGTGGCAGGTCAGGGTTGATGTCGAAGTTTGCCTCATTGGTAGCTATCGATGGCGCTTCTTGGGATGAGTCGGAGAGCGCTAGTGCATCGCTCACTTCAGCTAAGTCTTCCAAGAAAGCGACCGTTGTGCCCTTGTTGAGGTGCCTGTGTTCCGCGCTGAAATTGGTGATAAGCACAGCTGCTCTGCCCTGATGTAGCTGGACGACCCCACGCGCGACGCAGACGTGGCGGTCGAGAAGCAGCTGTACGTTCGCTTCCACGATCACATCACTTGATAACACATCGGTTTCCACGAGTGCCATGGCGCTTGTATTTGGCGGGATGCTTACTTGGTCGTCGAGGATGGTGAATGGGGCGCGGTGACGATTTTTCTGTACTGCTGCGGACTGTGTTGTCAGTGTTACGGTTTTCGCCTGGAGGTTGATTACTGCGCCGTTTTCGTTCAGAAAGTCCATCCCAAGGATCACGTCGCGAGAGCATTCCTGTATAATGATGAAGCTCACAGTGTAGCTGTGACCATCAACAGCCACTCGTGCTGTGCATCGTCCGGTAGGTTGATTAACAAATCGCCCGCTAACGACGGAGTAGTCGGCCCCGGTGTCGACCAGTGCGGCCACTGGACGTCCGTCGAGGGTGACCTGCAAATCGGCGTTTGATGTCCGGCTTCGATTTCGATTGGTCACCGACTGTGCAGTATGTCGTTTCGCGCGGTCACGGTTGCGCCGGGTGGAAGCAT